>WBNH01012778.1:220038-315946 GCA_013401255.1 Urocolius indicus | reverse complement strand
TCTATGATTCTATGAAAAGCTATTGTCATATTTTTATTGTTGAAGGTGGTGGGAAGGGAAGTAATTTTCTTGGTCTTGATGTCAGTGATAGGAAATTCAGTTTCCAAGGGGAAATGACAAACTAGTTTGTGTGAAAGCTTTAATGTTTCCTTTAGCAGCAGGCAAAGGGAGATTTGAGGCTTTCAGAAACATTTGAGTTAAGAAACTGAGAAGTAATGTGTTCAGAGTTGTTTTTTTTTTATTTTGAACTGATTTACTATGGTGTGTTTTTGCGAGTCATTGTTCTCAGGGAATTGTCTCCAACCTCTCCACCTTTTCTGTCTCCACAGGCAAATGCTGATTACATGTTACATGCAGTACTTACAGGCAGATCCACAGAAGCTTTTGCTGTAGTGCATGACTGTGATACAAAGGGCAGGAGTCAGGAAAAATGCCTAAGAAAAGAATACAGGAAGCTCACAGAAATTAACTATCCCTTAGTTAAAGATTAAAAAAGGCTATGTGCAGAAGTTGAAGGGTTTATGAGCTATAATTAGGAAAAAAAAATGGTCAGCTTAGAAAAGTAAACAGTACATTTAAAACATGGAGATTCAGAGACAATGTGTTTTCGATATGTATTTTGAAAAGCAATGTCAGTGTCAAGGTGCATTCTCACATGCCCATGGCATCTTGGGGTTATCTGTGTGTAGAAAAGTGACAAATTATTGAAGAAGCAGGGGGAGATAAAACATTTCAGATGGAGACTATGGTCTGGTAGGATTTTGCTGCTGAGACAAAAAAAAAAATAGTACTTGGTAGTTTATTTTAGTGTTTGTGCAAGGAATGTGAGAATTTATACTTTCATATAAATAAATGGAATTAAAGAGAAGATAATTGGCTTAATTACCAACTTCTCTTTCAAGTTATAATCATTCCCAGTGTGATTATATCTAACAAGATTTTTTTAAAAAATAGTTATTTTTCCATGCAAAGTTGATTTAAGTTCAGTTTCAGGGAACAGACACCAGTGTATAATACCTACATCCTGGCAAGCCCATCATCTACCTGAGAAGGCAAATATTTATTTCACCTGCAGCTCGTGGTGGTAGGCAGCTGCCTGAGTCCAAATTTAAGAAGCAAAGGAATTGTATTAGGCAACTATTGTTCTGCCACCGTTAGTTCAGAGTACTACTGCAAATAGACATAGCTAATACAAGTAGAACTAAATTTCTCATGAATATAGTGTCTGAGCAGTGTATGAAAAATCCTGTAAGAGCGTTACGTACTTTTAGTTAGGATTGCTTTATTCAAAGGATTCATCTGCTTCTGACACAGATTACAGTCTCTGGAAAAGGTCAAGAAAATCTGCTGAAAATTCCCAGATATGCACAGCGTTTTCTTTTGGAAGGCATGAATAAAGTAGTTATAAAGTCTAAGTTGTTCATAATAGCCCATGTATAAAGGCTACTGAGGAGACCTGTGGTGTGTCAATAAACAGCTGGATTAAATTTGACCACTTTAGAGATGCTAAACCTGTGACAATGCTCTCAAGGATAGACGCTGAGCACACTGGAGCACCTTTACAAATTGCATCATGCTGTCAGTGCCAGAAGGCATGTCCTTAAAATTTCTGTAGAAAAAAAATGTTTCTCAGTTTTATAATCTAAAGACTTTGTGTTGGTTTTGTTTTTCTTTCTAAATGTGTTTCACCATTATTACTACATTGAACACCAATGTTTTTCAGACGAATCCCTTATTGAATTGGGGACCATGTTAGTTCTCCCCATGACCCATCAGTGATAAGGAATTTGTTTACTGTAAATTGCTCACCACTCACTCCTATGCACCATCTGCCACACTTACCCACAAAGAGATGCATTTCTAATAATAGCTCTTTTAGCTCAAGAAAGATAAAACAAGATCATTCATGTGCATGCATGGGGTTTAACTGCAATTTTAATCTTTCTGGTACCTTCATCCTTACATATTAAGCTCTGGTGTCAATAAATAAATTTATTCTAGATTTCAAACTTCTTGTGTAACAGTTAAGTTTTGCTTCATCAGTGAAAGTAGTGAGAAAGGTACTAATTTGCCCACAAATTTGCCTCAGCTAAATCTATCTGTATGTCTGTATGTTTAGACTTCATTAGTAAATGAACGCCTTTTAATTAGTAATAGCCATTTCACTTTCTTTATCTGTGAGGTCTGATTTTACAAGTAGGGAAATAAGACACAGAGACAAGTGCTGGATTTCCTACAACTTGGGTGCATAGCAAGTGTGTACCTCGTCCAAGAGCTGTATGCCTGACATAGGTTAGGAATGGGAGCTGAAGTGGGAGCTGTCACCCTGTAATTAACTAGCAGGAGGTATTACAAGGAGAGGTGAGGGAGTATCCAAATTCCTGCTCATCTCTATGAAACCTAGATTTGAACTCAGGAAAGCTCAAGGATTGCTTCTGTCCATTATCTATATTTTTTTTATAACTTCTGTCTCATGTTCTTAACAAAAAAAGAACTGACACCACCATTCTACCCCACCCCACCTCAGCCCCGCCCCCACCAAAGTGGCCTTATCTCTTTTATTAAAAATCTATCTAAAAAAGGAACTACCGCTCTCAACACCTTGCAGACAATTTCAGACAGTTCTTTTTTGCCTGATACCATGATCACTAGTGACAGTGAAAACCAGAAATAACATTGTTGAGTTCTGCCACTGGTGATGGCAAACCCTGCCTTTACCTCTGGCAAGCCCCCACTTTGAAGGTTTGGGATATTTTGTTTTGCCAGAAGTACCAGAGTTTGGAAGGTACTTGTTAGACCTGAAGTAGGACACTTCAAATGCTTTATTGATTAATCAGCATGATATCTCCAGCTTTTAAAGGAGTCTTAGTAACTATTAGTCTAAGCCAAGTGCGAACAATTTCCACTCCTTTTGAACTTGGGGCACTACAGCAAAGTATGCAAGGAAAGAATGGTCACTGAAAAATAGCATAAGACAAGTGATATTACACCCAATTACTACTTCCAATGTATGGTGTTGCAAATGGAGACAGTTTTGTGTGTTTCACAATGTGTAACCTGCCTTTAGCAACAGGATACATTCTTCTCAGCTTAGTGTTTTAATCATAGATCTCCAAAAGATTAAAACTAAATGAGTGAGTTTGTGGCTGCGAATGTTTTCTGATGCTTGGCTACTTATACATTTCTACCTGTATTTACTGTTCATCTCATTCGACTCATGTAACCACAACTTCTAATAGCTTTTGTGGCTGCCCAGGGGCTTTTAAAGGGTTTTAAAGGCTTGCAAAATGATAAATGTATTGGATTTGCCACCCTCAAATGAGTTCCTGGTTTGAAACCCATCTTTCAGCGTTCCAGTTGTGCTGTGCAGTACAGAATTTTTAAATACTAGAAAATTGTACCATTTAAACTCAATTCTTACTCAGAATTATTAGGTGCTGTCTGAGGGCACTGAAGAGCCCTGAACTTCTTACAATTCAGACAAAGGAGAAAGCCTTATTCACATTTATTTATTCACTTATGTTTTTTTTTTCTCAATATTTACTGTAGTTCAGTTGAAGAACAGCATAAGTACACAACTGCACTACAGTAGCTGGCCACTTCTACTCCAAATTAAGGTCCTCTTTCTTAATGCTTTTAACCTTAAGATAACTTCTGACTTCCTTTCAATTCTACATCTTTTTGCCAGAAAGTTCTACAGGTTCATAAATATCCAGTAAATATTTAATTTTTTAAATATTTTCCAGTCTTCTTTGGATTTTTGTTATGGATTTAATTCTAACATCGATTTTTCAAAATCTTGGAGACATAAGGCATTTCATATAATGTTGTTTGAATTTCATACTTTTACTATCTTTTCTAACACTCTTCCAGAAGTGCCTGCCCAGAAATACCTTTCTATCTTTTAATACTTAGGATGCTCTAGTTCACCAAGTACTCTTTTTCACCAAGTCTCTGTTCCATGTTGTCCAGGACTGTATGTTATTTAAATGTATTATTCCTCTACTGGAAGTGATTAAATTTATTGGGTATGTGTTATGAAGGTTTTTCTTTTTCCTGTGTATCTGTCTTTTTTTTTCTTTTGATAGAAAGAAGCATTACTCAGCAGATATTACTATATTTTGATATTTTCATAGAATAACAGTTTGCTTTCTTTTTACATATTTTATCTCTGAAGAATTACAAATGCATGTGCTTATACAGATTATTTTAATACTTTCTTCTTTGCAGAATTTTGATTTATTTCAAGTAATCAATATGAGTTAAATAAAATACTATTATTAATACAAGTTCTGATTCTATGTACATGGTGTTTTACTTGTCTTCTTTCAGAACAATGTTACAAGTGTAAAGACTGAAAAATTTGTCAGTCTTCATGTAAAATGCAATGCAATGTCTATCATACCACCTTTTTTCAAGTGCCTAGAAGCCATACATGAAGGTAAACAAAGTATGTTTCCCAGTTTTATTGTTACAAGGATTTTGATACGTGTTTTTCAAAGTATCTGTGGCAATGATGTCTGGTCTTATTAAAGGCTTGCAGCTTCCATCTCATGATGACTGAGGACTGGTTAGGGTACCTGACTGAAAAAATTATTCTTACATATCTTTTTGATATCCACTATTTTCTGCTTTTTTAAAAAAGGATTGGATTGTTTGTAAGAGTCCTTCAGAAGTTGTCAGATATTTCCTAACAGACAATTTTATCTTGTAAAGCTTGGAAAGGTATATTCTTCAATAGCATTTTTCTTGTCAACACAAGCAGTGTTTGGAATACTGGTGAAAATTCTAAGGCACAGTCCTTTCTTTCCCTCTTCAGTTTCTTATATCTGAGTTACGACAGACCTTCATTAATTTAAAGTCACTTATTTCCGTTTTTAGTAAACAATATCAAATTCCCACATTATTTATGTAACCAAAAGATAATTCAATCAGACTATTCAAATGTGACTGCTACTGACTACTGAAGTCATACTATTTGTTACTAGGAATTTAAATATAGATTAAGCAGTCTGACAGTTTTGGCTTAACATTTACTTTTATAATTCATTATTAAGAAACCCCTCTTTCATACCATATTTCTTGTCTATTTAAGACAATGCTATTAACAATTAAAATACAGTTTCATTTAATTTTTTAATGATTGTTAATCTATGTTATTTCCTGATTCTGTTGCTAGGTTTGTTGTTTCTAGACAGTATGGATCTGTATGAATGTGAAGGTTTATCTTTCTGTTTTACATTTTAGTAGAATAGCTCTATTAATGAATGATAAACTGGAGGACATCTTTTTAAGGCATTTATCTTTGCAAGACTGTGGTCTCTAGTTTTAATGCACATGGAAGACAAAAAGCAGCCTATTTAATAATGGTCAGCAAAGTTTTACATGAAACATTGATCTATGCCAGACAGTATAACTCCATAGTAAAAAAATCAAGCAAAGAGATTAACTAACAGAAGGAACTCTATATTTGTAACTCTATATTGCATCCCCGTGACAGTTTTTACAAGTCCTGGGACGTGTTCCTTCAGAGGATTGGTGGTACATGAGTTCCTTGAGTGACAGAAAGTTTTGAAACACCAGGCTTACGCTATAGCCTGATATTAATGGAAACAGCAGGAAAGTTGATAAGTAATTGATAAATCAATTGGTACAAATTCTTCAGAGGAAAGAAAAAGAGGATGACGTGGCCTCCATAAACATGAAACTATGAAGCAGGACACTGCATAACTTTTGCAGTTTTCTACCATTACCCTATTGCTGTGGCTATGTTCTACCTTGATTACTCTAAGTCAATCCTATATAGCTTTAATGCAAAAAATGTAGCTACCATACAGCTACAGGCCTGGCCAACAACATACTGTGTGAAAAAAAAAAAAAGTCCTTTTCAGATTTTAGCTTTGTCACGCTTGGGAGCCACCATCCTCCCTTCTCTACATCACTGATTATCATCTTGGCTGCCCCCATTGCTGTGATGGCTGAAGGTTTCCTGGGAGCAGTGCGATTTGTCTCAGCTCTCTGATCATGGCAGGAGGAATGGTTGGTTTATGCTTGATGAGTGCACTTGTACCTAATCATTGCACCAGATCTGTAAGCTGTTTCTTCACAATTGGGAAGGAAGCACACTGCAGAGTCCAAATTCCCTCCTGGGTAACTTAAACACTCCATCTGTATGAAACACTGCAAGTTTGCAGGTTTCAGACTTTTCTCCACTGTCTCCAATGCCATGTAGCCTTAACTGTGAAGTTAAAATTAGTTTTCTATGTCTACAGGTCTAAGCTGACTCTCTCATCACATAGATGGCTATGAATTTGGGTCTAATTTAAGCAATAGCTTTGTCTGAATGTTAAATGAGGCTTGCCTTTTTATTTTTAGTATTTAAATGTTTTGGGTTCTGCTTTAAAATTTTAATCTCAAACTAAATATTTCATTTCTACATAAATTCTAAATTGTGTGAAGGTTTTGTTGTATTAAATATATATATGTTTTAAATATGTAAAAGAGAAATAATTAAAAATAGCAATAATATCACAGTCCATTATTCTTTACATATATACAGTATAAATACATATCTACATGTTCAATATTAATACAGTTGTGTATGTATGCATATATGCCTTTCCTCCTTCCAACCTTGATTGTTACATCTGGATTACCTTTTACCTTCTTCTTGTCATTACCCTTGTCATTCTCTGTGTTGAGAAACTACAGTGGTGTTTTGTCAACAAAATATCTGGGAGATCACTGCTATTCCTTTAACTCCACCCAAACAATAATTTAAACCAGGGAAGACAATTTATCAGGGAAGCTAAAACAAACACAAAGGGATAATTAATTTTTCTCAGAAAAAAATTATAATGTACAAATACTTCCAAAGGAAGGCTGGTTTTTATTATGGTAGTTACTTGATTTATTATTCACAAAGAACCTTTGAACAAAAACTGGCCAGGATGTGAGCCAAAATACTGACTTTAAAGAGGTCCTTTGGCTGTAATTCTTACTGCCCTGTGAAAATCAACTGGGAATATTGCAAGCATGTTATACTTCTTGTTTGTAACTTAAATCCAATAAAATATCCTTACTAAAACATATATTGTAAAATAAAATGAAGCATTTCTTTGTTATTTCTTTCTCTTCTGAGGTATGAAGAAATACATACTACTCATTCTGCGCTGTATTTTCAGTTTTTATAACTTAATAATTTCATCTTTAGTTTGGAAAAAAAAACTAACAAAAATATTATGTCCAATCTAATTTCATTTTAATTTGGCTCGATATAATGTTTTTGACAGGATGACAATTACACTTGATAAAAAGGAATACAACATCAAGAAGAGACAATGGCCTTATGAAACAATCTCTGAGACAGTAGGAAAGCTGTAGTCTTTTCTTAGACTTTAAGGACAATCTTCTGTCTCCCAAGCCAAGAGATTTAGTCTTTGTTACTACAGTCTTCCAATCCTTAAGTAAAAATAATAGGCTGCTGTATTTTGGGGACTGTGAAACTCTTGGAGCATGTTGTAACTGCCCAATGATCTCTTTGCTATTGATAGTTACGCCATCTGAGTGAGACTGATGGCCTATGTACTGAGTTTTCCACTGTATTGTTTATAAGCATTATTTATAATTGTATTACTATGGTTTTACAATGTGCTTGTACAAAAAGAATGTTCTGATATCCACATTTATTTCAAGATCACAGAAACGACCCTAAGGATTTTTACAGTCCTGAACCCCTCTCTAAGCAAATAGTAACTCTATGTTCAGCCTGGACGGCAGGCTTTTGACATCAACCTTTCTTCAAGCTACTCCTTGTGCATACTGAGAAGAAAGTTGTCATCCTCATTATGCTCTTTTTCTATACCTGCTTTCCACAGCAGGAGGTTTAAATTGCCAGAGTTAAGCAGTTTAATAATTACTTTTGGAAAGTGAAAATGCACATGGTTAGGCAATTTGATTTTCATTTTGAAAATATGTTTTTCCTCTTTTTTTCTGAAAAGAGAGGTGGAAATTATGCTTGCTTATAGCTGAAATTAGTTTGCGTAGCTGGTTAGGTATTTGATTATTTGAGCATATGTCTTTAACAGCTGCAATGGTTTTGTTGCCTTAAGCAGAAATCAGTGAGGTGATAGCAGATAGTGGGACAGAGGCAGAAACTGCTCTCAGGCTACTTGCCACACTAACAAGTCTACTTGAAGAGTGCAGAAGTTGTTGAACACAAATTATGGTTGTAATAGGAAATTCTGAGAGATCCACTTAAAAAATGCTGATCTTTACAACTAGAAATAATTCCAGCTGCAAGTCATTTGGTGTGAAATTATTTTCTTTCCCTCAGATATAACACCGTGATGGTAAAGAAAACTCCTAATAAAGGAAACCAGTTGGAACTTCAAGAGTCCTACATTTTCCTGCCTTACAGTAGTCCCCCCTTGTGATTCACAGTAGTCCACTGCCTCCAGGATCCTAATAGACATGGAAGACTGAACAAAAGTTGTTAAAATTCTACCACCAGAGTGGAAAAAGGAGATTTCACTTTTTTTTTTCTTTTTTTTTTTTTTAAGGAACAACATGACTTTTGTGTTGTATTGTCTCTTACAATTCTTCCAGTGCAGTCACACATCTTTTTTTGTTCGTCTCACACCTGAGAACGTAGATAGGAGACGGAAACTGAGAAAATCAGTTAGACAGCCCCTCCTCATAAACTAAACTCAGAGTTCTGTTGCTAACCCACTCTGTGACAGAGCTACACTTGTTTGCCCTAGGCTAGGATTAGAGATTAGATATATGGATCAGGAATCTTGCATGGGAGGTTAGGAAACATAGGAGAATGGGGCAATACTTTGTACTGTCAAAAGAATGAAGTAAGAAGCTAACATATTGCTATTGCTGTTCCTTATAAAGAAGAAAATCAAATGAAAAATTAGACAATGGCCACAACATCATGAACATCCTTGGGAGGAGATGGGAATGCATCTCAAAAGATCTGTTGACCTCTTACAAAACTACTAGGTTGTTCAGCAGAAAAAAAGACAAGTTAAAAGAGTTTGTTGTACAGTTATTTGAAAGATTTTTCTTTCAGAAGTGAAGGACAACACTCCCGTGACTGAACAGATACACCGTCTGCCAGCCCAGCATCTGCCTTCTGGCAGAATCCTCAGGACTTTAACCTTCAGAAGCCAAAAACATCTGAGAGACAGATAACATTCCCCACTTAGTAAAACAGCAAGCATATTTGAATGATATCAAAAGTTTCCATTTACAGTTCATGTAACATAACCATATTGAACCAAGGGAAAGGACAGTGTATCTCAAAATAAACCAAATGATGCATGAACACTAAGTAAAATACGCCATATAATTTCTGTCCAAACCTGGGAATGTACCATGCTTTGTTACACAATGTGACACATTTCTTTCATGTCCTCTGGAAAAAAATTGACTAAAATGTGTAAAATACAGAAGCAGCACAATTAGTGTACTCAAATCCTTATCTTTCAAAAGTGCCATAAAAATAAATGGCTCTGCTGAGACCCACTCAGAAAATGTTTGATGCAGAATCTCTGTTATATGAAGTTGTGATATTACTATTATTTGAAAAGATGTTATTTGAGTTCCCATGACAAGTTGAAACTAATAAAATATAATAGGTAGCCATGAGAACTTTCTCTTTGTGAATGTGTTCAGTCCAGAGGATAATTATTTCTGGTGCTTATTTATTTTCCTCATATAGCATCACAATTTTTTTTTCCCCATACAGTATGACAATAGTCTGTGAGTACAAGAGATTTTTAATATAAGAAAAAATAAACTTGGTCACAATTATGATTAAATTATGGCTACTAATATGCGTTCAGCCTATGATGTGCAGTGAATGAAGAAGATATTAGCCAGAAAGGTATGTGTTAAACAGAAACAAACCACTTCAGTGTCCTGTGAAGCAGATTGGAATTGATTAGAAAATAGATAGTAGGCAGGTGGGAAGTGTATCATTACCTAAAATGCAATTTTGTGTCAAACACACACAACTATTCTACAATACTCAGGCTAGCTCATAGATTGTCCTGAAATGTATCTGCCTACCAGCCCAGTATATCTCCCAAGTATCTAAGGTCTCTTGCACTCATGTCTTTTTGCAAATGGTTGCAGCTTGTAACAAATAATATAGTGAAATAAACTACTTGTGACTGCAAAACCATGAAAAATCGTGATATAAAATTCCTTATAATTTGTAACAGAACTCTTTTCTTTTTCAGTAAAAAGAGAGACTCTCATCAGCCATAAAATCTCTAAGAGCAGTAGATTGTATTTACAGATATATCATTCTAGTTCAAAGAGACGTCTAAATGATGCTAGTAAAACATGGAACTCCTTTCTCAGCTATTTAGAAACTATGTTTATAAAGAGTAATTGAAGAAGAACAAAAATCTCTGGGATTCTATTATTTTGCACATGAAAATCACCTGAATTTTGCATCTCTAAATTAATTTAGACAATTGAGAGAGGGACTACATGAACCATCGCTTTATCTGTAGCATTATCGTCTTAAAATTATAAGAAAAAATAAATATCTCTATTTTTGTCTTAATTGTATCCAAAGACATAATTGGTAAATGTTTTACTGATGCAGTTTTGACATTGAGAGGAGTCTTGAGTCCAAAATGTTTAATGTATAGCAAAAAAAAATTACCATACACAAAGATATTTATCTCTCCATTTGTAAGGCTGCTCTGGCACAATTAAATGCCATCTTTAGACTGGAGGATGCAAATTGCAGTTGTCTGCATGATTGGTTTGTTTGAAAAGATTATATGTGACAGACTTTCTCCTGGAGTATCAGTCTTGCCACAAATTTCTGTGACGGGGTTGTCTCTGAGGCTCTGAGACTTAGTTTCAGAAAGACAAAAAGCTCATCAAACAGCTAGAGCCATCCAGATGGCTTCATCTTTATTGATAACTCACCTCTTGTAGCACAATTCCTCTGCTGTTTTGGGGAAAATCAAACCAAAAAAAAAAGATCACGAATTCCTGGTTTCTTTCAGGTATGATTCTCCCTTAACAGTTCTTTACATTATTCTGAAAATTAATATGAAAGAGAGAATCTGAAAGACATATATAACAGGTTTGTCTTCACAGATGCAGTGGCAGGAGGGAGAGGAATGCAAGCATCGTGTCCAAATAATGATAAATACTAATGATAAATACTAAATGCACTGAAGTAGAGGAAAAGCCAGTGTGACATCTGCAGATGTTTTACAACTGATTTGATGTTAATTGACATCCATGATAGCTAACTCTTTCCTAAATCACTTTCAAAATTGAACAAATCTCCTAGTTCACCAAGTGCTGCTTGTATTTAAATGTATGCCTGATGGTTTTTGTATTCTTTCAGCCTCCCAGCATCTTTCTAAATCTCTGTTGAATGAGGTCTGTCTTCCACAAACATTATAGTGGTAAAAAGCAGAATTTGGCAAAAAAGTTCATTCTCCACTCAGTGAAGGGGATTGTGTGTGGAGAACTGTGTGTCTAACACAGACACTTTTAGACTGAGATTCTTTTGATTTATACTGAAGCAGCCAAAATGTCTGACCTCTCCCATTAGCCCTTCCTGTGCTCTGTGGAGACATGTCCTCTAAAACACATGGGTTTTTTTTTCTCAGTGCTATTGCAAGAATTAGGGTGTGGATTTTCTTTTTCCTTTTTCTTTTTTTTTTTTTTCTGTATTAACACAGACAATTCTGTTCCTTCTTTTTCCAGAGTGACTCAGCTGAACTTCTGCATTTCTGCTTTGATATTGGAGAGATTGTTTCTGTAAAGGCTGGTAACATTCTCACCTGAATGACAGGATTTACAGAAATGTGGAAAGCATACATCTAATGTCATCTGTAAAGCTGTTTTTGTTTTTTATTGTGGAATTTTCAGAAAAAAAATCTCTGATATTCAAGAGGTTTAAAATCCCTTTTCCTTTAGGAATAGAAGCCTATAGAATACTTGTGTGGTACTAATGTCAAACATCCTTCTCAATAAACTGAACATATAAAAGAAGAGTTTTCTTATTCATGCTTAGTTTTTCCAATGCTTTTAAAATAATTACTTTATTATAACACCTAAAAAGATTTTCACATGTTCTTGTGCCTAAACATGTGTTTCAAGTGGTTTTCGTGTGATTTAAGTGTTCCATAATGTATCTGTGACACATTCCTCAAAATGCTGCATGGTGAAACATATTTCATAATTTTAAATTTATCCTGTCTTAACAGTTATCATGTGTTTCATCTGACCACCTTCTACTTTGTCACCTGGCTGCGAGATGTCAATCCCCCTTAACATTAGGAACTGCTGTTGTACCACCTGACTGGGTGAGTTTGCATTCATTACTTTTTTACAGTGAAATAGTAATAATGGAAGAGGGAAAAGGATGGGAAAAGAGATGGTCTGGGTCATTTCTTTCTCCAAGCCAAGTCTATACTGCTCTCTTGTGGAATTTGTACAGTAGTTGCCAGCACTGGATGAAGGTGGCATATTTTGTGCCATTGAGCAATTTAGTGCATAAGATATAGCAGGTTTGAAAACTGCAATATACATGCCAGTCTTTCATATTAATATACTTCATCTCTCTTTGGTGTTCAACATCAATTGTTAACATAGCTGTGTGTCCTGCTTTTGGAATTAGATTTGTGCTGTTTCAGGAAAAAAAAAAAAACCACCACAACAAAAAACACTCAAAAAAACCCACTCAACCCAAAAAAAGGAATGAAAACTTGGGCATTTGTTGGCGTAATGTTTATGTATAAGGGATGTGTTGTCCGAATTATATTCTCTTGTGTGTTATGAAACAGAATGCTGAGTAAAATTTTTAGGATAATGTTGCAAAATATATCACTGTCTAGTCAAAGAACAGAGTGGGTCCAGTTACCGAGCCGTCCTCACTAAAACCCTGTGAGTGAGGTCCTCTGCTTTCCCAAGAATATATGTGTTTGAGTTTATGTGGTAGTTGTTCTGTCATTAGGAACAACTCTCTACCTTGCCATCCATTCTCCTTACAAGACAGAAGTGTTTGAGGCTGTTGTCCTTCTGTCAGATGTGGTAAAAAATGTTATTTATGATTAAGGCATAGAGAGGCAGAGCAACTTTATTACCTTGAAAACATCTTAGCTCTATTTGTAATATGAACATGCCCTACATCTTCCTTATTTTACAGCATATCTTATCCATCAAGATCCCAAAGAAATACACAGGCTACAGACTAAACGTCTTCCTTCTGACTCACCCTAAGAATTTCTCCTGCAAATTTGATATTCAGTCTGTTTCTGGAAAGGCTACTTTAGTTCAGTGATATAACACATACACAGCAAAATGCTTGACTGGAGAGAAACACTACATTCTCCTGACATAAATTCTCGCTGCCACCTCTACTGAGAAAACAATTCTCTTGAATGCAAGTACTTATCCCTGTGAGCACCAACGATTTTCAGGATAAGTTATGTAAGAGTACCGCCATCATTAAAACCACATAGGCAGTTTTAAGAAGGCTGAATTTACTCTTGCCAAGTAAGCCCTATTCAGTAAGCTAGGGTAGGAATTAGATATTTGATCCACTCTAACTTTTGGAGGAGTACAGCTCATTTTCCTTCCATGAGGAATTACAGCAATGGCTAACACGCTATAAATGCAGCCTCTAACTCCCTGCATAGCAGCTGCTCTGTGTACCCAAGCCCTGTGTTCTCTTGCTTGTAGACAGGATATTCTCCAGTGAAAAGAAAGAGTCTAAAGAATCAAGTAATCATCAGTGTGCTTTTGTGAGTCCTGTGATATAGAATGAGAGCTACAAAGGAAATGCAAGCAGATTGTGAGTGTACGATATTTCAGGAGAGATTGGGAGAGGGCGTTTTTACGATATTCTATTATGTCTCCTCTTTAGAGAGAGGCTAAGCCAGTGCCAGAAGAATAGTTTCCCAAAGTGCTATTTTTTTCACAGGATGGATAGGAGCTGACAAGTTGACCATCAAAACTGCTTCTTTGTCCTTGGAGCTCCAGGTGGTTTAACAGTGTAGAGAAGTGATGTGTTTTTACCAAAATGACTGTTTGTTCCTTTTTAGATGTCTTTTTAGACCCCTTCCAGTGTATTTTCAAGGACTTTTAAAGGGAAAAAAAAAAAAAGAAAACAACAAAACTATAAAACAATGTATAAGGGGAGTGGGTTGAGGAGGCAAGAGTAAGGTAACACTGGATGTACACATGATGTCCAGAGGGTCTCTCTTCCCTTATCTAAATCACATTAATCTGGAGAAGGCTCAGAGGCAGACGTATGTCATGGTTCAACCCCAGCCAGCAACAAAGCACCGTGCAGAAGCTCACAGAAGCTGGGGAGGAGAACCGGGGAAAAAAATATACTAAAACTGGTAGGTTGAGATAAGAGTAGTTTACTAGCTAAAATGAAATAAAACATGATAATAACAACAAGAATAATATATCATTGATGATAATACTAATTAAAAAACCCCACCAAAACAAGAGAGAGAGAAAAAAAAACCCCAAAACTCAAGAAGAAAAAGAACCAAAAACCCAAGTGATGCACAATACAATTGCTCACCACAACCCATACCTGAGCAGCATCTGCCTCTCCCCACCAACTGCCCATAGTTTATATACGGGGTATTATGTCATATGGTATGGAATAGCCCTTCTGCTAGTTCAGGTCAGCTGTCCTGGCCATGCTTCCTCCCAGCTTCTTGTGCACCCCAGCCTACTCAGTGGCCGGGCAGGGTGAGAAGCAGACAAGGCCTTGATGCTGTGCCAGTACTGGTCAGCAATAACCAAAAATCTCTGTGTTGCCAACACTGGTTTCAGTGTAAACCAAACCATGGCCCTGTATCAGCTTCCAGAGAGAAAATTATTCCATCTGAAACCAGGACAAAGTAGTACCAGTATTTGTGCTACATAAATAGAAATCATGGCAGAATCATGGTTCTAAACAGCTTTTCTAGCAGCAGGATTAACATGACTATATTGCATCTTGTGTATTTTCTAAAAGTATATTTAAGGATATAAACAGCAGCATTAAAATTATTCTCGAGACCCTTACAATAATTTTTTAATATGACAATATAAATTCGGGGCTGAACAGGGTAGATTAATGACTTCCTTCAGTATGTTACTAACGCAGGCCTTGTGCCGTTGCCTCCCTCACTACCAGGATCTGTGACTGAGTCATGGTCAGTATGTTGTCCACCAGAGCTCAGGTCCAGGCCTGCAAGCTATCTCAGCACCTCTGTAATTTCTCTGCAATGTTTGCAAGGATATAATTATTTTTGTTAGGTGTTTTTTTCATAATTATAATTTAAATTATTTACAGCTTTTGAAATAACCAAGCAAAGCATATCACTGTTTTAGCAAGTGGTGACAATTTTGACCAGAAAAGGATGAGAATAGAGAAAATCAACTGCATATATTATCTATTGTCTTCTTGATGGTGCAAAAAAAAAGGTTGACTTCCATATGCTGCAGTTAAAATGCTTTTCAGGCAAGAAATAGGTAACACAGTTGGCTCACATTGCACAAATTGGGCTAGAGACTTCAAATCCATTAAGTGTCAGGGCTATGTTGGCTTGGCTGAGGTCTGGGGACTGTTGAGATAAACCAGAGAACAGCACTGGTCATCCTGAATTTCTGGTAAAACTACTTTGGCAGTTCATTCCAAAGAGGGAAAAGTATCTACATTCAGGGCACAATGGAGTGATTATATTTCATTTCAATCATTCCTAGGATCCAAAAAACAGCTGCAAAAATTGGTGGAATCCAAGGCCTTAATTTTGAAAGGTTTCACTGTTATGTGTCTAGTAAATTGTTGTGCCAAGCTGCTTTCCTGCATAGCTTCTCCTCTATGCTAAGATTTTGCTGTGAATGACTGGCAAAATTCTCTATGGATTTTAGTTTCTGCAAGAATGCAGAATGTCTTTGTAATATCAATCTTTTTAACCAAGATTCACTTTCACCTTTGAAAGTCAGTTTTCCCTTCTGGTCCTTATAAGTCAGTTTTCCCTTCTGATCCTTATTCCTGTCTTCCATTTATTTACAGAAAGTGCATATAATTATGCCTGCTTTCATACGATTGTGCCTGCTCTTCATCAGTAGCGTGAACTGTGCTGGGTGGGCTTTGTACCATGTCTTCAGAAAATTGCATCGTATTGTTTCCTTCTATCTTACAACTTTACTTTCAGTTTATTTTTAAAGCCTATTCAGAGTACTGAAGTCTTTCCTCGAAGCTGTTGTGTGCTCCCTAGGCTTTTACCGTGTGTGCTAACCTGACTTCAGAAGGGAGATCTATATGCTCCTTATTTACATGCCAATGTTTTTAGAGGTACCGAATCAACAAAAATGAGCACAAAGGGCTGGGGCAGTGGCAATGGCAAGAGATAAAGCCAGAGAAAACTTTGTCAGAGAAGGGATTGCCCAGATGTACTGTAGTGGATAGTGCAATGCTGTATTCAAAGAAATGTAAATGAGCAGGAGTAGAAAAAGGAAATTTTGGTCTCTGATGGGACCTTCCCAGTGCAATAATCTCCACATTGCCTTGCTTTTATCTCTACATGTGCTACAAAGGCAATATCTTGGAAGAATTTACAGGACACACGTCTCCAAAAATCTAACTGGACGTGTGTTTTCGACGAAAATGTTGTTGTGCTGTGTCATTCAGTGGAACGGGCTGAACAGAAAGCGGAGCGGTGAACTTCTGGGATGTGTCTGGAGTGCCACCACGCGGCAGCCGGGCCGGGAGCCGCGGCGAGAGGCTGCGGGGGACGGGGCTGCAGCATGAGAACGGCCGGGACGGGACGGGACGGACCGGGGCGGAGGCGGGTGTGGAGGGGCGGGTGTGAGGGGGAAATGTGCGGGAGCCGCCGCTGCTTCAGGGCCAGCGGCTGGGAAGGCTGCAGGTGATGCGCCGAGAGGTGCTGGCGCGTCGGACAGCAGCCCGGCTGTATTTGAAAACTTACAAGATTGGCGTCGTGTCAGATTCTGGTTGAGTTTTGAAAAACGGTAGCTCTCTCGTTACCAAGATACTAGCTGGTGCCTCATTACATTTCCCTTCCCTCTTTGTCCCTCATGCACTGTCTTTTTTTCCTTTTTTTTTTTTTTTTTTTTTTTCCGTTCTGCATCTTGCCTTCCATAGTTAACACTGTGGGACTGTCATCTTACCATAGCAGTGTTGCTGTGCCAGTAAGGGGACAGTTCCCTGGAGAGCCAGAGGAAGGCATCTTCCTGTTTTCGATAGACCTCCAGCTAAGGCGCAAGGTTGCAAAAACTCGAGTATTGTGGTTAGGTGGGGACAGAAACTCAGATTGGAGGAATCTCCAGTCAGGAAAACATTTGAGATGTCATATTATCCCAGCAAAAATATTAATAACCCACACCTGTCCCAATCCTACAGCAGTAGGATTTTTCTGATGCAGACGAGGTATTTTCTAGTGGAAGCCTCGATATTTTTCAGGTAATGAGATTCCCTGATAACCAAATGTGAATTACCTGCATCACCCTTGTGTTTATCTTCGTTCTCGTTTCCCCCTTTTTTGCTTCTCAAAAATGTGTAAGCTCATGCTGGCTGGAGTCTTATGAGCCTTCATTTATGAGTCTTCATTTTATTTCCTCCTGCCAAATACTCTTTTATATCATCCTATTTAAGTCCAGTGCACATTTTAGTATTGGCACTGCAAGGCATAACCAGCTTGGCAGAGGTTATCTTAGCAGCAATTCACTGTAATTTGTGAGGGCAATATGAGACATTTAGTTTGTTTGACAGTTGCTTTGCAGTCAATCAAAAGTAGAAATGTAATTTAGTTACAGTGTCTTCTCCAGAGGAACACTTTGAAAGGACTATTATGAAAAAGGAGTAGCACGGGCAACAGAAAGAAGCGGAGGATAGGACAGACACCTCAGTTGTTAGTTTCCATCCAAATATGTACCTTGCTTGTTATTCATGGGTTCAATACAGGAGCTCTCATATTCATCTGCTACTGAGGAAGGAATTTGAAATAGGTTTTGTGTTGATGCAGGAATACTGGCATGAAGAAAAAGCAACAAAAACTTATGGTTATAATGTTAATAATTGTAGATGCTACATGTAAAATTAAAGCAGGATTTAATTTTCTAAACAAAATATTGTCTTGTATATGTTTCCTTGTTGCAGGCACACCATTAACTTTCCTACCTATTAGAAGATTTATCCCTCCAGGATAGCACAACGACCTCTTCACATCTTACTGCTTGTTCCAAGGGAAGTTACTCCTTGTTCTTTGCTTTAACCTGGTAAATGTGAGGATTTCAATGCGATCAGCTCAGATGTGGGCTTTCACTGTTGAGTTGTGCTGTGCTTAATACTGATAGTAAAAAGATGTTACCTTGCTTGCATGTTCATTTCTGAGAGAAATATTATTTGATTTGTAAGATAAGAGAAAGCTGGCTACAAGCACAAGCACAGCTCCTCTCTGACAACATCAAGCTTAGAAATGAATAACGATCTCTCTCTGCCATGTCAGCAAACTGTCTGCTTATGCAGAGAGTGTAGCTACTTTTACAGGCTCTCCAATAATAAAAAGGAAAGCAACAGACACCTGGCTACCTCCTGGAAACTCCTAGGTATTACTTGCTTTCTCTTATTCTGCAAGAGTGATGTGGGTGTTACAATTAGGTCTTCAAAGGGGAAGCAAATGCTTTTGAAAATGTACTGCAAACAACATATTAAACTTCAGACCTAATATACTCAAAAACTCTGTAATGTCTTGGATTTAGGACTATGATTGGCTAGCTAGTACCATGTTTAGATAGCTGATACCCTGTTGCTCATATATCCATTTGTCATTTATTAATGGTATTATTAATACAGTTTCCAGAGCTAGTCCCCTAGCATTGAATACTGGACATAGACAGACTAAATCCAGCTCATATATGTAGAAAGGTTTCAGATAAAATGCTTTTTTCCCCTCGATCTTGTACCAAGACATATCACAGTAGTAGTTTTGTATATATATATAAACACATTCACACAAGCAGAGCAGTTTTAAACTGCAAGTAAATTCTTTGGGAGTCTAAAGTTTGTGATAATTAGCAGTTTGAAAATTCTGTGAAGTTTTTCACCATTCATATTTTGATGTGCAAAGACTAATGTTTATACTAAAAGCTCTGCTAGAGATTCATTGCTTTCATTTGCACCTCTATTTGATTAATCTCTTTTCTTGGACCACCACTTTTTTCAACAGTTATGGGTCATTGCTCTTAATCGTACATCTTTGATGTCTCACTTTGATTCAAAGAAATGAAAGTTGGATGGCAATGTTTGAAAAGGTGCTATTCCTGTTAAATGATTAAGTTGTTATGATTTGGTTTGTTCACTGATAGGTCTCCTTTTGGCTAATTGGTCTGATGATATATAAAAGTGTCTAGAAGATACCACAAAAGTGACAGAAGAAATATGCCCTTAATTTGCTTTAGTGTAATAAACTTTTCTGAACATTCTTCTTTTTTCTTTTCAGAGCTGTAAACATCAGAAGGAGGCTTTATTACATTGTTTTTACCTCAGACTACAGGGGGCTTTAATGGAAAAGGGAAAGGTGTTTGAAACTATTCAGTCTTTGTTCTTTTTCTAAGGCAAGAACATTGAGAGACCACACAATGAGATTTTAATAACTAGGCTTATTACCTCCACAGCAATAAAAAAAGTCAGGGGTACCTGGGTTTACTGAGAGGTACTAAGATATTCCATACATTATGTACTTTAAAAAGTACATAGAAGTATATATACATTATTTTAAAAAATGTTAATCAGTCCTATAGAACATATCTATGAAATTTAAGAATATAATCACAGACATTGTTTTTCACTTTTAAGTACCACAGTGACACCTAGAAGCATGATTGCGTTTCTCTGAAAACCTGAGTCGATGACAGCATCCATTCTACCATCTGCGGTAATGATGGACCCATGACTAGGGCTTTCCTTCTGGACTGAGAACAGACAGCATGGCACATCTCCAGTTAAAAGACCTGTGTTTCTCCATTGCTTCTCTTTAACTGCCACCAAAAAAACCTTCAGTGCCCAGATAGGCTTTGTGCATGTTACCCTGTAATGGCTGTGCTGCACTGCTGTGTCCACATTGCCTGGGAAAGGTCTGACTGCCACAGGGTGAGCTGACCTTGACATGCAGTCAGTGGCCACTTCACTTATGAAGTGAATGTTTGCTGTACATAGCTAGGGGATAGCTTTCCCATAGAACTGAGCAGGAGAACAGGACGTTCATAGTACGTGTTACCATATGTGTATGCAAGAGAGGGTACATTCCACTTCTTTTTTCTTAAATCTTTAAGGATTGCATTTAATGGTGTTAGGAAATCAGACATAGCAGATCCGCTGTAACCTTGATTTTTCTAGCTTTTTCTCCTCTTGTAATTAAGTGCTTCATCTATTGCCTTCTGAATTAAACAGTTGGCAGCTTACTGTGATATTCTCTGTGGACTCTGTGTTGTATTCACAACTGATGAACATGAGATACTCTGGTATTGCCTCTGGGAGGAGACAGTTGTGCGGTTTGTTTTTTTGGTGTGGTTTTTTTTTTTGCACCACTCCGTCCACATTCTGTGAGTACTCTCATTTCTTCCTACTTTTTTATTATTTTTTTCTTTAACAATCATTAGTGTTGGACAAGAAAAACACAATCTTGAGAGTTGTCTGTGCTAGGCTTTCTGCCTGGCTGACTTGCTTTGCTGTTGCTACATGATCTCATAATGTTGTTGCAGCTCTCTGCTCTTCATAGTGTACTATCCACCAGAACTGCAGTTTCTAGTGCAAGCTGTAAAATCAGAGCAGAGGTGATGAAAAGGTCGACTTTCTGTTGTTTCATTTCTCATATCAGATATTAATTGTTTCCTTGAATCATATCAGGTCTTCCCAAGCTGGCATTGCTATGGTAATTTCTTGTTTTGCCAAGTAACAAAATTTTTTTTAAAAACTTTTATTTATGAAATAGCATAAATCTGCAATAATTAGTGACTTTTGGGCTATATATTTTGTTTTTTAAGTTTCTATGGTTACCTAAGTGTCTAGTCTGCTAGTTTAGTAGAAGCCAGGCCAAACAGTGTGTTCTTTTCATCCTTAATTCAGCAAAGCCAGCATCTTTTTCATCCTTTGAGTCATTAGCTATTACATGCTTTCAGCATATTTGTATTGCTGCTCTAGCCCTTTGCTGTGCAAATTAGCAAAGCAGTTTTCCCCTAAATTTTACCCTTTTCCTACTGATATGATAGCTCATAAATTGTTCCAGCGTTGTGGCTGTATTAAAAGTTAATATCTCTGAGCCATGATTTCACTGTATTTTAGGTCTATTTCACTAGTAGTGAATAAATATGCTTCTATTAGAAAAATAGTGTAAGAAGGAAGTTGATCAAGTGAGAACCCAGTAATTGTTTATTATATATACCAAATGCAGATAAGCTGAGAGAAAGCCGTACTCAGATACTTGTAGGCTTTCAAAATATGGAAAAGTTGTACTTTAATATTTTTCACCTCAGAGATTACTAGCTGTTGTAAGAGGGGCTTTCTTCACTTGTTAATGAATTTGTCATATCCTAATTTTTACTATTTTTGTGGGCATGAGAAATAATGATGCTGTCCAAGTTTGTTCCTGCAAGTATTAGTACCTATAAAAGATGATACTTCTCTCTAATTTGTTAATCCCATCGAGGCATATTTGAATTCTAAACCACTATATGCCTCAGTATCTAAACCAAACACTTTTTCTTAAAAGCAACAATTTATGTTTTGCAATATTATATATAATTATATAAAAATTATATTATATATAAGAAACTTCTCTAGTAGTTGGAATTGAGGGGTTTCCAAAGCTTTGTAGAAAGGCTGGTTTTGACTTAAAGTTAACTCTTCCTTGCAGCTCCTGTGTTTGGAGGAGTTCTATAAAGTTACGGGTGCTATGAATAGTTTGCACTTTTTTTGTTGTTCTTCATACATTCATTTAACATTTTCCATTTATTAAGATCTTTTGCTAATAAGTTTTGTGTAAGAAGAGATGTCGTACTACTACTAAGTAATTTCTTGCTTATGCTCTCCCTATATCCATCAGTTCTTTGGTCAGCTACTGTTAAAGGCACTATTTGACTATTTATTATTAAACAATGTAAGTTATTTTGAAATAATTCTATACTGCTCTTGAGGAAAAGAAGCCTCATAGCACATGCTTTGTTATGACTTTTATTATATCAATCAGATTTTTCTGTGGCTCATTGCTTTATGACATATTTTCCCTTGCTCTTGTGTCCCATTGCTATCTTTGCATTGTTTACCAGTTAATCCCAGATACTCTTCAGGTTGCTCAGGTTCCAGTTGCTCATCATTTTACTACTTTCAGTAACTAGCCCACAGGCTTCATTACCGTGTCTGCTCAGTCAGTATATATATTTTGGTTTTTTTAACATTAGGCAGTTCTGTGTCATTATTGAACAGTTTTCTAGCTCACTGATATGTTAGGTGGATAAAATTAGTTCAACTTGTTACTCTTGTGACACACAATCTGGCATCATGATAAATAAAAGCTTATTTTATGGTAATAAATAAATTTGAATATTTCTTATGTAAAATGTCAATGTTGATTTTTTGTTTTCCTGTCATCATATTGTTTTGGACATAGTGCAGATTTGGTAAATTTAGGGTTTAGTTCTGAATTAAAAGATCCTACTGAACTCACTTGAATTTCCCCATTAAAAATAATAAGATGTGCCCTTTAGGTAATGACAACCTTTACTTTCATTTCTACACATTTCTCTAATAATCTGAAGCCAGAGTGTATCTGGTTTTCAAGTTTTTCTTCTTTTAAAATTTTATGTACCAAGAGAAGATTACTGCATCTATATACCTATAACTCAAAAATTCATCTATTCTTCTTTCTTATCCATCTATCCCAGAATTCTCACTGCTAATGCAGATTTGTTACACTCCAAATCTTGCTTATGGGCACAGAGGACACACTGGTTTTATACAAGTAAATCTAAAAAAAAATTTTTGGTACAAAAAAGCAAAAAGCAGTCTAACAGTTATTAGCCCAGATGCAATTGTTTTTAAAAAATCATAATGCAGTTAAAATTGTTATACACACACACACACCCCCCCCCACCCACACACCCCTTTTAGTGCCTACTCCTTCTCCCAGTGTTAGGTTCATCCTCTGGATGCTGAGCTTTGTGGGTTTGTGCTGGTGGCTGTGCTGGGAAGTTACAGTGAATTGTCAGGATCGAGTCCTTCATCATCAGGATGTCTGTGTTGATGGTTTTTATTTCTTCACTCTAGGGTCAACTTGGGATCACTTTTGTGTGTCTGCCAACATCCTTCTACAACTTTGCTCTGTCTTGAGTGGTCTGCAGTTCCATATTACACCCACATTTACTATATATAGTGTCTTTTACATATGTTAGATACTATTCCTTTGTTTTCTTTGTTACTGCTAAAACCAGTTCTGTCCAGTTCCACATCTGCATTTCTATAACTGAACATGGGTGACTTACAGCCAATGGGTCTCCAGTAGCAGCTTCACCATGTTATAAACACTATTCTGCATAGAAATAACTGCCTGTTACTGCTATCTGTGTAAAACTATGGTTTAACTGTATGAAAAAAGGCAAAACAGATAAACTGTAGACACTTGGTACCCTTCCTTATATTCCAACTTGTTCTCTGTTGATGCTCTTAGTATCTGGTTCAGCTGGGTCAAAAGACTTCCATGATATGAGAGAACGAAGCATGGGTGTAGATATATATGTCTGACAGTTAAATATGTACACTATTGACACAGTAAAAGGGGAAAGAATTATATTTCTTTACTCAGTAAGGCTACATAAATGCAAAGAAATGCAGAGACAATGCAAGTCTTCCACAAACAGAGAGCACAATGAAAAAATTCCTTTTTTTTTTTTGTTTTGAAAAGCAGAGAGAATGAAAACCTGGAAATTTGCATGTACTGATTTGGAGAGATCTTGAAAATATTTTTTTTCCCCTTCTTGAAATAAATTTAATGTAATTTACTTTCATTTCATTTTCCTATGATTCCACAGGAAAAAAAACCAAAACACCTCCTTCCTATACTGTTGCATATGTGTGTTCTTCTGCTATACATAATTCAATATGGTATCAGTGGGGAATGACCAGGATGTTTTGTTGGTTTTTTTTTTTTAAAAAAAAAAAGCTTATTTGACTTAAAAGCTTTAAATAAAATAGGTCAAGTAATAATGAAAGTTACTATCACTGATGTTCTTTTCTTATAATTTCTATAGTGTTATTATAGGCATATAAATTCTTAAAGCTTTATAGTTCATAAGAACTTGTTAAACATAAAAGCATTTTTTAAAACATAGTAGTAAGGCTTTTTGATGAGACTCATGAAGTATTCTGGGGGAACACACTGTACTGCCATTTCATTGATCTGTGGTGGCAGACACACCTGATTTCAAAGGTAGCACCACCTCCTTTCAAAGAAAATACATTAACAGAGATGGAGTATAGTAATTTTTTAAAGCAAATAATGTTCTGCCTTTCTGAAAGTGCTCATTTACAATTTTGAGGCCATTAGACTTTTGTTCTGGTTCCTTTAGCACTGTAATTCTGAAATGGGATTGAAGAGACAGTTTGAGACTGATAATTAAATTTTCACTTGTGCTGCAAAACTTTCTTTTACATTTCTGTAAAACTAAACAAATGACTACTAATAATGTTTTGCTTGTCAACAAGTTGAAACCATTTAAGGCAGCAGTGCAGGGTTTAGCTCAAGCTGCTGTTCTAATGTAGCAGAAAGCTTTTGCTGCAGTTCATTAAATTCAACTTCAGGCAGCCACTAAACTGCCAGCTCATTATTTTTTTCTTTCCTTCTGCTGAGCACAACCTGGTGTCACCTATTTCCACTCACAAAATGGAGCTACAGAATTCTTCATTCTTGGAGACTGAAGAAAACAGAGGAAGATACCAACGTAATCCTTAAAATAACAGGTAACACTGAGTCTATGAAACTATTTCCTGTCACTTTGTCATACTATCTTGGGAGTCAAGCTTTGTATTGAGACACTGGTTTGTTGCTAGTAGTCACAGGGACAATATTAATAACTGGTAGTTCATGTGTCATGAATGTCTAACAGCCTATTTGAAGACAATGATTCCAGCAAGAATGGGTCCTTGCAGAAGTCAGTCAGGGAAAGAATTGAGGGCCTGCATGGCCTGCTCAGCTGCCTGGACATGCGGATTACCTGGGCTCAGTCCTCTGCTCAAAAAGGAGCAGACCTGTGGCTGACAAGTATCATTCTTCAGTACTGAGTATGTGGAGTGTCTTAATCTCTTCAGTTAGTTCGAATCAAATTAAGTTATGGAAATCTCTTTCATATTGTAGAATATCAAAACTATAAATGCAATCCAAAGATGAAATATATACATATGGAGATTCCCCTCCTGACAGACTTGAACTCAGGTCTGTGTCATCATACGTATGATGCTACACATATCTCATAAATTGTTTTAAATATCCTTTGAGATCGTCTGTACTACTCATGATTTTAATTTGTTGGTAAGTGATAAGTGTAACATAAATAGGAAATGTGAATACAATACCTCCAACTTCAGAGCTGCTCAAGGGAATAGGCATTCTGGTTGGCTTCTGTAGTGATTAACTCCTCAAGGACTACATGCTTCCAAGTAGTATATCAAGCTTTTCCCACAGAATTATTGGAAAAACAATAGGTATTGAGGATTTGAGCTTCTGTTAAATTATTGTTTATTGTTATATCAGGTTTATATCAGTCAGGTTTCCAAAGACAGAGTTCTCCCTTTTGCTATAATTGAACGTAGAGAGGAGACAGTCCTTACTAGAATTTTGCAATGAAAATTAACACAAAATGAGTGTAACGAGAACAGTAAAGAAAAGTGTAAAGCCACAGCAATAGAATTGTGTGGTTGAACCTGAAATACATAGAATTAGGTATCTTCAAGGTTTCCAAATACGTAACTACAGCTTTGGTTGCCTGAAGAAAGGAAACAAGTTATTTCAGTCTACGCATATTTGGTAGCATTTGGTAGCATGCCTTCAAAAACCTGTAACCTGTCAATTATTAACTATTGTTGTCTAGTCATTGTCTTAGGACTGAGAAAATGCATCAAAAGACAATTAAGGCTATGACAGTAATCAGTGCAAATCAGAAAATTTCCAGGTAAGGATGAAATCTAGCTTTTGCTTCAAGCAAAACCAAGACACAATGGGAGCACAGGAAGAAAGTGAAAAGAATCAGGTTTAGAGTATGAAAGCAAGATACTTTGCTTTTCTGTGACAGTTTTAATTTTTTTTTTCTGTTTGAGTTCAGTTTGTGAGGCGTTTTGTAGGACTTCATTAGGCAGTACCTTAAAAATAATCTGTCAGTGTAATACTGTACAGCCAACAAACTGTGAACATCAATTCACAAAACTGTTAACTAAATTCTGGTCATGGGCTGAAAATATTGCTATTTCCGTATATGTACCTCAGTGAGCAGCATTGGGAAAAATTAAAAGCTGAGATTTAAATCACAGTTTGACATTTATAAATAAGAAACGGATTTTGTTTTTATAATTGTTAATGAAAAAGAATTAGACTTGCTTTCAAACCAAACACTGAATTTCCAACAAAACATTTTTTATTTGTAAGCTATGCAAAATTGAGCTGATGAGAAACATGTGAGTAATCATCTGATATTTTAAAGAAATATAATGACACTATTAATTTTATAATTTAAATTTCAGAATATAAGCGAATAAACTTCAGAACTAGGTTCTGAATTCAATTCACAAAATCATAGAATCATAGAATGGTAGGGGTTGGAAGGGACCTTTAAAGATCATCTAGTCCAACCTCCCTGCAGAAGCAGGTTCACCTAGATCAGGCAGCATAGGAACATGTCCAGATGGGTCTTGAAGACCTCCAAGGAAGGAGACTCCATAACCCCTCTGGGCAGCCTGTTCCACTGCTCTGTCAACGTGAGAGCCACCAACCCCTCATCTATAAAAAGACATATTAAACCTTACTTTCTCTAAAAAGACTTGTCAATACGTAAACCCATAGTATTAAATATATAGGTTAAACCTTGAACTGTTTGAAATGTGATTTCTTTGAAATGACAGACAGGTCTTGGCTAAGTTTTAGTTTCAACAATGACAAATTGAAGGATTTTTTCCGTTATGCCAAGGGAACCCCAAGCCTGACACAGGGCCCCCAACAGAGCCTTAAGAGACACTAACCACCTCCTTAAACTCTTGCCAATGCAGCCCTGAGTGCGTTTGCTTCCCTCAATGCTGAGTCACGGTCAGCATGTTATGCACCAGGAACATCACCTCCTTTTCAGAAGAGCCACTACCTAACCAGACTGGGCCAAATAGGATTTGGTTGCATCCAACAGGATCAAGCTTGTCAAAGTAGGTCAGAATATTAATACCAGAAATGCCTTATACCTCAGGCTGGAAAGGTCAAATTAAAGCACTGTCAAGTGTGAGTAGCACCAGATTGGTGTTTGAATAATCTGCCACTTTGTGACTACTGTGTTCTCATGAGGCTGAGTCCTCGTCCACTGCAAAGTTGCCCAGTGGCAAATGGAAAGAGCAACAGCATCTGCCAAATGTCACTGTGTGCCTCACAGTAAGCCTTGCAACCTTTCAGATCAAGTCGGACTTTGCAAAGATGTTACTTTTCAAAAGGGTAGAGGAGATACTTCACCAGCATGTCACCATAGGACAAGCCCCTGCATGGCCAGCGCACTGACCAGATGAGGGTAAGCAAAATAAGTCAGCGGCTCCCTCTGCTGACAAAGAAACAAACATGGAAGCACATACTCCCTGCTACAGATCACACCCTTCTGGAAAACTGCAAATCTCTTGTTCATCTGCCTGGTCATTAGCTGCTTTTGGATGGACATTCAGCCTTACTGTCCAGGAAAACAACCTGAAGATTCAGAAATAACTTCTTCTGTAGCCAAATTGTGCTTTGTGATGCCAAGCAGATCCTGAATGGCTGCTTAAGTTTGTTACTGTTTCACCAGGGTAATTTTCTACACCTAATACTGCAGATTTTTACATTACTAGAAGGCTAAACTATTTAAAAGGCAGATCTAAGCCTATTGATTTACTTCTCTATTTATCTCTTTTTGTTATACTTGTATCAGAAAATTTTATTCTCCCAATATATGTTAAGGACATACTTCCCAACTTGCAAGCCATGAAAGCAATCGCCAAAGTCCTATCATTAAGTAAGCTTTCTTTACTGAATGTGGTTTAATGTTCATTAGCATATCTTAGGTAATTTTCTCCTGCAGAGTTTACATGAGAACTTTTTTTTTCTCTCAAGTACATTTTTTATATGTTTGTAGAATTCTGCCTGTACTAAACAGCTTTAAATGATCATTAAAAATCCTCTATTAAATTGCAGGTGGAAAGACAAGTCCAATACTTTTGTTATTTCACTATGGACTCCAGCAGGAGAAAAATGAAGGTAGAAGGTACTTCTGAAAATCCTGATATGCCTCTAAAATCGGAGTTGTGTGCTCTCAAAATTGTATTTAAACCTTTTAAGGTTTAGCTTGGAAGGGTTACTGGGGAGGTAATAACTACTGAAATAGGATAAAACTGCGTGAACCAGTGCATGAATATATGCTGTAGAAATGGATATGAAAAGATTGAGTTTTGAAGAGTACAGAGAAAGAATCTGAGAAGTTATGAAAAAAGTGCAGTCATTTTTTTTCTTAGGTAACCAACAACAAATTCTTGATTTGAGAAGAAATTAGAGTGAATTTCATACTATTTCTTCAACAACTGGGACATAAATGACAATTTGACTGCATTTTGCATGTTTGTTTATTTGGAGGAGGGGGATTTTGCTTCCTGTTTCTTCTCCTGTGGGGATAGGGACAAGTTCAGCTTTGCTGAAGTGAACAGATGTCTTTTAGTGAGATCTTGCATCACTTCTTATTCTCCATAAGTGGGTTGTTTTTTTCTGACCTAAAAATGGCAATTAAGGACAAAAGATTAAATATTACTGATTTTTAGAAATATTTGTCAACCAATAAAATATGTACCACAAACTTCTTTGTCAACAACGTCCACAGCAACTGACTTTGATAGTTGCCTTAACATCAGAAAGCAACTTTCCTTGTTTTTTAAAAAAGAGAAAAAATATTTTTTAATAAGAATATGCTGGCTAATTTCTTTAAAAAAAAAAAAAACACAGACTATTTTAAAGGTGGTCATATTTTGGGGATCTGGCTTTTATTGTTCCTCTATCACAGCATAGTACAGCTATAAAAAAAAAGACATTAAATGATTCTGTGTTTGTATTTATTGTCAGCGATACATCAGTTATGTAAAAATAACCCAGCTGAAAATGTAAGGCTTGTTACATTTTCATGTCATCTGTATTAACCGAATAAAGCTTAGCAACGATATACACAAATTTGCAGTAGATGTACGTAAACATAATTTGCATTAAAAAAGAAATACACATAAGTTAAAAAATAAAAATGCATTACACAATTTACAAATTAACATTAACAAAAATGGTAAACATTCTTCAGACAGCTGCCTCCTTGTTCTACAAAATAAATATTCAAGTAAATTAAGTTAGGCAAAATAAACTCTTAACTTTGAGTGAGCACAATTTACATAAAGATAAAAAGACGGATTTCCATTTCATTTGGGGTATATTTTACAATAATTTATACACACAGTTTTTAAATTCATCTCTTCAGATTGTAATATTGTAAAACAAACTTTTTTACATTTTGGCAGGAGGAAGGGAGTCTCAAAATTTATGCTTTATACCAAATATAAACAAGCTTGTGCAGTTGCATCAAAGCTTCAAGAAAAAACTGCTCCAGGACTCAAAGCAGACACAGTAATCTACAAACTACAGATTCAAAATGGAAAATACAAACCACCATATCAACATGAAAATGTCTACTTTGCTAATTTCTGAATTTTTTATTTGATCACTGGGAACGTTACTTTCACAAACTAACAATCTACGGTAGTGACTGCTTTAGGCACTGGATTTGTAGAAGCACTCTGATTTTTGAAGCAAATTGCTTTTCATTCTACATTGACTATTTATTTGTTTCAATGCTAAAGGGCTTAATCACCTTTGTATTAGGCCCTCCTTATAGCCTAATATTTTTTTCTTGATAATAAGGTAAGCCATTCTGGCTTCAAATTTCTGTGCACCTTGTTTGTAAAAGAAATAATAATAAAAATGCACTCTAGATTTTAAATGCAGCACTAGTATGATGCAGAGGTGCACCAGCAAAATTCACTTATCAGATGTGAAATGTAACACAGTAAAATACTTCCATGGATTGCAAAGGCCAAACACAAAAACCTCCTATTTGTTTGGACATTTTATATAATGAAAAAAAAAGAGAAGATGACATACCTTCCACCTCAAGACATTAAGTTAACTTCTTAGACTTAGGACATAAAAATCTTCAAGGCAAGAACTAGGCCAACAGCTCCTGCTAAGATCAGCTTGCACAATAAATAAAGAGTCACTGCCAATGAAAGAACTCTGTTCCCTCAATTCCCTATTGGTCCAATACTATTTGACAAGCATAGAATCAGACTTTAAAAATACAGAGATTAATCTTTATGTCTCCACATGTTATCATTTTTTAAAACTTCGTAACTTTTCCATGTTATTTTTTGTATGTCTAACAAAATAGGAATCATAGAATCATAGAATGGTAGGGTTAGAAGGGACCTTTAGAGATCATCTAGTCCAAATCCCCCTGCCGAAGCAGGTCAGCCTAGATCAGGTCACACAGGAACACATCCAAGTGGGTCTTGAAGACCTCCAAGAAGGAGACTCCACACCTCCCTGGGCAGCCTGTGCCAGGGCTCCCTCACCTGAACAGTGAAATAGTTTTTTCTTATGTTTAAATGGAACTGTTCATGTTCTTTTCTGTTTTTTTCTTCTCAAGAATGCTGAAGTAATGAGAACCATCGCATTTTTTTTTCCTATGGCTCTTTAGAAGTAACGTTTGACTGAAGCCCCCAGACTTGCAACATGCATATGAATGAAGCACTGCTGTGGCAGGGGGCCATGGTATTTCACCAAATGTGGCCAGATGAATGTATAAAATGAAAAATCAAATCTTTTTTAAGATTGTTACTATTGTTCCTCTCTGCTCACCATTCCCTTCTGGAGAACACTTACACAGTGGGAGGAAGGTCATTTTCTTGATGCAGTAACACCACAAAAACAATATCAGTTGGGTAAGTTAAAGTAGGACCATAATCTCTCTTAACATTCACAAAATGCACATTGATTCCAAGAATTATTCTACATAGAACAAAGGTAGGTATTTTTAAGGACTGATGACACCCATGAAGTCCAGAAGAGTCTCGTCATCAATTTCAGCAGATCTGGGACAAAATTTGCAAAGCTACAGTCTTATTCAGTGTGCAAAAACTGGTGCTTCTCGAGTAAATAATATGATGAGTAGGCAGAAATGGTTTAGGTTATAAAAAAGACCTGAGAACCTACTATTGAACTTCATAGAACAATTATTTTTGAGAGGTTGCCTGATAAAAGTTTTGTATTGCTCAGTAGTGGCACAGTCACTTATCTGTTCAGGCTACACATAGAAGCCATTTAATGAGAATAACCCTTCTCAGGTCATGAATCACAGCTGTGACAGGCATGTAGATACAGTGGCAGGTCAGTGAAGCATAACATGGAAAAGCCATAACCACGGAGGAGGTTAACAGTGAGTTTTTATACTGCCAGAGTTTTAAAAAAGTCACGAGTATTAAAATGGCAAAATTATTGATCTTATTGTTTACTTGCCAGTACTCTTAAGAATTCAACTGAATAATTAAAAAGGGTCTATCCAATTAGACAAAACAAAAGGGCTCTGAGTGTTGCACGATCAGCAACAGTGAAAACGGTCTCACTAGCACAAGAAAAAAAAACCCTAATTATTTCATTTTATCTGAACAAAGAACTGGCAGACCTTTTTAGACAGTAAGTATGTCAGTCGAGATCACAGGGCAACCACTTTTCTTTTTCTTTTCTTCTTTTTCTAACAAACTTAACGAATATAAAAATCTACTCATAAACAGCCTTCAAAGTACAATTAGAAACCAGCAGGACAGTCTATACCAATATAGGTAGAGCGGGCAAGAAAATAGACACTCGTATTACTGCCATGATATAAGACTACAAATGTCTGCTGTGACGAGGAATGGTGTGTGTACAGTACACGTCGTGTGCCGATTCCATCCAGTCGCAGTCCAAACTGAATGCTACTCTCTTCAGAATTCAAGATCTGCCTATTTGACACTCCTTGCACAAGATACACCATCATCCTTTCTGAAAAGAGGCAGTTTCTATGGCAATACTAGTTAAGTGCATATCATGCTGCACTAATATAGTGCAAAAACTTGCCTTACATGTAGCAAAAAAGATGCAGGCAACAGTTTGATTAGAGAAAGTAGAAACGTATTGTAACATTTACAGTGGGTAACCTTTTCAAGACAGCGACCGCTAGAAAATACTGAATCTGAGAATGCCTCTTTTCTGGATGTACATATGAGGCTTTTATACTTTGGAGCGATAACAGGACAGAATTTTGCAAGTGAGTCATTGCCCTCTGAAATGCAGGTTAATACAAGTTGTCACCAACTGGCGATCTGTTGAACTTGCTCAGTGGGTTAATCCCAGTTAAAGGTTAATATTTTACTAAGCCCTAAAATGCTCTTTAACAAGTATATCATCTGATAGAGTAATACATATGGTTCAACTGAGTATACACGTTATGTTTGAATACAAAGAGTCATAGACAGCATGGTACACTCTTCATGCGTACTAATTATACTTGGTTAATGTTGCAGGGCCTTCCAACTGTTAATACTATGTCAGATACAGTATTCTGGAGACAGAAGTGGTCCTTATAGTTTGTAAGACTGAGGAAAGACCACAAATCTCCAATTGCAGCATCTATTAACAAGATTCTGCCAGATTTCTCAGTGCTGATGGTCTAAAGTAAAGCAATAATACCTCGAATATCCACAGGTATTATGAAATCCATCCTTCTTTATCTATGGTGCAGTTACAAAAAAAAAGAAAGAAAAAAAAGTCAAAACACTTAATCCACTCTATAGAAAATATCTGCGGCTTTGGATACCTTCTGATTTCAATCCATTAATTTATACTCCATTTGTCACCAAGAGAGGTTATATTTTACATATCTGCATCTCCATCATAAGCCAAGGTTAAAGGTTTCAGTCGGTTGTTCTGCCTTCTCTGGGGCTTCTTTGGCTTTTTGCTGAAACAATAAGATAATTTGTAAATAGAACAAGAAACTAATAGCATATAAAGATGGACTTAAGGCTTAAATGAAAGCTGAGTATGTTGTTTTAAGATAATGCGTTTGGTTGTTCTTTTATAAAAGCTATAAACCTAAAACCTCCACTTGTATCTGTATTTATCTCTTTATCAACTCCATGCACCACCTAATTCAAAGCACAGAAAACAGGTGCTGATGTGACTTGATGAAATCCTGTGCAGGTACTCCTGCAAGATCAGGCAGTTTTCAAAAGAACCTAGACCTGCAGAGCAATATTTGCTCATTTATCAAAGCTGCAATCAGGTTCTTTTAAATTATGTGACTCAAATCTTAACCTCTTTTGACACATCAAGTGTTTCCACAGTGGCCGCAGAATCCAGTCCAAAGAATCTGCAATGGAGTTGTACACTAATGGATTCTCTTTTCCTCAAAAAACCAAAATATTATTTTCCTTACTTAGAAGTGAGATTTTGGGGAAGGTTTACTCAAAGCCAAACAAATCCAGAAGCCCCTCAAATGCCTGCTAATGCAGAACACCCAAGAGCCTGATGCGTATGACCACATTTCCCTCTCCCTCCACCTGCAGAGTCATTTAGATCAGAAATTCCAAACAAGACCAGGAAACTTCAGGGGGAGCATTCTCAGAGGAGACTTGTTCTTCATGTGCACTAAGATTTTTCAACAAAATACTATTTCATGTGTGAAAAGCACAAGAGAAAGTTTTCAGACATTTTTTGGTTGTGTATCCCTGTATCCTGCTGAATATCAAACCCGACTTGCCAATTACTAAATTTCCTTCTTGTCAAATCTGTCTGTATTTTGTGATACAGAAAAAACGAATTTATCACGGATGCAATACATTCTTATCAGAGATAAACTGTGCAAAAATAAACTATACACTGAGCCACCTTTTATTTGTAAGAAGTTCTTCTAACCTCAAGAGACCATATGTTTATCCATCATCTACATCTAGACTTAGTCCACTAACCTGAGCTTAGACAAAAGGACACGGAAAATTAAACACTGCTATTCACAGACGTGCCTGCAGTTTCTACAGTGACAAATGTAAACACTTGCATTACAGTCTGCGTGGGACTGCTTGTTTGTAAATAATTAAAGAACTCACCAGGCTAGATAGATCATAGAAACAATAAAGATGAGTAAAACAAATGCACCAGCAGCTACACCATAAACCCAGGTCTTCAGCCTCCCATCTAAAAGGAATGAATGTTAGTCAGTAATGTTTGAGTTAGTCTTGTTGAATTATTAGTTCTGATATAGTACAGAAATACTTTCATAATCCAAAAGAAACGCCTTCATTAGTAATTACAGTTTAATAAGAGCAAATACTGTTAAACAACCTAGCAATAACTTATCTGTGCACTTGTGTTCTGCTTCTCAGACAAAGTCTGGACAATCTAAATGAAGCCGTGATGTGTGGCAGAGGCAGGTGGCCCCAAGAAACTTAATCCCTAGGCCTGCTCGTGGTAGGCTATCTGTTGTGATTGCAGGGCAGCTGATCTGCCTTGGTGCTTATTTATGCTGTTAACTTCACTTTTCATTCTAGCTTCAGTAAATCACTCTGTTATTTTAATTCTTGTTGCTATTTCTTGTTTTTAAATATCTTTAGCACGTTTGACCTCATCCATACCTTAACTTCACATACACAACTTTCACTACTGCACAAAGTAATTTTTTCTTTTAAATTTCTTTCCCTTCCAAATGCAAGTTTTCTGAAGGCATATCCATCTCACTCTCCTGCTTGCCCTGATCCTAGTTGCACTCAGTTCTATAGGGAAAAACAGCGTGACTTTCTCCATCTGTAGGATTTTGCTCTGAACCCCAAAAGGAGCATGTCACAACCCAAGTTCAGTGCATGCTGTTTGACTCACTACCTCAATCTGACTCATTTTGCAACTGGCTTTTTGGAAGCATTCTTTTACAAGAGGTTATCTAGCCACGTTGCACCTCCTTGACAATGACAATTCTGTGGAAAAAACCTGATTTTTTTCATTTACAAGTGGCAAAATTTTTATTTCACAAAGTTGTATATATTTTCAAGGTAAGCAAACACAGCTAATTTTTTTATGACCAAACACTTATTTATTCTTCATATCTCTGTAGAAAAAAACAGCATTATTAATGCATTTGATGTTTCCACTAATTGTAACAAAAATCAGTCAGACTGTCTTTGCTCAGAATCACAGCAGTGGTCTCTGTTGCTGTGCAGTTAAGTTCAGATTTTCCGCTCTCAAGCAATTCAAAGTCTTGCAGTCATGTAGACAACTTGTTCAAGAGTAATCATTATAAAAACATTTTAGCTTCATTACATTAATCAAGCTAATAAAACATTCTAACTGATAATAATTGAAATAACTGATCCATTAAAGATTAATTGAACAGTATATTTGACCTGACATATCCAATAATACAAATGAGAGGCATTCAGACTTTTGTACTGCTAAATAGGTTAGTTTTGGGTTGTTTTGGGTTTGCTTGTTTTAAAATAGTATTATCTCCTTGAAAAAAACACTGTCATTACCTTGTGTATGGATTTACTTATTTTTGTCAACGCAGAGAACTCTGTGAATGAAGTCATTCCTACTATGTAACTATAGGCATCTAACTCAGGCTTTCAAAATTAACCCTGGACAGATTATTTCTAAGTATACTAGGAAATGGACAAGTAAAACTCATCTACTTTGGGTACTACATCATCACAGACACCTGAAGAGGATGTTTTTAATACCTTCATTTTTGGAACTGCAATAAAATTTGTTGGAGACAGTGAAAGAACTATTTCATATCTACACCTAGAAACCCAATCCTAGAATTAACACAATCAAGCGTAAACCTTATCTGAAGTGCAAAATGTTCACTTTTTTCCACATTTGCTTATGCTTTCACTAGCTTAAAGTATTGGTTCTATTGAGTACCATTGTTTTTATCTGAACTGAGATGTTTCCTTCCTAACTTGAATTGCTGGAAAATTGGAGAGTTTTCATGAAATCTCTTGATTGTTCTTTGTTCCAAAAAATATGTCAGAGTTCACATGAACATCCACCTTCCTAAACGGTTGAAGGCAACTGCCATTTGCTTATTGTTGGCCCTCTGACTGCTACAATCCACCCTCTGTCATTTTCAGGTTGGAGCTAACTAGACTGAGTAAAAGATAACATATTTGGTAAGATCCTACTTTTTAAACGAGGACCAGAAAAGCTTAATTTTATTTCTTGTTTTTTTATTTTATTGTGGATTACAGTATTAACTAATTGGAGTAAAGACCATTTTATTGTGGATATCAAATATAGTTTCAAAGTACAAATAACAGTAAACACTAGTAGGACTAATGTGACCTAACATAAGTATTTCTAACCCAAACATGATTTAAACTGCTTATTAGCAGAATTGCTGGAGCTTGAAATTTGCAGCATTTTAAGGATTATACATGTAAAGATACCGTTTTCAATTCTCAGAATAAAAAGATTCATAAAAATTCAGAAAGAAATTAACATCCAAGGACAAAAGCATGTTAGACTCTTTAGCTCTATGTGACTTAAAAGACAAGATAACCAATCATGCTCTTCATATAACTAACATTTTGAACAGGTATAAAATCTCTTTATGTGAAAGTATTTTGTTAATTAAAGTTTTGCTTATCTCAAAGCTTACTAGTACCAGGATATATTTACTGAAATCTGATTACATGATTGACTTTATAAAGTATTTTGGATGGGATAACTGTCAATATATTTCTTGCAACTCTTGCACTTAAGTCCTTGCTGAGCTCTAAAGAACATGGTCCATCATAAAAGCAAATTATTGCCTAGAAAGACTTAGAGCATGTCTATGCTAAATATCAATTAGGTCTTCTCTAACATGAATCGGTATAAATGTGGTTATGGCAGAAAAGCATTAGCATATCTATACTAATTATTTTCCTACAATTTACACTACAGCTGCAAAGTTTAAGCAGCCCTTACCCTTTGCAGTCTTCAGTGCTACCTCTGTCAACAGTATTATTGGCTGAGACAGCATAACCCAATATCCCGGCTTGCACTTTTGCAGCCAGCTCCCTTCTAAAGTCACATTTCACATAGCTTCTGCAAATTTTAACATGTAGAAGGGAATAAAGGAAATCTTCTGTAATACAAGATTTCATTAAATATATTGATGGAGTAGCTGAGAAGGCTAGGGATTTGTTTTCAGCCAGGGCAGATGCCTGTCTTCTTAAATGAACACTTAAGAGTTTTTCTTTTCTTCCTTGGCATCACAAAAATGTAAATGCCAGGCCCTGCAGCAGTACTTAGCATCAAGAACTGCTCATTGTGTGACTTCACCTGGCCCAAAAGGCTGTAGAAACCAGGTCCTTCCTCGTCCTGACTGGTTACTGGAGGGCTGGGTAGGGTTCACAGCTCGACTGGTTTTCACATCTCCCTTTTTGTCCTCCATGGTGGGGATCACCACCACTGGGATGAGAGTGCACTGTTCAAGTGTGCCATCAGAGGACATAACTTCAGTGTATCCATCTTCACAACTGCACGTTCTAGTCTGTAGGGAACAAGTGTTTTAAACTGTGTAGCAGAAAAACACAGTTTTCTGTGAGCTATAAAGCACAACAACATGGATGATGGGCAGAGAAGGCTGTTTTGATGAATGCTAGCCTGGAGAGCACGTCTTCATATATTCTTAGGAAACTTTGTACCAAATCAACAGAGATTATTCATCATTTACTTGAAAGGTAGAAAATTGACTGAGGTCCATTTTAACAAATTATTGATTAGCAAAACTCCTGAAAATACTTTATGTTGGCATAATCTTTGTAATGCCAAGAGAGATGTGGGAAGCCTTCACAGGGGTGTTTTACGCTCCAATGCAGTAGCACATACCTCACTGCAGTAAGCGTGGGGTTGGCTGCACGGTGGGTTACATGACCTGTCAGCATCTGGTTGGCGCATCACTAAACAGCCCCCTGTAGGACAGAAAATCATATTTTGACATAGTCACCACTGATCAAATTGCTGATGTCCTTACTTGTTATTACATGGATTACAATTTAATTGCTGATTTAAGAGTCCTTCTCTTATTGCAAGGTGAAGGATAATTGGTATCAAGAGAAAGGATCCAGCACATGTATTTGCATTCATGTGCCTTTCAGATAAGTAATATTTGACACCAAATGTTTCATTTTTCCATTTGTTCCTTTAGTTTAAATGTTTACTTGTGCTCAAGGGAATAGTTCTCTAGGGCCCTCCTTACGACTAACATATGAAGACTGTAGCCACAATGAAAATAAAGTGTATTTTTGATTTGTAGCTTTGCCTGTTAAACTGAAATCAAACTGCTCATTCAGTTTATGAATGGATACGTGTTTTCTGATTCTCCTTAGGAGTCACTTTTACACATGCTATAGCTTTGCCTCTTATGAAGGAACACTCCATGCTTCTCTAAGACAGATTTTTAATAATGAAAGAAGTATTATCAGTAAAGCATGTGCTGAATGCTATGATACTGATAGAATAGTGAGTTTCAGGTTTTATTCCTTTTTAAACAGTCCTAGTTCTCATTTCTACAGCTTTATGTACAGTGCAGTTATTGTTATGGACCAATACACACTATCAGGCTCTCACTATCATGTCAGCCAGAACGACTTCAAAATACACTTAGAATCAGTTTGAATTTACCTGGGTTTACTTACAGCTTACAAAAGAGGTTTATGCATCACATAATTTAAAATTTATACTGCTACAGGATGACTTATTTTGCATCTTCAAAATTAATAATATTTTTATACTGGTGTGATATGATGATGAAATCCTGACAGTTGAGTTTGGTCATGATCATAGCATATGCAGTTAGATGTGGTTACGTAAATCCGAGTGTTAACGAGATGGTCAGTCAAGAACAAAGAAATCCTTGCTGGTTGCTATAAGTTTTCCCCACCCACAGAAAGGAAAGTTGTACATCCTAGCATACAAATCACATGCCTGTGGGATTCTATGTAATAAAATATCAGTCATCCAAGCAAGCTGCAGGAGGAAAGAGTTGCCTCATCTCCCATGGGAAACAACACCTTCAAGTAAAAAAGAACTATTCAGCACAACAATATTACAAAAGTAAGCCAATAAATACTTTAAAATACCAGCAAGACTTATAATAAAAATCGTTAAATTTCTGAATTAAAATGTACTATGCTAAAGACAAATGTACAGCAATAAAGCAGCAAAGAAAAACACAGTAATCAGGATATGGGTTAATTCTAAATCAAAATAGGTAATCTCAACTTAAACCAATTGAGAATGTGCATTTATCAGTTTGAGCTTTTAAATACTGTAGTTTATGCAAACCACTTTCAAAACAACATTCAAGTGTAAATTACAGTCTGGTTCACAACTGTATACTTTGTGCAGAGAAGTTCTCACAGAACGTTGTATTTAAGTGTTTAGTCTGAGAGCTATCAGAAATATTCAAAAAATACACCATTGCATTGCACAGAAATGGGTGATTACATTCTTTGGAGTTTTCCACTAGTCTCCATTTCAAATGAGAAAGTTTCCACACCTTTAGAAGCACATACAAACCAACTTTGAAGAAAGATATACAGTATAGGCTCAAGATTAGTCTGCCTAGGAGGCCCTGTCATGAAAAATTTGCCAACATCACATATACATACATTTGTTTTTACTGGAATTTATCACATGGCTGGTTTCAGTCCCATCAGAACAAATTATTATTATTATTACGTCACTGTGATTTTAGGACTTTTAATAGATAATATCATGTATTAATTTCAATAAGAATTCTTATTTAGAGTTTTACTTACCATACAAGCATTTTAGCCTAGCAGGAAGCAATCAAGATGCATAAATAATACCCTGTTACATTAATTGTGAAGATAATACATTTTAATATTCTTACAACACAAAGTGACACTTGCAAAAGAGACTTTGGGCTGTTAAGTATTATTTCAAAATCTTGTAAATTAATACAGATATTTTATTTCTGCTGTTCCAACAGACAGTGGTAGTGTATTCCATCATCAAGAAATATTGTATTGGCAGTCCATGAATTAGAGCTCCTCCCCTTTGATTGATCTGACTGTGGCTGGCATTGAGGATGTGCTTTGAGTCTCTGGGAGTCTTTTATTATCATTTGGGTTGATATAAAACTTATTTAAACAACAAATGCATAACTCTTAGCTCAAAAGAATCCCTAATTTTGATAAATAAATTTAACTTAAATAGATTTATATGAAGATTTCCTTGAATTTGGAGACCTCAGTCATTCTTAATTCATGGTGTTTTGTGCTTTGGTTTGTACAGAAAGTAAATACATCCCACAGCTATCCACTGAAGTATCCTGCTATAGTTTTATGTCACCCAAGTTAAGAAAATAGCTTATACTAACATAATTATTAAAATCTGATATATTGCAGTTTTAAGGAGTAATAGATGTAAGCATGATATCATCAAGATTTGCATTTCTCTGCCTTTGTTCTATTTGTTGTAGGGCTTGAAGTCTGAAACCGTAAATTTCAAAGTATAAAAATATCTATGGTAAAAAAAAATACAGTATAAAACATTCCAGGTCCAGTACTTTTAGAATTACATCCTACGTAATTATTGATGTATTGTACCGATGTATTGATTGTATTGTATCATTATATATGATGATTCAAGACAACAGCCTATTGATTCATACATCAGGAATCAGTGTTTTTTTGCAGATTTTTCTGTTTTTTAAATATTTCTAGTTGTTGGGAAAGTCATTGTCCTCATTTACCAGGCTTTTGAATGTATATAAAAAAAGTAGTTACCTGTGACGTTTAAACCATCTGACCTTTGGCACCACACAGTTCGAGAAGATCCCTTCCATGGGCTAGCCATCCACTTGTACTCATAGCACTGGCCATCTACACAGAGAACATTCACTTTTCAAGAAATCTGAAAACAAAAATCCTAGGCTACCACTGGCAGCAGCCACACTCATCTCATGAGCAGATCATACTCATCTAATGTTTAACATAAGTAGGCCTCTCCAACCTTCAACCAGCAACTTAAAAGTGTGCACTGCACACATGGAGGCCCCAAGGTCTCTTGCACTGACTGGATACATACAGAATAGACCAGATGTGTCCTGGACACTGACTATAATGGTTGTACACACTGCTTGTGGAGTAATCCTAATGTAGTTAATGGGCAAAACAGATATTTCAAATAACCTCATAATGGTTGTGGCCCATCTGTTGCACAAAACCCATTTAGGAGTCAGGTTCCTTCCCCGGTAACATTGAGCTTCAATCAGTCTTTCAGTGCTTGGTGAAGTGGCCTGGGCTGTCTCTGGAGTCACATGTCAGCTCTACTGTAAACTTCTAATATGGCCTAGGATAAATCATGAAGTCCATCTGCACTTTAGCTCTCTCACAAATATGAAATTCATTTTTGTCTGATCTGTCTCGTGACTGAATAGACAAGAAATGTCTGTACAGGAACAACTTTTCTTAGGTATTTTGTCTGGTAGAAGCAGTAAGCATGACTGGCTTTTTTATATAATTTTCATGTGTTTAACAATAATTCAAAGCACAGAGAAAAACTTAAAATTGGCTATGTATCAAAATGTAAAGATTTCTCTTTTTTCACATTATCAGATAAGACAACTATTTTTTACCACATCATAAAAAGAAGTTCCATTATTAAAAAAATATCATCAGTTCTCCAAAGATTGTGTTTAAAGTGGTAACATATGACAGTTAGCATTTGAAAGTCTTTCCATTTACAGTTGACATCTGCAAATAAAAAAATAAGTGCATTTCTATATCTATCAAGTCCAATATTTGCCTAAATTTGATGCCATGACCAGAAAGAAAACAAAACTATTCTTCTGTACTTATCTTCTTGCAAGAAGTTGCCTTATGTATATTTTGGTGCTTACCATTGCATGGTCTAGTTTCCAAAGCCTGTTCTGGGCAGAGATGTTGATTTTCTAATTCTTGAATGATCACTGCTCGAGATCGAACTTGTATCCCTCCAAAGCCGAGATCCTCACCATTAACACAGGTTAGCTGACAAAGGCTCCATTCTGACCACTCCCTCAAGTAACAGTCCCCTGTCAAATAGCAATTTTAGAAGAGGAATGATCATTATACATGAAGAGTTTTTCACTTTAAATATGTCTTAGCAAAAAAGTATATGTCCAAATACAGTTTCTTAATTTCCCCTCTTTATAATTCCTTTCATTAGTTTTTTTTTAAACATGACATATACTTAAGAGAAAATAATATTTTAACACTCTGAATATCCATGCATTAAAAAATAGTAATAAGATTATACAAAAGCTTATTTGTTCTAAAGCAGGGTAGTTTCCTGTAGAATTCCCTTAAGATCACTCTTAACACTCCACCCAATGGCTGCTTTGGTTGGGTTTTTTACATTTTAGGGTATTGTGAACTGTATGCCTTAAGCTAAATTTATGGAGGTAACTTTACCTCCATTCCAATCTGAAATGAACTGGAAAAAAAATCTGAGAAAGAGAAGAGTTGAAACAGAACACAGAGTACTGCAATTGAATAATATCTATATTAGAACTGAAGGAGTACATCTTTGCTTCTGAAGATATATCACAAATTACTCTACTGAACAACAGCAATATACTTCAAATTCTACAAGTAAGAGTTTGAAATGAGCTGAATGGGTGTTACTGAAAATTACAGTTGTTACAGGCTTTTAATGCTTCTCAGTTAGGTCATGGACCTGATCATTTATAACAGCTCAGTCTATAAGGGCAATGATAGTGCATGTCATGTCCAGCAAGTTAAACAGTTAGAAACACTCACATTTTCTTCAGAGATCAAAACATTAGTTTCATTTGGAATAGCCCTTTTAAACAAAAAGAATAAGACTCCCTAGTTTTGCTTCCTTAGACAGCGGTAAAAGGGATCCAGTTCTTAGCCACTGGTAAAAGTACTAGCAAACTGTTAGGTAATCTAAGCACTTACAGCAAATATTTAGCTGTAAACTAACACTCTTTCCTATAGAATCAAATACAAGCTTTATTTCATAAGATTTTCTGTCAAAATATACTCTTATTACATAAAAAAAATGTGACCAAGACATGTCTTTTATAAAATTTAAGACTTGAGGTTTTTTTCTAATTGATTTATTGTCCTGAAGCCACTATCAGAAAGTAACTGTTGGTCATTTGTTGGATTAATTCAATCACTAAAGCACATGAAAAAAATCACCTAATTGCCTGTGGCTAATGCTAGGAACTAATAACTGTACTGTTACCCAATATTTTTTTAAATAATTTTGTTACCTGGACAAGGGACAGTGCAGGTTTCATCAAGTATCATCTTCTTATTACCATCTATAATAGGTTCTATTTCTCCACAGAATTCCTCATCTACCACTTTGCCAACATCTTCAATGGATCCATCAAAAACCACGCAGGTAATGTTCCTCATTCGTGTTCCCTCTCCACACTGAGCATCCTAGGGAAAGAGGACATACATGAATGCTGCACAGAAGAAAGTGCCAAAAGACTGGAACTGAGCTACGTATAATTCTGTTTCCTATTATGTTTGCTTAACTACTTATTCATTTCAGTAGGGGAGGCAGGGGGAAAGATAGACATTGCCTTTGACTTATGAAACAAATAAACAAATAAATCCAAGCCAAAAATCGTGCTGGCAGCTATTACTGTTTCTCAAAGCATGGTGTTAATTATGGCTTTAAATTGCAACCATGGCAGCATCTGAAGTGAAGATCTCTTCTATGATACCTATCTATCTCCACAGTTACTCTTTCACAATAGAAGGAGTCCAATTATTAGCAAAGACTCTGCTCAGGTACCAAAGTTTAAATGTAAGCTTTGAATAATTGTAGGACATTTTCCTATCTGTTGATAAATAACGAGCTAATGAATAAATCTTTAGTTTTGGTTTAAGAGATGTGGAAGTAAATGGTTTACAGTCTTATGAAGCAGGTATCTGAGCATATAACAAATTTGCCAAGATATACAAGTTCCATAACTTCAGAGTCCCATACGCCTTTTACCTCTACTTTGCATGCAGACCATTGACCATATTGCCATTGATAACAAGGTTTTACTGGACAAGGTTTGAATTGCTCCATCTGAGAAAGACAAGGCCTCCCATCACCCTGAAATGGCTGATTTATGGTCCTTCTTCTGATCATTTTTCCTGTAAATAAGAAACGGCAATATAACTAAGAAAAAAGTGGTTAGACTGTTTTATTCCTCAAGATGATTCTATTTTCATGAAAAGTGTTGTGTTTGAATTAAGTAATGTTTAATAAATTCAATTGTAAAGCAGATCTGCTGGCTCTTGTCTGTTATACAGACTTGTATTTTCCAAGACAGACATTTTGTCTTCTGCCATTTGTTTGTACTGCAAGCAGTGTAGAGGATGAATGATTAGGATTTCAATTTGCTCCCTAACAGCAAACAAAAGCAGTATTTTCCAGGTTCAGATGCCTGGGAAAAATACACTTTCTGAATATGACAATATGTTTGTGGTACTTCAGAGGAGATTCCAGCTCCCTGTCTGGAATTTGTTGCTAGAAGATACCAACATATTCTGCGTTTCCCCAAGTTAATACAGAATCATGTGTCCTATGATTGTGTGATTCCAGCAACCAGGAAGAGCTTGCAACTTTCCCTTGCTGGATAACATGACATACAGGTTTTGCAGGAGATGGATAAGGAATACTTATATAAACACAAAGAGGAAAACATTTTTATCCTTTCAGCAATTCATGCTTCTTTCATCTTGCAGGGGACATTAGAACATTATGCTTCATTGCAGAGAGGTCACATGATACAACCAAAAATTTTTGTGTATGTCTGAAGCAGTGGTAAAGTGGTTGCTCTAGACTTGGCACTTAGCAAAGGTCTACACAAAGCTAACACAGTTGTGGTATTTTAATCTATATATAGATAAAGGCATAAACCAAGTGTGAAATATTTACATTTGTATACTGAGGCCTATTATAAATTAAGGCATTACATAGACTTACCTACAAAACATCTGGTAGTACCTGGCCAAAAATAATTAATTTTTAATTCCACATTTCAACCTGAAGTAATTTGGAATTGAACATCCTAATGATCGTGACACAGATCTTGTGCTGAAAGCAAGTGACACAAAGCCATGATGCAGAAGCAGAACTAAATCAGTCTACTAGACAGCTACGTTCACTGCAGCTAGCTATAAAAATGTTTGTTGAGTGGAGTCTCATCTTTCTGGGATTCATAGGAGAAAAAATAATTTATTGAAAAGTATTGGAGACAAAAACCTCAGAGAACAGCAATGAACAGAATTTTTAGGTGCAGAATTCTTTCTCAACTTTATGGGTATTTGCATGGATGCACAAAAGTGGTTCCGTTTTGAGTTTATTAGATGGTTATTACTTATTGAAAAACAGCAGTTGCTTCCAGTTTCCTGCCTAATAGGAAAATTACAGCTTCAAGGCTTACATGTGAGGTTTCCATCATCTGTTAAAAACTCTGAAAATCTGAAAGCTGTTTTACATTACTATTTAAAACAAATTTTCTCACTTCTTCAAATTAAATCTATACTTTCAAAGCACAGGGGTTTCAGACAATGACTCGTCTTCACATTCTGAAGAAACGTAACAACAGTAATTGTAATTCAGAAAAACAGCAGGTCTATTGTTCAGGTTTTGTATATATAAAGAAATTTGTAAAGCAAAATATCGCAACATATTTAAGACTTCAATAGAGTTTTTAGTTCAAATCTTACTCTATAAGGATTATTTTGAATACAGAAGTGTAGATAATTTGAATGTAGAAGTCGTGCTTTGCGAGAAGCTCAAGAATTGAAACGTTAATAAATATTGCAGCGTCTAATTATTAACTGGTATCATGAAAATGATGGCCAGAGCTTTCAGATGTTTTTGCCTAGACCTTTTCCCTCTGGTGGACTCTCCAAGGAAAATGATAAGATGCAATATCCTTTTACTCTCAGATTGGCAGTAGAAATTGGATTACATACACTGCTAACCATTCAATATCTATAATGACACATTCCAGACATGATTATGGAACAAAGAAGCTGCACTGATGAGCTTCTACCCTTCTCTTTCAGTAATCTGTATACTTCAGCTTCCTGGCACAATGACGCTTTTAAGTCCTTATTTTGAGACATATCAGAGCAAATAAACAATGAGAGTTTCTAGAGTAACCAGAATGAGCCTTTGATATTCATTATTGGATATAGATTTGACTTTAAAAACTTAGTAATTAGCAACATTTTGGGGGAAAAAATAAAATTAATGTGATTACAGTGAAAGTAACTTGTCAGTTTGCCTTTGTGTTTTAAAATCCAGAATTTTGCAGTGAGTAAATTTATTGGTTTTAAAACTTATGCTCTTCTACGGATTTACTTGTTCTAAACTCACCACTAATAAAATTTTAAGAGGAAATCCCTCCTTCCCATTCCTCCTCTCTCTGGCTGAAAAATAAATATTCACATCAGTGTTTATTTTTGCCTCAATATATCATTAGCCATATCTCACTTTGTTACTAGAGTCAGAAAGTCTTCTGGCCCAAATTCACATAATCTTCAGTGAGTACAGTCTCATTGCATCATATTATCTCCTTGATTAAGGCTGACTTAGATTCCTATCATTCTCCCTAGCTAGCAACATTTTCTAGTTCTTCAAAAATAGATAGTCCTGATTTTATTAAAGAAAAAATATCTCAGTCTTTAAAATATGCCCAACATACATACTGACCTCTAAGACCACATGTTTGAGAGCACTCAGACCAAGGGGACCAGTCAGAGAGCTGACAATTCACAGGACATTCCACCACACAGGACATATTCATTTGCCACGTCTTCTCCAAGCCAAGCTAAAAGAAAATATTCAGTGGTTAGCACAGAACACCCATTCTCTGTCATTGGTGCAGAGTATGAAGTTAGACACAGGGAATCTGAGAAAACTAAAGCTTTAAGCAAGCATGAAGTCATTATGAAAAAGTAAAGCAATTAGGACACTTTAAAATCTCACTTCAAGACAGTACTAAGGCACGTGCTAATTTTTAATTACATGCTTAAATCCTATTTTCATCAATTATTTTCTAAATTAGAGTCTGTAACTGGAGAATTCCAGTTGTACATTATTACTTTATGCAACAGGTAAAGGCAAAAGTAATTTATGAAGTATCAATAAAGTATTTTGAAATAGGAATATACAAATACTGAACTATCAACAACTATTAACAGCTGAATTCAAGTGATGCTGGGAGCCATGTTAAAAAATAACAAAAAGAGAAGGTTGAATACACATTGGATAGTAAATTTATTCATCAGGAGATGTTATAGGTGCTAGAAGTTTACAAGAGCTCAAGAAAGGCTGAACAAGTCAATGGAAGAGAAGTCTACAGGTTTAAACACACAGAAATCATATTGAGCAAATGCATTCCAAGAGCTGAAAATAGCGGGAGGCTGTGAAAGTAGTAGATGGAAACTCATGTATGTCTGTCCTCCTTACTCTTCTTTAGGCATCTACTTAAGTCTCTCTTGGTTTCTTCCTAATCTGGTGTGTAATTTTGTTATATTTATTATGCTACCCATTCTATGCAAAAATGTTGACATGACATTGACAATGATTTATTATTAAAAAAAGAGAGCTTTGCATTTTTTTTTCTGAAAAGCTCTGCAAAAAGCAGAATCCTCCAACATGTAAAAGCTACAAATGCTGGAATAGTATAAAAGAAGGGGACACAAAACCACTCACATGTTATCCCAAAAATGCATTCTAGAGTGAGCTCTTGTCTCGGCACTAGTAAGCTTAACACCAAAAAATGGAAACCCCACAGGGAAGGAAGAGTTTTATGGCCATGCTTAAAGATAGCATAGTGGCTAAACAGCCCTTTGGTCTGATCCTTTAAAGCCATCTCCATGTTCTTATTAACTCCAATGTTCCAGATTTTCCCTATCCAAGGAAGAAAAGAGATATTCTCACTAACATACAGGAATATATGAAGCAAGATGGAATATAACTGTTGGCAAAAACATTAGCATGGCAATAATAATCCCTGCAGTCTCCACAGCTTCAGAATGAGTTAAAATCATAGGTCAATTATAGTGATTATGACATAAAATGTGAAAGAAAATTAATCCTGCCAAATATGAACAGATTTGCAGCTTCCTTAGCTTCCCAGCATAAAAGACTGTACTCTTCACTGGCCCTAACCACTGGACTTTGATCATCATTGAGGCATTTCAGAATCTCAGGAGGTGGTGGATATCTTTAAGTAGATAAAATCTCCACATAGTTGTTTTATTTATTTTTTTTAAAAAAAGGCAAACTAGACATTTCAAAACTTATTAATTTTAATTACTGGAAAAGTTAATGGCATAAAACCAGCAGTTAAGAGTTTAAATAGGAAATTAAAACATTATTTCCTACTAAATGCAAGCTTAGAGCCATCATTAGGCATGACATTAACATGTCCTCCATAAATAAACTACCACAAGTACTTAGAAATGTCTCACCCTGATAGACTCACCACATCTTAAATTTGAATTTGCAGTACCATTTATTGAGACAAATGAGGTTTTAGAGTTCTGTTCTGTTTTCTACATCAAAAAACAAGTCCTTTGCTTTTCTCTGTGGTACAGTATAACCTGGATTATCCAGCTATCACACATAGGTACCACCTGAAACCTTTCAATAAACTGGAATTTGGGTAATTAGGAAACCAACTTTGAAGTCTGTACTGTGGTTAAATCTTCTGAGCAAAGGCTTTAAAGCCTGATGAATTGATTCCTGAAAACTACAGAAACATGATTACTCTCTTTCAAGATTGGCCTTCTCAGCTGGACTTTGGCAGCTAGAGAAGGAAAAGCCCAAGAGAGGTATTAAAGGTGAAAAGAAGAAAGCTGAAGGCCAGATTACCCACAATAATCTGCCATTTGCATATCTTAGGTACTTAAGTGCTGCTGAAATAGATTTGGGGAACAACTGGCAGGCTGCAATGTGATATTAATCACATATTCTTTTCTTATCCCTCTCCTTCCTCCATTGACAAACCACAAGTGACCTTGGAGAGCTTTGTAAAAATTTGGGAACTGTTTGATAGCACCTTTACCTGAAAAAGCCTCTGTCCTAGATGAGTTCTGTTTTCTGTTTTGAGAATGGCAAGTACTGAAAGAGTTACACCAGAAGGTACCACTGTGCTCCTGGTCACATACACCATAAGCAGCAGCTGCCAGACTGGCATGCTCTATAAACCCTGCGAGCCACAAAAAGTATCTGTATTTGTTTATAGGAATGTTTGTCATGCAGATTAACCTCTGCTGGAAGTTAAGCGTGTAATCTGACAAGCCAACTATTTGCCAAAAAAATAGAAAAGTTTCGTTTCTAATGCAGACAAAATTACTGGTTTCTAGGCTTTTACGATCTTTAATTGAAGGTAAATTAATAAAATGAAGCCCATGAATATAAATGTGACAAGAAGCACCTTGCTTTAGGTGTTTTGATTTTCAAATATTCAAGGAAAATACAAACCAAGTTCTTGTGATGTGCTAATTTTGTGGAGTTAAGAGACCAAGTAATCCAGTATTACTGTGCTTTGAGAGTTCGAAGGGAGCTATGTTAACTTAATGAGGACTTGGAAATAAGCTCTAGAAACTGATTTATCTTGGCACTAATCAGGATGACTGGCTAGCTTCTTTAGCTGATTGATTGAAACAAACACAAGATCATATGGACGCATTAGGAAAGCAGAACACACAAGCTTGGAAGAACTGTTGGCATTTAACTATGCTGATGTTGTTACCTGGAGATGGTAATAGTCAAAAGGCAATGTGAAAAGGTTTTTTTTAATTTATGGCTATTGTTAGTTTCATGAACCAGATATTATATAGGAACTTGAACATTGCAATCGGGTGTGTTCATTTCTTAGGGATCAGGCTAGGTTTAGCTATTCTGATCTCTCCTCTTTGTATATAATACGAATCATAAATCTGTAAATGTATCTTCTGATAAATTAAATAAACATGCAGTGTAAGGTGCTGTAATAGCTCAGGAGAAACTCCACTAGCTAATTCATTACAAAAATATTTTATCTCTTTCTTATCATTGATTTTTCTAACCACATGTATCTTATTTTGAACGACACTTAACCTCTCAGCACTGCCCTAATAATGCAAAAACAGGGAAAAAAAAACCTACCCTGAAGGATCATCTGTGATTAGAGTACTAAGAAGTGAATAGTATGTACTGATATTTTGATAATTTCTTGAATACTCTCTTCTCATGACCTGGAAGGTCACAGAGTTGGCTTCCAGATCTTAAAGAGTGAAGGGTCTGATAAGATTTGAACAGTATGGCTTTTTTGTTAATCAGGTTAACAGGTTTTACTTGTCACAGTTATTGGATCAGCCTTTGACCTTTTGTACCAATGCTTACACATCCATAATTCAACAAATAATCTTAACAGCATGACTGGGAAGTGGATCAGAGCTTTCTACGGGAAGATGTATCTCTATTTGGTCTAGCAAATCAAAAGGGCAAAAGAGACTGTATCACAGTGTTTGCCGATAAAGCCAGAAGCCCACGGCAGTCGTGTCTGTTGGCCAGTCATTTATGGCAAGCTTTTGAGATATTAACTTGTCCTAATTATTTCTCTAAGTAATAAATTTCTTAAATGTAGGAAAACTACACAGGTTTTCTGCAAAGAGATTTCAATGTAAAATGTAATCACTTGTTCAGAATGTTATGATTGCTCAAAATCTTTGGTTAACAGGAATAATTTGCTGGCTTCCTGCTAAAAGAAACAAATTTCCCCTTAAAATGCAATAAAGTGTATTATTTTCTATTGAAATATTCATGTGGATGGGTATTTTATATCACATCATGGTTTGAATTAATCAATGTTGCAGTCTCTTAAAACCAAGACCCCATTTTTTTCCCCTTTAATACATTAAAAAATTAATAGAATGCACTAATTCACGCCTCTATTAACTTCACAGAACTTGCTGGTAGGTAGCCAGATCCTGAGTCTCCTCCTGAGACATAATTGATGAAATTATTAGATTTGATTGCAAACCCCAGAGATATGTGTGGACAAAAGTAGGGTGCCAGCCTGTGGTAGTTTGACCCTGTCTAGATGCCTGGTGCACACCACGCCACTTGATCACCCACCTCCTCAGCAAGCCAGAGAAGGGGAGAAAATAAGACAAATGTCTCGTGGGTTAAGATAAAAGCAGTTTAATATAAAGATAGCAAAGCCGCGCGCGCGCAAGAAGCAAAGCGAAGCAGATAAAGCTGTTACTCTCTACTTCCCATCAGCAGCGATGTCCGGCCACCTCCCGAGAAGCAGGGCTTCAGTACGCGTGACGGTTGCTTTTGGAAGGCCCAGAATGAATCTTGCCTCCCCCTCCTGCTCCTCTCCCCCAGTTTATATTACTGAGCTGACGTCATATGGTATGGAATATCTCCTTGGTCAGCCTGGGTCAGCTGTCCCAGCCATGGTCCCTCCCAAGATCGTGCCCACCCACAGCTGTTGGTGAAGGTGGGGGAAGGAGTGCTGGAGGGACAGCCTTGATGTTATGCAAGTGGTAGTCATAATGATATCAACAACAAGCACAGCACTGCAAGAGCTACTGTGGAAAATCACTAAAATCCCAGACACACTACACAGCCTCAACTGAAATCTTCTGCCTTTGCTAAGAACTTAACAGATTCAGGAATCCAGGATATCAGAGAGGGCTGGAGAAGCCTAAGTAGGTCAGATACACCATTACAAAACCATAGTCTAAAGTACAAGATTTTCCCGACTTCCTCCAGTTCAGATGAAATGACCAATGGGGTTCCACAGGGACCGGTTCTGGGGCCATTCTTCTTCAACATCTTCATCAATGACCTGGATGTCACCTGGACAGAGTGTACCCTCAGCAAGTTCACTGATGACACCGAACTGGGAGCACTGGCTGACTCACCAGAAGGTTGTGCTGCCATTCAGTGGGATCTCAACTGGCTTGAGAGCTGTGCAGAGAGGAACCTCATGAGATTTAACAAGGGCAAGTGCAGAGTCCTGCATCTGGGAAGGAACAAGTCTATGCACCAGTACAGGCTGGGGGTTGGCCTGCTGGGGAGCAGCTCTGCAAAGAGAGACCTGGGAGTCCTGACTGATAACTAACAATGAGCCAGCAATGTGCCCTCGTGGCCAAGAAGGCCAATGGCATCCTGAGATGCATCAAGAAGAGCAGGTCAAGGGAGGTTCTTCTCCCCATCTATTCTGCCCTGGTGAGGCCTCATCTGGAGTCCTGTGTCCAGTTCTGGGCTGCCCAGCTCAAGAGGGGCAGAGAACTTCTGGAGAGAGTCCAGCACAAGGGTCACCAAGATGATCAGGGGACTGGGGCATCTTCCTTATGAGGAAAGGTTGTGGGAACTGGGGCTGTTTAGTCTAGAGAAGAGGAGATGGAGGGGGAATTTCATTAATATTTTAAAATATCTAAATTGTGGACTTTAGGCAGTTGGGGCATCTCTTTTTTTTTTTTTCTGTTTTATCTGGTGACAGAACAAGGGTAATGGACATAAGATGGGACACAAAAAGTTCCATTTAAACATAAAGTGGCTGTGGAGGCCACCCCATCTTAGTCTCTCATTGCAAGCAGTTTTATTAATGGAGGAATGCCAGCTGAAGCAAGTTCAGTTATGTTCCAGCAGAAACACATGTAGGATTGCCCTTAAGATAGGCACTTGTGTTGTCTTCCCATTTTCCATCACATTACTATCTCCAAGTAATAGAAAATGGAAATTATGATCAACACAGAAAATGTCAGAAAAGCAGGTGTTGTCAAATTTTAAGTTAATTTGAACATTAGCAAACTGTCTCTTTCAAAATTTAACGGATCCTCTCTGACAGCCTTCCATATTTCATTCATGCTGCATAATTTTTCATGCTAGCTTGAGTATATTTTACATTGCACAGCTGGGTGCAAGAAGTTAGCATTCAGCCCAGCTGCAGAATGGCACATAGGAAATACTTTCCAATGCATTGAGTAAATGATTGATACTGGCAGCTGTCCAAGGCTTCATGCAGAAATTGCATCAAATTAGAATGATGATTAGTGTTCTGATTAAGATTTATTACTTTTATTCCACTTTATTAATTATTGTTTCTAAGCCACTTCCTTGAGGACATAATATTTAGCGTATGTTCACAGAGCCACTTAAAAGTAACCAAATTAAACTGTATAAAAATCAGTTGATGGCACAGTTAATTTCAGAGGTACTTAACAATCCATGAGTAGTATTGCTAAACATGTGGCGAGGATGGGTTCCATGCCACATAGCTCAGTTGGTTCAGCATTAATTAGTACCACTAGAAGGGAGCTTACTCACAGGTACCCACTCACCTCTTCACAGTACTTCAGGTCAACCGATTTGCCATCACTGCGCACACAATCGAGCATTCGTGTTTTGATACCATTACCACAGACAGCCTTCTCACTGAGCTGACACGTGCTCCAGTCTGGGAATAAGGAATTAATTAGCATAGCAGACATTTTAGATAAAACTCACAATGATCCAATCACCCACCTAATGCTAATTCCGATGGCCTAAAATAATCCTAGCAAGCAACTTTCACACTTGCAAAGGCTCATGGAGCCCTGCTGCTACACATTTTTTGAAACAGCAACTTTTACTGCTTTCTGTCAGTGCCACGATGCCTCCTGAAAAGTTCATATTAGGTTTTGTCTGTGTTTATTTTGAGCAAATCACAAAATGATAAGAGGAAAAAAAAAAAAATTCCCAGACACACTTGACCAAAGTTGCAAAGCCTCCAGTACTTTGATCTACCTGGATCAAAGAGCCTGAAGCAGTTTTCAGTTACAAGCTCCATGACACCCCCTGGGTAAGAACAGAAACCTGAAAAATCTGTCCTGTAAGGTGAATGGAAGTAACCCATAGTCCCAGGCTGTCACTACAGCATAACACCACAAATACCTGTCACATTGTAGTCATAGTGGTAGCAGTTTTTGTTCAAAGTGCAGGCTTCTGTCTCAATGGCAGCAGGACAAAACTTTCCATCATCTGGTTGTCTCAAGGATCCAGCTAACCTTTCACGGACACTACTTCCATTGCATGGCTTGAAAGGGAGATTGGAAACAGTTTTGACATTTCAGAACTCATTTACCTTTCATGCAACATTATAACTACCTTTCAGGTAATCTTTTTGAAAAATGCAAATGTAATAACAAGTTCATGCTGTTGTTTAAGAGAAACCATTGCCTTGTTATTCTGAGATAAATTACTCTGCTCTTTCATCCCCCTACCACGCAAGGTGAAATATCGTCAAACTTGGTACCACCTCAGTACTTTCTTAACTAGTTCATATTTCAGTACTAGCGCTTTGAAGTTATTTCACTTATAAACTGGATATCAAGATGTTCACTTTCCAAACACTATAATGTAATGCACCTAATCCTGAATACTCAGAGATCCTCAAACACTTATTTTTGGTTTCTTTTTTTTTGACATTTATTTTTTAAGTTGCTGGCAGGATGGAGACCTTTTCATTCTTATCTACAGACTTTGCTCATTACAGGACAATGACATTCTAGTACAGTGACTGCATTACTACAGAAAGGCTCACAGCTAGGCTCAGAGATGGACTCACAAGCCACTGCCCAAGCTATTCCCCAGAACAGAATAGAATTTCACAGAATCCATCCCACACTGAAGAATGATCATTTGAGACATTATATTTTGTGGTTTGGAACAAATTCACTTAATGGAAAATACAGGTGCACTTTACTTACCAGCAATTATCAGTGACCCTAAAGATAGGAATTTACATGTGTAATCACTGCTCAAGTCAGCATATTTGCACAGCACATCATTTTTATACAGTTTTAAAGTAGAATGGCAAATGTTACTCTTCAGTATACTTCTTACCAAAGAACATCGAGACCATGATCCCCATTCAGACATAACACAGTCCTCAGGACATGGTAATGTGCATTTTCTAGCACCAAGTGGCATCTCTTCAGGATCGCACAAATAGTCCTCTACAGTGTCGGAAGGGCCATCCACGGTATTTAGCATGCACCTGGAAGAAAGAACTACACGTAATCTGCATTTGCTGTGGATTTTGTACATTTTGTCAGAACATAACAAGCATGAAATAATTGAAGTAACAGAATTAAGTATTGAACCATGAATATCCAAGAAGAGCTGAAAAGCCAAAACTAATTCCTGTTTTTACAGAAGACAGCCATATAAAGAAATGTACTAAATTTAGACAATCTCTACCAGGGATTCACTGAGAGTTTCTGGATAGGTGATTTACTTTGCATTAGCTTACATCTACATTAGAATAACGCAAATATATCTATAGCTTAGAGTTTGTGCATGCTTCAAATGATAATATATAATCTAGGACTATTAAAACTTTTAAAATTTTATATTCTCAGTGTTATTTCCTAATTTACATAGATGCTTTTTAATTACCATTAAATTACCAGATGGAGGCTCAGATAAGATTAGAAATTGATATGCTTGGTTTTGTAGGGCTGAAGACAACAGTCTTCATTCCACAGTATTTCCAATGCTGTGGTATCTTCTGTTAAATTATCCCTTTTACCTGTAAGCAGAAGATGAACTACTACATGACGAGAATAATTTAAATTAAGAGGATTGCATCTCTTTTCCAGAATTGCAAGAGAAGAGATTTTTTCAATAAAAGCCTTCCAACACAGAGAAATATGTGGACTTTCTTCTATTTGACCACATTATTTTTTTTACAAATATCATACATTACCAGACTAAAATAATTTTTGAAACAGTTTGTTGTAAAGCAAACACAAAAGATATAGCATACACATAGATTTGATTTGTGGAATTAGTACTTTAGTGTTATTATGTGATAATAAATGAAAAGTTAGATGTGTTTTGTCTTAAAGGGAAGAAAACACTTTAAAAAAAATCTTTAATAATAGTGTTGAAGTCTGTTTTTCTTCATCAGCACTGTTCAATTTTGATTTTTCATATTGGAGTTTATTTAATATTATTCTTGAGAGAGTTTGTTTTGATGCTACTGTCTGAGAATAATTATGCATAGTCTTTCTACCTTTCTTCAACCAAAGGTTAAGACTTTGACTTTCATGAAGTAGATGATTACATTGAGGGAACAGCGATATTGTGAACAAAATCGAAAAAATGTGCCATATTCTAAGCACCTGTGGCAGAGAGAAGGGAACATGTAGCAGCTCACTGTATACAGCTCTCATCTAGGACCTTCAAATTGAATTCCTATTGTGCTTTATTATTCAGATTTATGATCTCAAACAGTGTGTTGTGTTGTGGTTAGCCATTACAAAACCAATAAATGCCAACCAACCAAACTCCATACACAGCTTTAGTTCTTACTGTGCCACATTGTGTGAGACTAATTTTCATTCACCTTTGATGAGAGCTCTAGGATGACGAGCAAGCATACAAGATGCTAAGATCAGGTTCAAAAAAGATATAAGATTCCTGGATTTTTCTATTTATCTTCCTTCACTTTTGCTGCTTTTTCCTGTAATAACTGTTAGCTATTCTCCCCAGGTGCATATGTACTTAAAAGGGTTTTTTAACTCTCAGTTTTATATAAAAGACAGACATCCATTTCACCTTTTGGAAAAGCACTAAAATCATATGCTACAGTGTTTGAGGTAGTAGAAGTACACATTAGTTTATAAACTAGGAATCAAGGTCTATATCCACAACCAGTAGATAAAGCCACATTGCTCTCACTTAAGCTATTTTGATTTACATTAGCCAGGGTTCTGGTCCGGACTACTGCTGGACTTAACATTATAGATTATAAAGAATACATAAAATTAAATAAATCCATGACTGAAAGTGAAAATTCTCTAAAGTGAAGAAGAAGCAATACTGTTTTACCTGACTTTCCTTGTTTGAACACCTTCTCCACAGTTCTCTTTTAAGTCCACATTGGTCACCTTGCAGATGCTCCAGGGCTCAGTAACCCATACATACTGGCTACAATCACTGTGGCAAGGGACTACCTCATATACCTGGAATCCACATGGAGTGTCAGTTTTGTTGTACACAAGAAAGATAAATATATAACAGTGACCATGCTAAAAAGCGTTAATTCTCTAATCAGTAAGAATAACAAATGTAAACTTGCTGATTTAGAGGCTGTAATAATAATACAGATAAAATACTTGATAGAAAACAGCAGAAATAACAAAAAGAAGGTAAGACATCTGAAGTCAGATTCCCTGCTTTTTTTATTTTTTCTTTGTAATTAGGCTAGCTCATGAGTATAATTTTTATAAAAATTCTGCTAAAACTTTATTTCTGTCCTTCACATCTCAACTACTCCTTCCCACTATTATTGTGGGGTTTTCATATTTCTAATGAGAGGCGAGTTCAAGGTAAATTGTACCAAGACACACTGGTTCACTTTATTTTTCATTGTGGATACTTAAAATCTCTGTAATGTATTTGTATACCAACATTACTATTATGTTTAGATTTTAATACAAATTCTGGAATCTCATACAGTAATTTATACAGAGTTCCTTATATTTTCTCAAACATACATTATTAAAAAAAAGGACAGACCATGTAAACTTTGGAGAACTATCATGAAGCACATATTAAGTTTACCTCTCTATTTTAGAAACTCTTACCTGAGCCTGAAGAAAGTATTTTCACAAACCCAAAAGAAAAAAACAGAGATAAAAAGAATTATTAGAATGAAGCATAGGTATTTAAATGGCTTTCATTTAGCTTGTATTACAAACAACATTATAAAACTTCTGCCAAGCAAAAAGAATCCACTTTTTCCTCCTGAATCTCCCTTTCAGTCATGAGGCATGTTTGCAAGAAATTGGGCAAACTTTTAAAAGCTTATAAATCACAGGTGGTGGGAAGGGACTATAAATTAGCTAGTCTCTTTCTCAGTTCCTAATACACAATGAAACTTTTCTGTTTTTGCCTATAATGAGCAACAACTTGTAACACATTAGGTAATTCGGTTTTCTTAAAAGAACAGAAAATTCCCAATGGTTTTTTGAGTATATCAAACTTCTCTATTATTTGATACTTTTCTGACAGCATTAGGCACAATAGACTCAGGGGAATAAAAGGAACTGGCAGTTCTCATTCTTCCAAAGTTTCCAAGTCCTTGATTGAGTATTTGAATCATGTATAGATTGCTTGAAGTTCAGTGCCTAAAAATTATATTTCACCAGATAACTTCACATATCATTCTGTGTATCAGGCAAGCACAACTAATATCGCTAGACAGTCCAAGTCCTTGATGTCTTTCCAGCAACACTGTTTGAGTAGAAAAAGAAGGCTAATGGCTTGATGGTTTGTCAGTTAACCTGCGACAAAATTCACACCTGTCACATACACAAAAAAAAAAGTAAAAAAAAAGCCTTGAGCAATGAATGCACAGAGTCTGATATACCACTACGCAGCTGACCAGCCTACGCACAAAACCAGCAGAAGCAGCATATTTGGTGGTTCTTTGAACTATAGAAATGTTAAATCTAAGTGGGTGGTGTAAATTCACGTTAAAGAAGGTACTGTGCTCTGTGCATAGTTTGTAGTCACATAGGAAGTGGTACTTTATATACTCCTGTCTAGGATTTTTAAGATAAGAACAAAAAAGTCTTAATTTAGGGAAACATCTCAATATGTCTTACCCTCGTTGGTATAAGAAATACATAAACTCCTCATATTCAACAGCCTTTCCAGTAACATAGAAATTTGGAGATTTTGCTAGAAAGCCAAATGAGAACTCTATATGGCATTGCGTGTGTTTAGTGGTGTTCTCCTGACCCTACGGCACTTTTGTAACTACAGCAGTTGGGTAGTGTAAGGATTGCACACCTACCTGCTGGATAAGGCGACAAATAATGCCTGGAAATGATGAAGAGAGGGGTGTCCTTATTTTCTCTAACAGCCTCAGGTTAGCCTCTTCATTTGAAATTCTTGGGAGGCCATTGAAATGATTTTATAATAAATCTGACTCTATGACTACTGTAATTATGAAGACTTGCAGCCTAGTGAAGAGAGTACTGTGCAAGCTTCATTCAGCTGGATTGTAGTTTGGGAGTCACCCTGGCATGTGATGCTCAGTAAGACATCTAGCATTCACGGTGTTCAGCGCCCTTCCAAAATACAGACATACCTGTCTGCCCTGACAGACGTTGAACAACTTCCTCTTATAACTTGACAAACGTGTTAAGCACTTTATTTCAATGTTTCATTAGCCTTACAATCAGGCAGTTTTCCCAAGGCCTAACCCAAATTTGTTTGCAGCATTCTACATTTTATTCTATCTGTTAAGGCCACAGAAAGTGGATTATTGCCTCCTTCTTTGCAACATCCTTTTGTACACATTCTATCAGACTGGCAGTATCCTCCATTACATCTTTTCTTCCATGGGATAGACAAGGCATTGCAGTCTTTCCTCGGAGTTCATAAGTCCTAGATCTCAGCTTATGGCACAGCTCTTCTGAACATAACCTTCCATATATTTGTGGGCACCAAATATCCCATTATGCTTTGTATGTATGTAAAAAAACACGTTACATATATAAATATGAAATACATAAACGGAAGAAATTAATTTAATAATCAGAATAAATATTCTAAAGAGTCAGTAGTTTTCCAGCTGAAAGAATGACTTAGATTAAATAATTAACTCAAAATTAGAACGCATGTTTCTGTGAATGTATTTAGAATTTAAATATTTACTCTATATTCTTTTATATTCCAGTCTTACATTTAGAGGTCCCTTCTCATGGAGGTTCACTTTTATTTTTACAATAATTACATTTTGAATCATCTATTATTTCTCATCAAGGACCACGGAACTTCCCAACAAATCAAAATAGAGACAAAGAACCGGTAGAGGGCAATAGTGTTGCATACAAGTAACAGATCTCAGTAACAGACCTCAAGCAAAATCACCTTTGATGCAGAAAAATACAAGTCTATTACGTACTACATGAATATTAAAGAAGGAAAAAGACTTCTTTATAGTCTATAATTTGCACCTATTGAAATGCATTCATCCTAATTTAAAGTATATAATTACATTCTGACCCAAATCCAGCAACTCTCATTCTAGTTTGCATTTTGTTAATGTAGATCACAAACTTAGTTTATTATCTAAGTTACTATTTTCTAAATTAGCACTAATTACATTCCCTAAAGTAGAAAACTAGATCAACAAGTAATTTCACTCATGCTAACAAAATGTCAATAGGACAATATTAAGTACATGCATTTTTATTCAAAAGTAAATTGACGGCACTTTCATTTTTTTAATCTTTGAATATTTACAGAGAAGACCATATCGCTGTTTAACATGCCTCTGCAGACTAAAATTCAACAGTAATCTGAATATAAATCAACTCTGAAGAGCATAACTTAATTGACAAGAAAAAGGTTTTTTTCCTAACACTCTCCAAGCATACAGGAGTAAACAAGCTTCAGTGGGTTGATTTGGACAAGTGCTAAACTTGGTCCCAAAGGCTAAATGCTCATTAATGGTCAAAGCACACTCAGTGTGCTCTTGGATCAGTTTTTCTGGCTTAGTTTCACTTGAAGATGATCCAAACTGTGCAGACAGAATGCTCCATACTGGAAAATCAAGTGCAATTAGTGGGACAACTGGGAGATTGGCTTCAGAAGTGCATTTCTGACTGGATTGTAGTGCCAGGGAAAGTATATCCATAAGGTCAAGCTAGAGCTTGACTAAAACTCACTGAGGGACAGTAGGATGGTATTGTGTGAATGTTTGAGTTTTAATGTGCTTTCTGATCTAAGATACTGGGGGAATGACATTAAGAATCTTACCTGGTTGAGCATCTCTAATGAGATATTTTAACCTTTGTAAGAGAAGACCTTCAGAAATGTAGTCTTTGCTATTTGCATGTAAGTATGTTTTATTGACTCCAATCTACAGTTCAGATAATGTGCCATATTCTTGTTGATGAAGGCAGATCCTATGCTGACTGAGGAAATCTAAGTCAACACACTCCTCCATCAATCTGCACCTGCCTCTTAGGTTGTATAATTTTTCTGCATCAACTAACAATACAGCTAAAAGGGTTATCTGAAGTATATCAATAACGTAAATATAAATGAAGTTACCTGATTGACATGATCTAGCTTTGGGCATGGTCTTCCGCCATTGTAGGGTTTTTCACGGAGCCATTTAGACCGAACCTTTACCCCACTCCCACAGGATTTACTGCAGCGAGACCAGTTGGACCACTCACTGAGCTTGCAGTCTGAGGGACATGGAATAATACAGGCTTCCTCAATGTAACCTGTGTGAACGGAAAAAAAAAGTGAAATCTCTTCAGCACGTCACTCTGGCAGTTCTCCCCCAAGCTCTCGTCTACTTCATTTAGATTGTCCAAAGTTTGACTTGACAGGACTGTGTGAACAAGGAGATTTCTTCACCATTACGGCTAAATTAGATGCTGCAGAAAATAGACACATATAGCTGGAAAGTGTGCTAGAGTAGCAGCTGAGCATCCTCACTGCTAATCTGACTAGATTTCAGCATTCAGACTTTCTGACAGCTACAGTGTAATTAATACTAAACCATTGCATGGTTGTATCATTCTTACAATGTAAATACAATTGTGTGGGAGTTTTTTTTTTAGTAAAAAAGGTTTAATTAAAAGCTCCTCCACAATTGTATCAAGTCATTCAATCAAGACATTCAATTGTAGTTCTATATCAAAATCCCTAATGAAGCAAAAGATATACATCTTACCAGCCTAGAGTTGAGGGAACTTAACACCTTGTGACCTTTCTAAGGCTAGAAAGAGAGAGTGGCCTGCCACATTAACGATCTGCCGATTAACAACAATCTGCCCCTAGCAGTACATTGAATACTTGCACTGAATGGAAAAGCAGATGTTTGGTTTGGATAAGTCATCGCTCCTGAGAGGCTGGAAAGGGGTATGACATGGTCTGCTGGGAGTAACACGAGGCCTCAATTCTGAATAAGTGAAAATGTCTCTCTTTCAAAAGCAACACATGCCATAGCTCTACAATATGTGTCATCTGTGCCCATGTTTACAGCAAAAGCTATAAAATCTCAAATAAAAAGCTGGCCTTTACTGCATTTTTACTACACTTATACCCTAAATTCATATTTCCCATAAATTCTCCCCTTTCCTGTGTCACATCTGCAATGTAAATACTATTTACTTTTGGCAAATGTTCATTTTAAAGATTAAAGAAATCTTGCTGCACTTAAATGTGAATTAAAATATTTGATTAACAAAGTTGCAAAGCTATCACATACTTGGTCAAAATCATTCTCAAATGACTGGCACATGGTTTCAAATGTTTCTCACGTATCTTGAATATTTGGGTTTTCAAGAAATTACTGTAATTTTCATTAGAGCTGACACTGACAGCTTTATGTTTTTAATCCATACATCAAAGATATTGTCTCTCCTAAAAATAACCAATATCAAAAAACACAAGTTGTCCAAAGAATCAAAACACTTCAAAGATTTCAATTCTATAATGCCTATTTCTTCCATTAAGTTGTTCTTAAATATAAAGAACAGAAGGGTGGTGTTTTTTAAACATACAGTAACTTCAGAATATTTTATGGTCCAATTCAGTCCTGATTTTACCCTATACAGCTTTACTTTGACTGGTATTGTTAAATAAATACAGAGAGCACATCCTGAATCTGAGCACTGTGAAACTACTTGCCACCAAATGCATCTTCTTTATGATTGCTAGATCATTCTTAGGTTGAATTAGAAGCAGGTTTATTAAATCTTTCACCATTTGATTGATCAGCTCAGTGATACTGCGTGAAAAGTACACTGTTTTAGACAAAATATATTTTCTGAAGATCATATCAGTGCATATCAGGGGTGGTGACACAGATGGTCCTGCAGTAGTAAATGTAAAATCGATTAACATTTCACCTTACCTGATATCACTGAGTGAGTCTTAGAAATCAGAGGCATTGCATCTCAGAGCCCCATCCTACACCGATCTTTGACTGCATAAATATATCAATCTCTGTATCTTCTCCAGAAATGGGCTTTTAACAATCCCTCTTACGTGTTATACAAAACCATATACTCATAAAATCAAGAGACTACTGAATAAAAATAAACAATTAAAAAAAAGTTAAAAGAAAGTTTCCTCCAAACAAAATTTATTTCATGATACTTTAAATTGTCTATAAGGCAATTTTGACATTTAGTTAAATTTCTGCTTCTGTAATTATTGAATGGAGGAAACAAATTCAAGGACATGAACAGAATAAAGGCATCAGAAAGGTGTTTCACAGCTTCCTAAGCCTTCTCCAAAACGAAGGAAAATAAAATAAATGAGTGAAGTTATTTTTCGTGGCAAAGAGTGACGTCAAAACAACAGAGGAGACAAAAAACGAAAGACTGAGGAGAAATAAAGGAAGGGGTAAGGAAGGATCAGGAGAGAGAGGGGAAAATAAATGGCTCATAACATTGAGGCAAGAAAATTGTAAAGACATATTGCATAGGGATAGAAAAAAAGGAGAGAAAAGAAATAAGCATCCTGCCTAAAGTAAAATCTTGGTGAAGAGCAAACAGAATGGTATGTCCTCAGGAACCTACTCTGGTATCTACTGACCAGTTAGTGACATGCAATGAAGAATTCTTCCACAAATAAAAGACAAATAGAGGACAATGTGAAGAAACAAAAAGACTGTGGACTTTGGTTTGCATCATACAGATGATTAGTGTGTGGAATTAAAATGATTCTTTTATATGACATATAGTTTCTGGCATAGTCATCACTTGGCATTTTCTTTTCCTCTCAAGCATTTTGCTGAAGAGAATATTTCACATTTATCTGTGACACTGGATTCCCTTAGAATCCAGGCAGAAGTAGACTTCAAATTGCTTGCAGATATTTCTCTAGCCATGAAAGAAGACTGAATTTAAAAAAAAAAAAAAAAAAAAACTTGTTGCAAATTACTTGTTCCACCCCATTTACTACTGCTACTTTTCAGAAAAATCTTCTAGGAAGCAAGTAATCACCTTGGATGCCTTTCTGTGTGTATGACATCAGTGTATCTTTTAGAGTGATTAAGGACAATAATCTCCACAAGTTCGTAGCAATCGTCCCTCAAAGCAGATGTTCAGGTAGTTTGAAAAGTTTATACACTTCATTTTATGTTTGTTAAATTTTAATTGTTGTATTAGTAAACCTTGTCCACTGTCTAAAAAAAATCTAGCAATTGGGATTGGTGATAGAGACATATAATTTCTGGCATGAAAAGGTCATGAAGGAAGCATTTTTCTATTTTCAATCTTGTTTCCACTCTGATCTAATCACCTTCAAAAGAGTACCCCTTGTGTTAGTGTAAAATCTTGTTAAATAATCAGTCATAAAATAATAGAATCATAGAATGGTAGAGTTGGAAGGGATCTTTAGAGATCATCTAGTCCAATCCCCCTGCAGAAGCAGATCAATCTAGATCAGGTCGCATAGGAACATGTCCAGGTGGGTCTTGAAGACATCCAAGGAAGGAGATTCCACAATGCCCCTGAGCAGCCTGTTCCGTTACTCCATCACCCTCATAGTGAAATAGCTTTTTCTTATATTTAAATGGAACTTTTTGTGTTCTAGCTTAATCCCATTACCCCTTGTACTCTAATGTGTGGAGGGGTGGGTGTCTATATGGTAGAATATCACAAATAACATCATAGACAGGTTGTGTAACATAATTGAAGCAAAGTCATGCTAGAGCTTTGAATGAGCAGGAACAAGCAAGAAATTACCAAGGTAGAAATACCACAGATACAGATAGAAGGAAAGAATGAGAGTAGTGAAGCAGCTATGAAGAAGAGCTCAGGAAAAAAGTGAAGGTGAGGGAGGTGCTGTAAAAGAAAAGACCAACATTGTAAATGCTGATATGTTCTCTGGCCACCAGCAGTTCATATTTTGCCCGCTGTTTCTCCTCTTGACTAAAGCCATTCACTGCATGCTTCCTGCAATATCTGAGGGATGGTGGAGAGATGACATCTTGGCATACATTGGCCCTGCATAGTCCAGAAAGGTATTGGAAAGAGACACCCATCTCTTAAGGCCTGTTACTTTTCCTAGTGCAGTAGTTTCTCAATTATTTCAGCTACCAGCTGAACTTCATAAGGCTGTAAAATGGGCAGTTGTCTATTATGACTGAGAACATGGCTATTCTATCATTAAAGATTTATTACTGAACCACAATTAAACAAATGGCTTTGAGCCACTAGGAGTATGAACTGAACTCATTATTAAAAGGGAAAGGTTTACTGTCCCATTGCTAATTGGCTATAAAAACTGGACTCCTAGAACAAAGTCATTAACAGATGTGATGGATAATTTATATCTCAGGACTTTAATGGACTTCACACTTTGTATAATAACAAAGGAGGTGGATATAAAATTTTTCACCATAAACTGTACCTGCAACATGTAAGAACAGACCTACTACTTGAATGGAAGGGTGTAGACATAAAAAGCATCTTAGAAAGTATTCACATGAACTCTTTTGTCCTTAGGACTAACAGAGTTATGCTCCTGCTTTCACGACTAAAATGCCATGCTATGTTTCCAAGGAGAAAGCTTGCAATGACAGAATGGTTTATGCTTTTTATCACAGATTTTTCTTCAAGGAACTATAAAGCTCGTGGATTTCACCTCCAGAACAAAGAAATGTACAATTATTTAACTTGTACCAGAATATGTCTATTTCTTGAGACTATTCATATTTCTGCCTAGCCATGGGAAGATCAATACACTTTTTTATTTTCCTTTTTTGTTTGTTTGTTTGTTTGTTTTCAGGATATCCTTTCAAAGCTTAAAGTCCTGAGAGCAATTGTTAATGTTTAACTATCTTCTGCACCAGCAGTTCTATCTCTGGTGAACTAACTGCAGTCTTTGGATTGATTTTTTTGTGCTTCATGACTGATGTCCTGTTGACAGGGAAGATACGGTGGCACCATAATGCGGAGGCCTAAGCCATTATTTCTGGTGCAGGGTAATAGGGAACAAACAAGAACAAACAGACAAACATGGCATCTTGTATATGCTTAAAAAAAAAAAAATTAGAAAAGATACAAGCTATGAAACAGCAAGTTATCCTAATATTAATTTGAGAACCTAAGCCTACTACCACACTAGATCAGAAACTCTTATGTGCAATATATTTATTTTAGAATAAACACTCAAAAGGAAGTCTCATATTTTAATATTGTTATTTTTTGGTGGTAAATTTGCATAGTTTCATGTTATAATATTGAAAGTTTTGTTTTAAAAAGGTTTTAAAAAATCCTGATTAAAGTGGCTACAGCAAGTTTTAACTACCATCTTGTCTTTAACATTTGAGATTTTAATATTGTGCACATATGCAATTAAATACAAAAGTCCTCCATTCACATTGATACTCCTAGCAGCTGCCGTAAAAGTATTCACTGATACACAGATACTCCTCTCTAATCCTCCACATAAGCCTTGTAGCCATGGAAGGCTTTGCAGAGTCAGCACAAATCAATGCATTTCATTTAATTAATGCTAAGGGGGAAATAATCTCACACTAATAAGGCAGTAGACAAACTCTCCTGGACTGGCTGACTGTGCCTAAGGTCTTAACAGTAAACTGACATGAATTAAGAAGGGTAATATGACCTATATAAAAATGCTGCATCTGTCTGCCATGCTACTGTATTTGCCTTCACTACACACACAGAAACATATTCACCACACAGCTTATGTGGGTCATGATTAATAATTGATGTATGATGAAAGAATACTAAACATTGAAGAGTATATAGTGCAGTTCATAAGCATGACAGTGGCCTGCTTTTGATTTTTTGTCACAAAAATTCTGAGGTACAGTTGAAAGGGACCGTTTAATATTTTTTTCACAAATACCCCCAAACAGATTGTTGGAAGACACATGTCATTATCCACAGAGCTCTAGCATGCTAGTGATGACAGGCATAAAGCTATGAAAAAACAACTGCTGCTTTTCTAATTGGAGAAAAAACCCAAAACCAAGTCACATTTCACTATCAAGCAAGCTATATGATTTTGTATTTCTCCAGTAAAATTACCTATGTAGTACTGAAACAAAGCAGGAAGCAGAGAAAGAGCAACTGATATGCCTGCCACTACGGAGAATAGATAAACAATAGCTCAGTTACCAGTTTTAGTTGACATTACCAAATCTGCTATGCTGATGTGACTGAAAAATACCAGTGAGTGTTTCCAGTGGCTGCTGGATGGTGCACTAACTCCTTCATCAATAGATATAACTAAAATTTGAAACAAAATACTTCGAGAAGTAAAAATAATAAGCATATATAGTACTGAAAAAACCCAACCTTGTTAAACATGCTGTTAAAACTTAGGTCTTTAGAATAGTTGCGATATCTTTAGGACCTGTTAGGCTACAGAGAGCTAAGGGCACTCTTCAGAAGGGCTCTGTCATCTGCTTCTCTAATGGTCTCATCCAACAGTAATAACAGATTTAATTTAACCATATTTTCCTTTATTTTTTTGTTGCCGTCACTCTTGTCTTTTTGAGAAACTTGTTCTGACTTGGGGATTTATAACTGCACCCAAAACTTCAAAGCCTTATCTTATGGGTCTACTAGTTTAGGGCCTGTGTCACACCCTTCATGTAGCTCCTCATTAGCTATGAAACTTAGTTAACTCATCTCAAATCTTTTGAACATGATATATCAAGCAGTAAAAAGAGGTCTGAATGTCTGTTCCTGTTTACCTTTTCTAAGTCAATAGAAATGTGATTATAAATACACAACCTTTTGCGAAACAAGCATCTTACAAATTTTTTGGCGCTGCATCAGTCGGTCTTCTGATTCCTCCTACCCAAAACAGCATGACTTGCAACACTGACTTGTTCATGACCTCATAAATTTACACATCAGTATTTCCATAAAACTTTTGACAGTCTCACAATTTGAGTTTCTTGTGGCATTTTAGTATATCACATATCTCATGATATATTAATAACATCAATGTGGGTGTAGTTTATCTCTCTTGTCAGATTTAGAGGATGTTGTTGCAGGTGAAGAAGTACAATTATCCCCATTTCCCATCACGTGATTTCATAGTGACAGGAGATAACAAAAGTTCAAGTTAAACTTGGACATCTCACAGGAGACATCTTCACATAAATAATGGTCTTGATTTCTCTCCTTGGCCAAGCTAACTCACCAAATCATATCCCATAAAATCTGTTTACAAACTATGCTACTTGGAAAAATAAATAATAGACTTACAGGAATTAACAGTAAAACAAATTACTGAATAAAGCAGATAATATAGTAAAGTGATTCTTTTTTCTTGAATCAATTAAAAATTAGTGAAAAATACAGTGTTATTATTTCCATACAGAAATAAGCAACTGTCTTAGAATTTTTAAAAATTAACCCAAGCAGGCTTGAATTATCTGTTAAGTTTAGCTTGAAAAACTAACAGCAAATTATTAGGAAGCTGCAAGGCACTTCTGATAGCAGGTGGGATAACTATTGTCATACCACACAAGTCCCTTCTTGATTTGGCATAATATAGCTTTCATGTTTGTTCTTAATGAAAAAAAACAAAAAACAAACAGCACACTGAATTCTACAGATGATGCCAAACTGAAGAACTGTCATACACCAAGCAAATGAAAATAACAAGAAAACCATCATACATACTGGCAAGATATAAAATAAGATTTAATTGGCGAAACAGTGGTTTACACATGTTGAGAAAAATGAAATTATTTATCAGAATGTAATCGCAGAATCTGAAGGGTTGGAAGGTACCTTGAGAGATCATTTAGTCCAACCCCCCTGCCAGAGTAGGCCACCTAGAGTAGGTCACATAGGAACCCATCCAGGATACAAAGCAGATATTCAAAAAACACATCAAACGTATACTGAAATCGGATTGCAACATCTGTATCATTTGTTCTAGCTCACTTATATTTGCAAAAGTATGTGTCATGGGTTTGTGTGGAGCTGCTTTTTGCATGGTAACAGGGGGAGGGGGCTGCAGTGCTGTCCCAGCAAGCAATTCTCGAAACATCCCTTGGCTCTGAGTTGGACCAACTTCCAGCCCTGTCAGGCCAATCCGGTGCCTCTGCCATCACTATTTAGGAAGGGAAATCTGCAGCCAGAAGAGGAAGTGAAGGAGTGGTACAAGATGGTGGCAACCGTGCAGAACCCACGATTACAGGAGAAGAAAGGAAGTAAGAAGTGCTGGACCAGAGACCCCTCTGCAACCTATGGAGGGCAATGACAGGACTGAGAAGCACCAGCAGCTCTGTGTGAGTGCGCCCGGATGGGCAGGAGACTGTGTGAGGAGGCGGCCATCTCACAGGTCGTGCTGGAGAGCCTGTGGGCCACAGAGACCCACACGAGACGCAGAGAGGAGCTGCAGCCTTTGGGATGAAGGCATGTCAGAGCAGCCTGTGCAGGGCTCCCATGTGTGTGAGGGATCCCACACTGGAGCAAGGGAAAAGTGAGCCCGCCTGCCTTGAGGAGAGACAGACGGCAGGAGCCATCAGGAAAAGACTGACTGAAACTCCCATTCCCTGCTCCCCTGAGCCGTTCCTGGGCGAAGGAGATAAAGACACTGGGATCAGGGCTCTGAGCCCAGGAAGAGGGGAGCGGTGGGGAGAAGGTGGTCTTAAAGGGCTAGTTGTGATCTGTGTTGCTTCTGTGTGTTATGGTTTTGACTGGTTGTGTAGTAAATTAATTTGTTTTCTTCAGCAGGTTGAGTAGTCTTGTCTGTTTTGCCTGGGACCAGAAGTGGCAATTGAGCCCTCCCTGCCCTTGGAGGGTTCCAAAGGTCCTAAGTACTTAAGGCTGATTGTGGTCCTTTATTCCTAGTTGGGCCTAAACTGGGACAGTACGCTAAACCTGAAAAAATGCAGAAGGCAGACAATAAATTCAGTAAGTCTTGGAAATAATCTATACTACATGTATGTACAATATCCATCAATAATAGATTTTTGTTCTTGAACTAATAGTAGAAACTATAATTTTAGTCACATATTCCTTAGCAGTTGTTTAATTCCTTACCACGAAAGTCAGGTTAGATATGTTATTCCCTGTACACCTGAAATTCTTGTCAAATGATTTTCACAACTGCAAGGAATGCAGAACTAGTTCAACAGAAATTCCAAGCTTTATCTGCCCATGTGCTACACCACAGGCCAAGATAAAGGTACTCTCTCCTTCAAATGGTAAGAGACTTCAAATCTCCTGTGAGAAAACTGAGATGGAACTGTAGAAATAAAAAACAAAATAGAGAGATACTATATGGTGTTTTTGGAAGCTTCTTTCTGGAGTCTGCTAGTGCAAATAGAATGTAAAGGGTAGCCCTGGCTATAGTAGGTATAATAGCAATGTCCTGTTAGTAGATTTTCCACTGGATTCATTGTTATCACTGTGACTGTAGATAAAATTCACTGTTAAAATCCATAAGGTTAGTAATTGCTATCACGAAGAGGTATAACAAAGATGGTTTGAGAATATCTTATTTTTCCATTGTTTTTCTCCTCTCTTTCATATCTCTGACATTTTTGCAATGGAACTGTACCTCAACATGCACTGCCAGGGCTTGAAAGCAGCTACGTCCATGCTCGTTAGAGTCTCCACCTCTTTTTGAAAGCTACTTCAAGCAGCACATTACCTACCATGTACAACACATGTATGTGCTCTTGGACAGACAGCTTCTTCTCTCATGTGTCTTTCTTTGGCTATTGACAGAAAAGCTGGCAGTCTTCATTCTTCAAGACAACAATAATTGACTAGCAGTAGGCCATCAGTCCTTCTAGCTTCCCATTGACTTAAGTTCTTTTATAATTTTCCACTTTTCAAAGTTCATTTTGGACTTAATGCTGAAACAATGCTAATTTTCAACATAGTGCCACATAGAGTAAATTTTTTTTTTTTTTAAATCAACAAAGAAATAGGAAAAAAGTTTCAGTTCAGTCATAGTGGTGTCTCCCGAACAATTCAGATTGTTCCATGACTTTTTTTCAGTGTTTACTAGCTTTCTGAGGAACTTTCCCTCAGGACAACTACCCAGCATAGACAGATCTGTGCTCACACAGCTGCTGGTCACTATAGGTAGCTATGTCTTTTGGTACTACAAACATCGCAAGTGGTCCTGATCACGCTAAACAAGTGTAGCATGTTCTCTTTAGAGTACACAAAAGAACAAAACTAAATCTTTGCTGACCACAACCTAGAGCAAACAGCTGAGGAAAGAAATCAAGAACATTCTCAGAAAAAGAGATTTCCTGTCCCTTGAGAATTTAGGATTTGGACTTTGTCATTCAGATACACAAACTTATCTTTCAGTATGACTTAACTACAGCAAAAGACAGGAGAAAATTCTTCCCAAAATTATCTTCCAGCTTTGCTTTCTCAACCCAAATGCTCACTTTTCCAATGAACCACCAGCTTGGCTTGATAAATTCAGTTTCGAATTTATCATAATTGTAAAGAGGAATTAATAGAGCTAAATAAAATTCCATTAAGTCAATCAGTTTCTTTCATTCTCTATTTTAAGTTTTTCCAAGTAAGTAAACAAAATTTTTGTTATCTTAATATTGGAAAGTAGAATACATGCACAAATTAAACTTATATTGACCTTTTAATGGTACTGAAACTAACATGCAGCTTTTCGTACCAATAGCTCAGACATATTTTTGCACTGCAAGTAGTGAAATCAATGAAAATTAAACTCCCATTAAGATAAATTAGCCCATTTCTGACTCACTGAAAACCAGAAATTGTCAGTTTTGGTCCTAACACTCTAGGTGCATCCACTTTAGGAAGGAACACTGTTCCCACCAGGAGGAATGCGAATACAAAAAATATCAAGCCTTTAAAAGTTCTAGTTTTACACATGATAGTTACACAAATGTTATTAGCTGTTGAACTTGGGTCAATGTATGTCTGCTAAGGTGCTGAAGAATAAACGGTAGAGATAAGACTATTTAAGGAGATTAAAGCTATCTAAAGAATCTGTGGAAATAATTTCAGCCTTTCTAAAATAGTCCTGTGCTGTCCGTTTATTTTCTGAGGAGCTGACCCTTCTAAATAGTTTTATTCTCAAATTTCCAGGTACGGTTATCAGGCAAAAAAACAAGATTTTAATTTAACTATTAAAATTCAGTGATTATTAAAAATTCACCATGATTTTACTCTGACTATTATATTGTAGTTATAAGTAAAAAATAAGTTTACTACTTCGGGAGTCAGAAAAAATGTGTGCTGGGTTTGAAGGTATTTTGAGATAAAATGCAGCCTTAGCAATTAATACTAATCTGCGAATTCTACCTGTAAACATATTATAATAAACGAAATAAAGCAGATAAGTAAATAAATGGAAGAAAAGAGGTTTCTAAATACCATGACTGTTGCATCGTGATGTTTCCACAAGTCTATTGTTCTGGTCATAGCATGCCATGGCCTGGTAACGATAGCCTTGCCCACATTCCTTAATGTCTCCTTGTATCTTCATTCCAAGCAATGCTTCCATCTTACCCTCTGGTAAAATACAGTCTGACCAGTTTCCCACAGGCTGAGCACTGTATTTGTCACATGGACAAAACTGATTCTCAATCAAAGGATACAGCTGAGAATTTTTGCATTTATCTCTTTTCTTACTTTTTCCTAAAAAGAATAAACAATTATTTTAGAAATTTTGTATTCATTTACATCAATGCTAAAACTTCACATAGACTTCTGTAACAAGTGCTTACAATTAAATACATATTCCTAAATCTTTAGTAATTTAGGTTAATTACTTGAATTTCTAAAGCGTCGAGATGCCTACAATTTGCACAAACATCTTTTAAAATAAAGCCATATATTTATACTAACTTTGGATGTGTTTGGGAATTACAGTTTGAAAAAATTAGCAATTAAACAAATACTCTTTTTTTCCTCCTATTTCATCAGCAGTGTGCAGGCCATTAAAATAAACAAATGCATCTGGATAAAATCTTCCCAAGCTGAAGGAAATTGCAGAAGGAAGTAACATACACCTTCACTACAGCAGTACCGTCTTTCAAAATGTCAAATCCTTTAATTTCATCACCTGTTATCATACATTTGTTAATAATAACTGTTCTTCCCCTCTAACAGAATAAGCTCCTTCTGTGAATTTGTTTCTTTTGAAATTTCTTCTGATTCCCTCCGCAACTAAAACATAGCCATCAACTTATCTTCCACTTTCCATTAAATCTACTTTTTATCTTCTCTTTGGTAAAGTTTGCTTGATTTCCCATTCCATACTAGACAGCTTGTATATATATATATATCAATGTAGAAGTTATTTGCAAAAGTAGTTTTAAAGATGATTGTTACTTAGACCCTACTGCAAATTAATATTCTGTAGCATTGCGCTTGCTATTGAAGGCCCTGGACACAACTTTGCTACAGCCTTTGTGCTTGTATTTACTATTGCCTTCATTTGCAACAGAAAAAAAATTGTATAAAGTTTATCTTTCCTTTGATAACATATCTTCATACTAAAAATACGCTTATTTTTCTCATTTTCATCATAAGTAGGTATGAATTCAAAGTCAGCTTTATATATTAGTTTGAGTAACACAAGATTACACAACGGCACATTTCAGAGTCTTATCAAGTCTGAAGGAGTAACTTAGGACAGTGAAGTACCTCAATATGTTTATAGTGTGGTAAGAGAACCTGTTCTTTTTTGCTATGTTTCGAAAATTAAAAAAAATATTGCTAGGGGTATTTTTTCCCTTGTGGAAGCAAACCTGGCATAAAGTTCACTGGAGTTATAAAACAGTCACAATGAGCCTTCTTGAAGATCATGAATTATTCATTGTCCACAGGTCTTCTGATTTACAGAGGGAGATAAGCAGGGGCTAGTCCTATCACATTTTTTCTGAGTCTGCTAATGGGCATCCCCCTTATCTAGCTTTCCTCCAATACAGACTAATTGGCAAATAGTGCTGTGACAGAGGCCAAGGCTCATTCTTGAGGTTTCAGTTATAATTTAGAAGTAGGTAATTTTTTAAATTATTTTTATTTCATGCAGATTAAATAAAATCACAGATTAAAAAGAAATTGAAGAAAAATTGTTTATAAGTGGAAGGGTGTCCATGATATGGATTAAGGAAAAGTTTGTGGCAAGGGGTTGGACATTACTGGAAAAAACTTTTCTACTCTGTTAACTAAAACCTTAAGAGGTTGCAAGGGACACAAACTAAGAGTATTCTTTGTTGTGACAAGAAATAAGGTAGCAAACTAAGCAATGTATTGCCCCACGTGGTGATCTGAGCCGCTGGATAAAGGCAACGGAAGAAGAAAGAATATAAAGAACTTGGAGAGCAAACATTCATTCAGGAAAAGGACTGGCTTAATCCTAACTTTGACATTTGCAGCTAAGAACTTGAAAAGGGCTAAACCAAAGCTTAAGGCTGAAAATTATGATCTATAGCAAAAGTCTGAAAAGCACTCAGCTGCCATAGTAAATCTAAATACATCAAAACAATATTTGAGGCTCAACAAAATGCAGGTAAAGATTTTTTTTTTTCATTTTGTTTACTCAGAGTGGATCAGATTGTTGGTTAATTAGACTGCTTTACATTTTTCTCCTCTCTGGAACTTCAGACAACACTGACTTGCCTGTCAGGAAAATAAATGTTCTGCTTTGCAGTTTATGTGTACTGCATTTAAAAGAAACCCTGGCCTCCTATGTTCTCCCATCTCTCTAACCATTTCCCCATGGTCAAGAGTCTGAGACATATGGCAGGAGTTTGTTCCCTTGAGGATTTTGTTGTTGTTGTTTCAACAAACTGTATACAGGGACATTGGGCCTGCTTTCTGCCATGATAATAAATGTTGCTTGCTTGTCATAAGGGAAGCTCAGAACAATGCAGATTTTAATAAAGTCAGTATCAATAAATAATAAAACACAGTTAACCTTACCAACAAGAGTGCGTTTTCTTGTCCTGACTCCTCCACAATCCCCATTACAGGAAGAAAACTTTGACCAGTTTGTAAACTGGCAGTCATCTTGGCAGGGAATCTGGCACGTCTGTGTTAAGGGTGGTAATGGGCCAGAGTATTTAAGGCACTCACTGATGTCAGCTTGTCCTCCATCTTGTCTGCGACAAGTAATTGCTGGAAGTCAAAAGAGATGGATTTAACTTGGCTTTATTTTTCATGAATGGCTCTATTCAGCTTTATTAGTATACAATATTCTACCACAAAAATCATACTAAAGCCCAGAATAGCTATACAATAACCTAATATTTACAATCAATTGTACTTTGAATGAATACATATGACATTTCTGACTTTTTTGAGATTGTTTAAATTACCGTTTATCAGGATTTCCCAGGAAAAAAGCCAACAACTTAGAGACAATTGTAAATATTAGAAAGGTTGTACCATGCTATCCATACCTGTTATATCACATTTCACATTATCATCTTTCCTAAAGATACTGCATATGACTCAGATATTAAAAAAACCCTTGCAATACTGTTTTAAGTAGCTGTATAGTGTATAAGCTATAAAGTTTTATCAGCAGCATGTATTTTAGAAAAAGATTGTGAGATAAAATTTGGAAACATATTAGAATTCTGGATACCACTTAGTCACTAACAACAGTATTGTTGCCTGATATACTTCAGCAATTTTTAGTCTTGAAAAATGGTTGAATGATAGACGAGTCCTAAAAAAAGCTTCTTTATTATAATAAAAAAAAAAAGTTTCTTAAGTAAACTTCAAGTGGCATAAAGAGAAGTACTTGGAACATAAGGATTTACAAATAATAGGGTTGTTCCATCAATATAGTCCTTAATAATGCTCTAGTATTTTTTCTCATTTTTTTTTAATATGGTTGCTTATCTATTATTCCAACCTAAGCCTCAGTAAATCTAACTTTATTTCCTTGCCCACAACAACATAAAATTTATTACACAGTAACAAGATTGGAAACTCCTAGCTTTTTGTTTACACAATAAAACTATATTTATACTTCTCAGCATCTGAAAGCATGCAGTAGATGTAGTATCTCATAATGACTGAAACTAATTTGGGTCAACTAACTGTTGCAGCAATCTTGCATCTGAATACAATATATCATTCTGCATACATAGGAAGGACCATCATGTTTTACATTACACTCAAGTCCATAATTTAAGCACAGCACGTCAATTGTACTGACAATAATTGTTTTATTGGTAAACAAATTGCAAGAAAAATTTACTAACCAAACTATTATGATGTAATCAGGTTCGACTGTTGGAGATAAATGGGGTTTTAATGTAAAGTGTCAAAACCAGAAAACTGGATATGTGGGACTATTTCCTCCTGGAGGAGAAAGGAAAGGTGAGGTAATCGTAAAGGTTTAGTGACCTATGAATTTTGATAAAAGCTGTTTTTGTCTAACAGTTCTAAACTAAATTTCTACCTCAGGATGACTGTGGGAAGCTCAGCTTAATGACCCACACAATCCATTTCATGTCTGTGTGCCTACTAAAACACATACAACGGTCCCAAGTGAATTGCTTTTGCCATATGTCTATGGTAAAACACTGAGAGGGAAGGAGGTTCGTTTTTTCCAGAGATGCTAAGCAAACGACTTCCCTGATCCTTGACTGCCCTTTGGAGCAGGTCTGCCAGCATTGTTTGTAATAGGCTCAGTACTGCATTAAGTTGTGCTTATTGGGGGACTGACCAGCTGTACATTGTCTAATACAATTATTCTGTCAAATCCTATTATTGTTGGTGTAGTTTCCAAGAGGAAAATCTGTTTACTTCATAGTGATTCTATGAACAAAATCAAATACCTAAAAGTTGAAACTCCATATATCCACTATTATAATGACTTGCTACCTGTACCTACTATGGGACTTCTAAAATTACACAAATATTTTGGAAAAATACCAAACCACTATCTTCCAATACAAGTGTAGGCTATAGTTTGGGATTCTTGTGAGATACACTTTTCTGCTAATAACACGTCAGTTTCCCCAAAGTAAAAACACAGTTCAGACAAGTACTACCATGTGGAAATTCATAGAGGTCAAATCTAAATCCTCTGCCTTTAGTCTGACCTTGGCATGTGCACGGAAGAGAAAAACTAATTGCATTATCTTCACCGCGTTCTCAGGGAGACAGAGGCTACCATTTTTAGCAATGATAACTATATCTAGCCAAGGGCTAAAAGACAGTTCCATTCATTAATGCAAAAACTTTTCATAATCTTCAAAAATTTAACAATCATTTTAGGTACTGTCTCTCCTTCAAGTCCTTTGATAGGCCATAAACATTATCTGTTGAAGAGCATACTTTTAGCTAAGTCGTGTTTTTCATAAGCCAAGATATAGTTCCTTAATTTTCTTGGTTATTACAATACTACTCCATGGGCAGATCGCTACTCTGTCATAATTTTTTTTCAGGCTTATGTTAGTGCATCTAATTTACATCAAGCAGGCTCATATGGGAAGCTCTCTTGAGGATTAACACTTTGGGTTTTTTTGCAGATTAACTGTCAGGTGTACTGTAGCAATCAAAGCAGGAAAACTTCATTCTCGAGACCTATATATTTTACCTTAATAACAACACAAATTAGAGGACAGCTTGGCATACTAAATCTGTTCTTGAACTGTCCATACCTATTCATATTACTTCTAGTTGACAAGACCTGCATGATTTACTCTATATTCCACTTTCCTATTGTTATTCTACAGATTCAAGTATAAATTTGAAATGTTTATAATCCTTGTGACTGTTAAGAGTGGGTATTTTTCCCTTACTTAAATCAGGGATTTTGACAACTGCATACGTTCCATTAATACATTAATTTTTGGTTGGGTAAATGTCTTACTTGACATCTGAAATGCTCTGTTATTGGACTTACCTTTTGCTACTCACAACCTAATTTGGGCAAACTCATTCCCTGCCTCTGATCAAGCCCATTATTCTTTCATTATTTTCTGTAAAAATTGCTGAGACTGATGATTAACTTGCTATTCTGAGAAGCATCTTCAACATAAAGCCATCCAGTGCCAGACTAATTATTTTGCCTATACGACCACATATTTATTACAGGCATTAGTCCTAAGTGGAAAGAGTGTGGATTTTCTATTACCAAATTAAGCCCAAGTAATTGTTACAGGAAAACATAAAACAGGAGTACATGCAACAGAAAAATCAAATTTAACAGAGAAAGAATTCATTTACAAAATTTAAATGGTATTTAACAATTATTGTCTCCCAAAAGAAAGGTGTGAAATACATGGCCGTCTAAATTTTCTAAACAAGACCTTAGATGTAATTAAAACTTCATCTGATAGCATTGTTACCACCAAGCCACAGGGGACAACAGACTAATATATTTGTTACTGGTATAACAAAACACTAAGACAGTATTTCAACAAGTCGTTTTATGTGTGGGTTTATATAAAAACCTTGTCAGTGTTAAAATCATTAGTATATTTCAGTGATTTCACTGAGATGTGAGATTCTGTGACTTCCACACAAAAAAATATCAAGTAGTTTATAAATAAACATGCCCTATGACTTTTGTTTTAGAATCTACTATGTACACGTGAGCACTGTTTAAATTCTTACTTCAGTTCAAAACCTGAAGTTGTCCTTCGCAGTGATTAAAATATAAGACAGGGAACAGGGTACTACATTAATGAAGTCTTGCCAACATTAAAATAATAGTTATATCTCTACAAAGGAGCAGCCCTCTCTTCATGAATTTTTCTCCTTTCTTGTGCTTTCAACAAAGGCATGAAACCCCCACAACAGTAAATTCCCCTGCCCCCATAAGTGATGCCCACAGAGAGAGGCTGCTATCCCTGCTTAGTCACACTGAAACAAAAGGGGTTTTGACCAGTAGTTCTGCCTCCAAGCCTCCCTGCAACACAAACAAGTCTGCAAGGCCTTCTCGTGTGCTCACGGCCATCCTGGGAAGCTTCTTCTGATCCTCTTGCTTTAACTGTCTTTCAAATAACTGTACAAACATCCTGTATATGAAGAACAGTGACAACTCGGTATCAGCTCTTTAATAATAATCATTTCTCACCAACATTAAGTACAGCTATTCAGGTATTTTCTCTGACAGCAAGGTTACTTAAGCTTCTGCTTAAATTTTTTACAAATAACCTTCTTCTTCCTATGCTGACAGTTTTCATAATTTTCATCGCATTCCTCCTACAAACCTCTGAGGAAGATTTATGGTGGCAAGGACTGCAGGCTGTGCATCCTTTTACAAATCTCTTTTCAGTCACTGAGATAGCCCTTACCATGTGCATCCATCCATATATATCATGATGTGATTAGGCTATTGCAGTTTGGGCACTTGAGCTTCTCCTCTGCTACATGTCCTCTTCACTAGTGTTGGTATGCAGTCTAAAAAACCCTAACTTAAACATGCAAAAGCTACTGTCAAAACAAGCCTTTTCAGTAAGATTCCTGGGCTTTCCTATACAGTTTCTAAGTTTCTTCAGAAGTCACTGGAGCTGAGATTTATTGACACAGATTTTTTAAAAGTATGAGTGCAACATAATACATACCAGCCACAATAGTTCACAATTGAAAACTTCATACATTAACCTACCTCACCAAGCAGACCACTACTTTAAACTAACTTATGAGCTAATAAATGTCAGCATTCAAAATACAAAGTAAAATCTCTTAGCACACTTTAGCTGAAGCAGATTCCTCTCACAATGAGTTTTAAAGCCCACATCCCCATCAAATAGCCTGGCTTTACCAAGCTTTTACTATCTTGTTTCAGGGGGTGTTTTTTTCATATTTTCTATTTGCCAACAGTTTGTGCCCGTCTCTCCTGTATTTGATGTGACTCACAGATACATCTGTCAATGTACTGTTCAGCAGTACATCTTGTTCAGCATCTTCATCAACGACCTGGATGAGGGGACAGAATGTACTCTCAGCAAGTTCGTTAGTGAGTCCCCCCAAACTGGGAGGACTGGCTGATTCCCCAGAAGGCTGTGCTGCCATTCAGCGGGATCTCAGCCGGCTTTAGAGTTGGGCAGAGGGGAATCTCATGAGGTTCAACATGGACAAGTGCAGAGTCCTGCAAGGAATGAGCCCATGCACCAGTAGAGGCTGAAGTTTGAACTACTGAAGAGCAGCTCTGCAGAGAGAGACCTGGGAGTCCTGATTGATAATAAACTAAACATGAGCCAGCAATGTGCCCTCGTGGTAAGAGTTAGTCCCCCCCAAACTGGGGGGACTGGCTGATTCCCCAGAAGGCTGTGCTGCCATTCAGCGGGATTTCAACCAGCTTTAGAGTTGGGCAGAGGGGAACCTCATGAGGGTCAACAAGGACAAGTGCAGAGTCCTGCAAGGAACGACCCCATGCAGCAGTACAGGCTGGAGGAAGAGCAGCTCTGCAGAGAGAGACCTGGAAGTCCTGATTAATAATAAACTAAACATGAGCCAGCAATGTGCCCTCGTGGTCAAGGCGGCCAATGGCATCTTTGACAGAGAACTTCTAAAGAGAGTCCAGCATAGGGTCACCAAGATGATCAGGGAACAGGAACATCTTTCATACAAGGAAAGGCTGTGGGAACTGGGGCTATTTAGTCTGGAGAAGAAGAGACTGAGGGGAGATCTTATTAACATTTACAAGTATCTAAAGAGTGGGTGTCAGGAGGTTGGGACATGCCTTTTTTCTATTGTAGCTGGCAACAGGACAAGGGGTAATGGGATGAAGCTGGAACAATAAAAGTTCCATTTAAATATAAGAAAGAAACTACTTCACTGTGAGGTGAGGGAGCCCTGGCACAGGCTGCCCAGAGGGGTTGTGGAATCTCCCTCCCTGGACGTCGTCAAGACCCGCCTGGACACGTCCCTATGTGACCTGATCTAGGTTGTCCTGCTTCTGCATGGGGGTGGACTAGATGATCTCTAAAGGTCCCTTCCAACCCCTACCATTCTGTGATTCTATGATTCTAAAACAATTAGCTCAGATATTAAGTGTTATGTTACTCTGGTTAGGTTTAGACATGAATACCTGCCCATCATTTGCAGGAACAATTAACAAAAGCTTTAATTTAAAAAAATCAAAGAAATTATTTTCTTAAAACAAAAAGACACCAAATGTTTTCTCCTTCCCCTGTATTGACCTAAGTTTTAATCCTGTGACATGGTAATTTATACTGACATTATTTGTAACAAAACCTTCATTATACGAGACAGATAAAAACAGAGCTGTCTTTAACAATGAATCACAATTCTAAACTTTATGATTTGCTCAAGTATTTCTTCTGCCAAGCAAGACCAGTGTGATAAAAAAGTTGAAGAACAGAAATATAAATAGCAAAGCTGTGATATAAAGCAAGGCATGCATATGCTCTAGCTACCCACAGACCAGTCATTTTTAATGACTTCTAACGTTGAGGTTTTCCTTGAGATTTAATTATCTTTCTAATTTAACTATAAATAGTAACAGATTATTCAAAATAAACTACTAATTAATGCATAGTCAGATATGCCTTTTCCCATGTGTACATTTCTGTTATTTCTTGCTTAACACATTGACTGATAGGTTACATGTTACAGTGTTACTGCTTGGGCAATCAGATCAGAAATAGGACAAACTAAAAGTATTGGCAACATCCCCTTGCACTGAAAAAGAGGAATTGAGACATTTTCCCACATACAAGAACATAATTACTTGCTGCATAGAGACACAAAATGAAAAGACAATCCACAGGAACCAAAGGGCTGAAATTACTTCCATAAGATTGTTTTATTTTGTCATCAAAAGCAAATTACCATAAACAAATGAACCAATGTGAGATTTCTGCATTCTTGAGTATCAGAAATTTGAGAGACTACTCTTTTTCCAATTGAAAAAAAAATTCTGCTATGTCTACAGTTTTCACAGTATGGTGAAACAACAAACAGCTAATGGTACTGTTCAAAATACCTGCATTCCAGGATAAAGTTATAAATGCAGTATCAGAATGTTATATCAAATGGATTTTATATTTTATTTTCTGTATCTATATCACAAATGAATCTTCAAGTAAATGATTTATAAGACAGATTTTTTTTATAACATATGATTATGCTTTATTTACAAGAAGATAAGTATGCAGGACGTAGACAAGAATTAGGAAGGAGAGGAGACAAAACCTCTTCCAGTATCTTCCTTCAGGAACTAGTAAAATCTTTCTAATATTGTCCAGGCTAGAGCTCAGTCAGGAAGACACTTTCAGGTCAGCCTCTCTTTAGTGAGCACCTTGCATGAAATCAACTCTTGTGCAAGGGACTAACCAAAATAGCATGCATCACTGAAAATTCACACATGGCTACTTTCATGAAGAATTTGAAATGTAAGAGAGGAAAGGGAAAATGTTAATGCCCTTTGTAGAAGGTAACTTATTTTATAAGTAAAATACACTATCCATGTTCAAAATCTAATTTTCAGAGGTGCAAAATAAACCAAATTTAAACCAATGATCCCTAGAATTGCAGAATTTTGTGCAAGAATTCAACTTCAACTTCTAATTAATTTTAAAGGTGTTCAAGAAATCGGAAAATATTTTACCTTTCTCAATCTAAAGAAAAACTGTACTAATTTATTTAGTTCCTACAGAATATCAATTTACATTACTGAGCACAAAAGATATATTCAAAACACAGATATTAAAACACTAAGATACGATAAATAACACATCTGTGTTTGAAATTTACATTTTATGTTAATTTACATTATTTACATCAATGGGAAAAAAACATTGGGCAAAAATAGGCTCTATCTTTAATGCCTGTAACTTTCACCACTACAACAAGGTAGATAACATTTAGATTTGCATTTAGATACTTGGATTAAGACACAGTAATCTTTGGTTACCAAACTTAAATAACTGCCTCTGTGAATTCTACAACAAAATTTATACATTGGATAGATTTAATAAAAAACAAGAGCAAACAAACATCTTCCCTTTCTAAAAATCTATCTCAGAAACATTTACAGGATTCTACCAAAATCACCTACTTTCTTTAGGCTTAGCTGCTCCTAGCGTTCTTAATTATTGATTGCTTCTCTTACCACTTGACTACATTCCACTAGAGAGCTACTTTGACTGTATCTGCTTGTAGGAACAGGACTACTGCTTGAATACATCCTCCTTCACAAGATCAGACTCTGTGTGGTACCAGAGGGAAAATCTGCCAGGCTATTTCACCAGATTTGAAAACTATACTCAGTAATTCTGAAATGTTCTGCACATGACTGGAATTACAGTTTAAAAAAAAAAAAAAGGAAATCCTCATGACACACACTTTGCACGCACTATAATTAGCTGTCTTTCTTTATTAACTGACTTTGAGGCAAAGTCAAGAGATTTAGGTACCACCTCGCATGATATCATTTTGTATTATTTGAACTCCTACCGTCAAAGACAGAAACCTTATTTTCTCAGTATGTCATCTGAATGTATCCTTTAGAGCTGCTACAAATATACTGCATTAGTGATATGACTTAGAAAGAATTACCACAGTCAGAAGTCTTTCATATTAGCAGGCAATACCTTCCATTTCACTTTGCGATAAGCCCTAAATTGATCTCCCACAATACTTTCTGAGCAAGTGGTAGGAGTTCCTAGCTTAAGATTTCCTCTATGACTTTTTAAAGTATGCCATAACCTTCTCTAATACTGCAAGGAAGTTAATGACCTTAACATTTCACATCCACAGTTATAAGTGTCCTTGTTCAGGAATTCCACCATTTGCTGAGCCACTACTGTTTTAACAAACATTCCTTTGCACTCAGAAAAGGCAAAAAGTAAAAAAAAAGCTTCCAGCAAGTCAGGGTTGACTAGTAGTTCAAAGCATTTCAATTACTGTAACACAGTAAGCAGGAATTGCAATTATTTTTATAATGAATTAATTTAATGAAATTAAAAATTCTTCTGATTTTTCTTAGCAGAGTCAAACATACACAATTGTGTTTAAACCACAAAAGCCTCTATGAAGACAGATGACAGTAAAGCTACATATGGATGCAAAAATTATTTGCTATTAAATTAAAACAGTGGAAAAATGTTAGGATCATTGGTCTTGAAGGGTCGGTGGTTTTGCCAGCCAGCCGCTGGTTAAGAGTACTGCACCTCAGTGGTTAATTCCAGGCCATTTCTGTAAGTAACTTTAACCACCTGTACAGAAAGCATCCACAGCAAGTCTCAGTTTAAGAGGAGCAGTCAGGACCTACCTGGAAGGTAGGGCTAACATTCAGAGGACATTGGCAGCCTGGAGAAAAGGGCTGGCACTGAACTTTAACGGTGTAAATGCAAAGTCCTGCATCTCTCATGCTCCCATTGCTCTCTACAACTACCTAATTTGAGAGTATACAGAAGAGAGAGCTTCTGAGACTATTCGCAGAGTTACCTAGTGAAAGAATAAGGGGGTCACAGATGCAAATTGCAGCAAGAGTAATTTAATCTTAGATATTAGAAAAAAAAAAAACACTAGACTGAGCAAGCACTAGACCAGAGAGTCTGTAGTATCTCCATCCTAGGAAATCACCCAAACATGTTGAGACATCACATTCTCAACACATAAAAAATGGCACACTTTCACAGGTGAATTTACACCTTCTTTCTCACAGAAAAGAGCAGGTAAAGTCACCTATCCTTTTATTTTTTTTCTTCCTTTTGAAAATATAGTTCTCACAAGCACCTCTGCAAACTTACTTCGTGTAAGAAAGGTGAAATAAACTGAACAAACACATAAAATTAGTCATTAATGTGGTATCTATACTTTAAAAAAACCAAAACTGCTGTTTTATGATAACATTTTGCAAACACCAGCTACGTTGTACCCTACCCTACTAGCATTCAGTATTTTCCTTTGCTGATGCACATAAAGATAGATAAAATTAATGTCAAGTTATAAAGACTAAAATCTTAGGCATTTTCCACTCCAGTGCAGATAACAGAAACAAAGAGTCTAACCTCTTGCTTGTAGTCCAGGTCCACAAGTCTCATGTGCTCCTGGACTGTCTTGGCGCACATACCATGGTACTAGCTGGCACCTGCGCCACTTGTGGGTCTTCCACCTGAAACAAGAAGTAATCAACTTCAAACAATCCATATAAATTTATAGCCACCAAAACTGAGGCAGCGCAAGTGCTAGATAGTAATAGAAATCACCATAAGCTGTTGCTTATTATTACTTACTGGTCACAGACAAATCACAACAAACTGTAATGATACTGTAAACTTTTCTTCTCTTTCGTGTTAAAGTTTTAGCTCCTTTTAGGATTAGGCCACTAAGAACACAAGGAAAGGAGGCAGAGGAGGGAAGAGAAAGCAAACCATATCTATTTTCAAGGAGTTCAAAGTACAAGGGTATATCAATGCTACCTAACTAATACATAGTGAATGCAAACCACAAGGATTATACATTTACACATTTCTACAAGATCTGAGAAATTTAACAGAACTTCTTTGCCATGGATTTCTATCAGAGCACGCTCTGAGTATTTATCAGTCAATAAAATAGCATGCTGAAATCTGAAAAGCGCATTTAGAAAAGTGTCATTAACATCTCATAAAAACAACTTCAAAAACCTCCCCTTCTGAAGTTTCCCAAATACATTCCAGAGATATGACTCCGGGTTTGATTTCTGGTTCATGTATTATCGGGAGTGTCCTTTGGCAGTGAATACTGTCATCTATAGGTTCCTTCTTTTCATTCTTTCTGCTTCCCCATGTCTTCTCTTCCCCATCTCCCTTAAGTACGCCTTGCAACATGACAACAAATGGATCAATTATGTCTGGCCTGAAGGACAAGCAAGTCTTGGAGTTAGAGACAAAGATGAGGTTGGATGAGAAAAGTCTTAGGATTTTTATTTTGTTTTCTCAAATTTCAAATGATACAATTACATGTGTAATGTTATCACTGTAAATTCCTTTGCTAAGCTTCACTTTCAAAATACTAGCCTAAAAGGAGAAATCAGATGCCAAAAGGAATCCCAGCTACAGCAAAGTATTGAGACAACAGGTTTAAATGAGTGTGAGGGTGCTTCAGGCTATTCCAGAGCACTTGGGGTCTTGGGTAGCTGAATGGCAACACCCTTCAAATGTGGAGCCAACCAAGAGATCCAACAGAATGTGAATATGGGTCCAGATCATATCAAACCAAAAGAGACTGAAAAACTTGCAAAACACTTTGCAACAAAAGCAATATTGCGCTGCTTAAATTATTCCATCATTAATATAAGCTGCTATGAAACTTTTACAAAATTCTCTTCTAGTGCTGCAGACTACCTTAAATATAACAAATCCAGCCAAGTCTGGTTTTTGTCACTTCTCAAACAATCGACAGTTGTCTGAATTACTCAGAATGGGGAAAAAAAACCCATTCTTAGTCCACAGTTCAAATAATTAGCTGCTCTCATGTTTACAATTATCTCAATGGTTTTGGACCTCACGTTTCATTGCAACTTGCTTCTGCTGGCCAGTATCTGAACTAAGGCATGAGACAAACTGAGTGTGTGAGTTCATCTGTCACAGCATGTGTATAGGTCAGAAAGATGCTAAAGGAAATACACAGAAAATGTGTTTAGTATTAGTGTTATTAAACATAAACGACTCTGACTCTGGTATTATTTAGAAAAAGTTTTCAAGCTGTATTTCCCTGGTGTGTAGAGTACTGTTTTTGGTCACTTCCCAATGCTCTTTTACATCCTTTCATATCTTCCTGCTACAGTGTGATCTCCTAATGAATTTGCAATGATAATTCTTACCAGATGATGAAAGCAACACATTTCTGTAATCTCAATTTAGTTTTGTTAAAAGAAGCTTAAACTCTTTTTGTACCTCTACAACAGAGTAGTTTCACGAGTATTAGCAGTTGGCAAAATAGAACACTGTTTTCCAATAAATATGTTTTCTATTTCTTATTAAAGAAAAACTTTTTTTCTTTTTTTTAATTTGGTCAAGTAAATCCAAAGAACTGCATCAGAATTTTCTAAAGTTTGTCTGTATCAACATCCAGATCTTGCACATCTAGACCTTCCATGGCACTCAGATGAGTGCTACAAAACTGCCTGAAAATGTTCAGCAGTTACAGTGGAGTTCCCCATCTCCTGAAATAGTCTTGAGTGTCTTGTAGTAAAGAAAGGTCAACACACAGAACTGTATAAATGAGGGGATATAATTAACTGTGGACTCTCAGGGCTAACAGGAATAGAAAGATGGAAGACACAGAGCATGGTGCAGTATGACAGCAGTACTCAGCTCTCCTAAGCAGATGAGGTGGCATTTGGATACTCAGTGCTTTGTATAATTCAGAAGACTATTTAATTGAATGGAATGTCAAAATAGTTGCTAGGAAAGATTTATCCTGGAAAGTAATTATTAGTTGTCACAAAGCTCCTGCAAAGGAATTGGAACAAAATGAAACAGTCACTACTGGCCCAACAGTGTATATATCTGTTCTGAAACCTTGATTTAGCTACATACTCTATTTTTCTACATAGTACTTCCTGGAAAACACCTGTTAAGGAGTGGTATTCAGTCAGTTTTAGAGGTAGTACAATTTGAAAAATCATATCTGGCCCATTTTTGGTTGGTGAACACTACCTGTAGCTATGGCAGACAGGAGAAGCTTCACATTCCTTTTCCTCAAACAAAGACTCTGGGCATTCTCGACCACCGTTAGCAGGGAGCTGAATGATGACCCGATGACGCGACTGCTTCTTTGCTGTGACACTCCCTGTAAAGAGTATAAGAACTCATTTGTCCTGGTACTATGTAGTGATGATCATAATTAGAGAAAAGAAAATAGGATTTAACATAACAAATATTTGAACCCAGCACTAGTGACATGCAGTTTGGTCCACACACAGCAAATTAAGTCTAAGAGATAGAACACTTAATTCTCACCTTAAGGCCAGGAAGCAGAATTAAACAGAAAGCAAGGGCAGCAGTAGTGAAAAAAGGTATTTACAGCTGAAATGAATACATAGTTCAAGTGAACAAAAATTCAACCAGCTCAGTTTGCTGATACAATTTGCAGTTTCGAAGTGTAAGTTTGCCCTAATCATTTGCATGTAAAATCAGAAACAATAATTCCACTCTGGAATTAATATACAGTTTGTAGTTTTTAATTATTATAGCCAGTCATCACTAATGATAAACAGTAAATAGTATCTGCTGGAATTTTTATTTCAGTGATCTTGAGATATCAGTTCAGAAAATGAAGACAAAAGCAATAAATATTTATTAGTTCCAGAGCAATTACTACTACACAAATATGATTGGGTAAAAAAATTGGCTTTTGTAGGAGGGGAATTATTATTTTTCATTTTTTTTGATTCCAGAAAGTTGTATCTCAGATATTTGGGTGACTGGGCTGGTATCAGTTTTGGTTAGGTTATTACAGCAGCTGCAGCTTGTGTGAACACAGAAGTATGCTGGGCCATCACTTCTCTGTAAGCTCTCTCTACACTTTTAAGTCAAATTGTGCCTTGTTTGCATATGATTCATAAAATCAGATTATATGTGCATGAAGGTGTTACATCTGGTCAGGTACATTAAAAAAAAAAAGAAATGCCACCAATCACATACCTTGACTACTTTTCAGAAATTTTCTCTAAGGTTAAGATTAAAAATGCTTCTGAAAAGTATTGAACATTGGCTTACTAATGCATTCTTCCTTAAGAACAGAAATTATAAGCATACAAAAAACCCTCTGACTTATACACATTTACTGTTCAATTGAGAACTTACTTCATCTTTTAGGAACACTGAATGTTACAATTCCTCTTCAGATCATTGAGCAAGGCAATTAGTTCAATTAGAACACCATTTCTATCTTTTATATTGTTTGTATTTAGTATATGTAGCTTACAGCAAAGTATTGATTTTTTTCAGTCCTTACTCAAGGTCAAATTAAACACAAAAGATACAAGCTGAAGTCTGTCACTTCTGAGGTAGATAAGGCCAATAATATTGATTGTATTGTACCACAGTAATCCTTTTTATTAAAGGGAGTTAAAACAAGGTTCCTATTTACGTTTTCATGTTAAATAGCTGGATCTTTAAAAACAATCCAGTGATTTTAACATGATAATTTGAAGGATCAGCCAAGATGTTTTTTTCTCATTTCAGAGGATTCATTTACGACACAACAATCCTCCTCCCAAAAATTTAAGGTTAAATTAAAAGCAGAGACATTAATAGTAGATTTCAAAAGGAGGATAAATCATAAGAGGTTTTTCTTAAAATGTAAAATCAATACCAAATAAAAGATATAATGGTATCAGGATTGAACAGAACAGCAACAACGCAGATATGCAACAACTCAGATTACTGAATGTGCTGGTATTATTCCTCAAATTTCCATTTAAAATAAATTAGAAGTAAGTTTACTGTTGAACAAAGCAACAAATGTCAGGAAACTGCATAGGTTTAGCATGAGAATAGCTGCCTCATGATCTTTCCAAATGACCTACCTCTTCTACCAGCTCTTCCAGCTTTGAATCTGTCTTTGAATCTGAGTAGGACACATTTACAGAATATCGAACTGCATGAAGACATTACCAAATGCATTGTACTAGTAGCTAATGTGTATTTAACCCCAGTCATATATCAAACTGTAAAATTAAATCACTGAGCCAAAGGGATCTCTTAAAAAATGTATATGGGGAAAAAAAACCCTTGAAATAAATTGTCAAACGTTTAAACTAATGCCCCTCAGAGCTGCACTATGTTTCACCTCCTCGATCTGCTTCTGAGCACTTACACAGGTTGTACTGCATTTAGATTCAAAACAGTATTTTTGCATGGAACTGTACTAAGGCATATAGTGCACCACCTTCTTGTGGGTACCACAAAGATCCTGGAAATAGTACTGCACTGCATTTCACACACATACCCCAACGGACTCAATCTGATAACGGCAATGAGCCAGCTGAATTTAGTAGTCAGTCAGCTGTCAGCAGACTCACCATTGTAAACATCCCTCATAAAAATCAATAGTGAGGAAAGTTTACATAGTCCTCCCATAGCTTCACTAAATCACAGAATCTTAAGGGCTGGAAAAGACCTCGAAAAATCATCTAGTCCAGTCCCTCTGCCAGAGCAGGTCCATCTACAGCAGATCACACAGGAACCAGGTGGGTTTTGAATGTCTCCAGAGAAGAAGACCCACCTGGGTAGAAGAAGCCACCTGGGTAGCCTGTTCCACTGCTCTGTCACTCTCATGACAAAGAAATTCTTCCTTGTATTTCTTTGGAACCTCTTGTGTTCCAGCTTATACTCATTGCCCCTTGTCCTATCATTGGACATCACAGCCTGGCTGCATCCTCCTGACACCAGTCCTTTAAATACTTGTATACATTAATGAGGTCACCCCTCAGTCTCTTCCTTCTCCAAGCTAAAGAGCCCCAGCTCCCTCAGCCTTTCATCAGAAGGGAGATGCTTCACTCCATCATCTTGGTGGCCCTGCGTTGAACTCTTTCCAGCAGCTGCCTGTCCTTCTTGAACTGAGGGGCCGAGAACTGGGCACAATATTCCAGATGTCGTCTCACAAGGGCAGAGTAGAGGGAGACGAGAACCTCTCTCAACCTTCTGGCCACAGTCCTTCTAATGCATCCGAGGATGCCATTGGCCTTCTTGGCCATGAGGGCGCATTGCTGGCTCATGCTCATGCTGCTGTCCACCAAGACACCCAAGTCCCTTTCTCCTACACTGCTCTCTAAGAGTTCAGTTTTGTACTTTTTTAAAAGGTGAATAATCCCTCATGAGAACAAAAAGATTGGGGCTTTTTATCTTTGCATGCAGTCATTAGCAATAAAACCCAGCAAAACTCAAAGATTAATGAAGATATTTTTTACTATCTTTACTTTTTTGGGCCCACTTGTCCAACGTTGACTCTCACACAGATGACCTTTCTTGTCTGCATCCCCACAGAACAGGTGGCCTCCCCATTCCAGCTGGCAGAGGAGTTGAAAGCAGAGACAGACGTGTCCTCTATGCATTGTCCCCACGGGCCGGTCTGCCAATGATACACAGTGCAGGAGTGTTCATTACAGCTGCGCGTTTCCTGTAGTGCACTGCTGTTTGGGCATTGTATTCCTCCTGGAACAATAACAGAGGGCAAAAGTTCATGCAGTGGAAAAAAAGAAAGTTTTTTATTTTGAAAAATAAACAAGCAAAATCAAACCCTATTTTGACATCTTATTAGTTACGTATCACCACTTTGACTACATGAAATACTATTCCTTTTTCTTCCTCTTCATAAACTCCAACATTGACTTTGACAAAATTTAGTAAACAAAATATATAACTTCTACAACCCGTTAATGTGCTTGGAGTCATCCATGACTTTCTTATTTTGGACTTCTCTATAAGAGACTGCAAGAGATTACAAAAGGAGACATGGAGGTTCTGGGCAGAAGAAACAGTTAAAGATTTTAGTTATGCATGTTGTGGTGGTTTAGCCCTAACTGAACAATAATGAAACCACCTAGTTACTCACTCCTCCCCAACTCAGCAGGGTGGGGAGGAGAATCAAGAGAGAGTTGTAGAACTTTCTGGGTTGAGATAAGGACAGTTTAATAGAACACCACAAAGAGTAGGCAGTTACAATGATGGCCAAAGGACAAAAAAAAAAGGAGCAATGCCCCATGTAACTGCTCACCGCGCTCAGCTCGACAGCAGAACTGCAGTTCCTGCACTGGCTGCAGCGCCGCCCCGGCCCAGCTGCTGCCCTTATATCCCGAGCATGATGTCACATGGGATTGAACAGCCTGGCCACGGCCCCCAGCAGCAGCTGAGGAGAGTTAATTCTATCCTGGCCAAACCCAGGACACATGTGTAAAGACCACTGTTTATGTCTAATTCGTGGATCAATGAAAAATATTTTTGGAGCTTCTGTCCTAGCTCCCAGTGGATATTTATCTGTGTTACATAATTACCAGAGAAGATGGCACAGCTGGCAATTTCAGGTCCAGATTGAGATAACAAAGGCTGTTTCAGGTTAAGATTAAAAACCGTTCATGTGTCAGTAATTATGAAGAAAAGTTCAGATAATGCCATCTTTATTCTGTCTAGTTTTAGACAGTGTGTTCAGTTTCTTGTATTCAAAGCACTTCAAAACTAATCTGGCCTCCCAGTCATCTATAAGTAAAGAAGAGGTCTTTCCTTCCAGATTTGACCACGGGCTACTAGATGTCTAGCCCTGAGAGCAGACAACATGTCTCCTAGATCTCTGTTGTTACTAGACGTACAGATCAAGACTTAAGAATTAATTTAAACATTCACGGCCTATACAGGAACAATAGGACTCCTATCTGCAAGTGATAGAAAGACAGGGAAAATCTAAATGACAGTTTAGTCTTTCCTAAAAGCAAGAATAGTGAGAAAGATAACTGGAAGGGAAGGTTTTTATCAGTACCTGCAGATGAGCCATAGGACATTCCTCTAAAAAGAAAAATGTATGCTCACAGCAAGTGCATGTCAGGGACCATATTAGTCTTTATAGCCCAACATTGAGGAAGCTGACCTCCTCTACAGTCATGCAAGGAGGAAAGGGTTTTAAGCACTTATTGATGGGAGAAATTAAACAAAGAACTAAATGTAATCAGAGAAACAATGGATACTTCAGACACTCAAAAAATAAAGTGTCACAAGCACAAACATACTTTATACCCCAAGTTGCTTTTGTGAGATGTCTAGATTTGCAGCAAACATGAGGAAAGAAACATTATAATGAAACCACTGGACAAAATCAAAATTTTCAAATTATTTCCATAGAGATATTTTTGTTTTCTGAGTTTAAAAATATTGATGCAACCATGCAATAGAAAACATCATATTCACTGATATATCATGCCAAAGACTAACTAATCCTAAATTTTGAAACAGAGAATTAGACAAAAACTAAAAATCTGTGAATGTACTGAAATAATGACTGGAAAGAAATAAAGGCTTTTCTCAGAATGGATGCCTCTTCAGTCTGGCAGAACTGCTTAAAATATATGTGAATATGCAAAGCATCAAGAATAAACATCGCATGCATTTTCCTTAAAGGGAAATAAAAACCTGAAATCATAAACCAAAATTATGGTTAGGTAACACATGTTTCAAAATGTTATTCAAACAGCTCATTTAAGGAAAAAAAAAAATCTTCCAGCTAACCAGCAAATAGGAATATAAGCACGGTAAAGGGAAAGTTAGTATAATTTGAAAAGAAAAAAAAATCAAAGATAATAAAGTCAGGAATTTTATGGCATGGGAGATAAAATTGATCCACATGAAGAGTATAGACACGTTCCCTCAATAAAAGGGTTAAAAAAGGAGAATTTAGAAGACATAAAGAAGGTTACTAAATTATTTCCATCTGTTAGGTAAAAAAAAAAATCACAAGGGAAATATTTAAGCAAATTTATAAATTAAAGGGGAGTGTGTGGGAAGCAGTGTTTCCCCAGGAATGGATACCTATTCCTAAGGCATTTGAGAATAAAGTGACAGCTCAGATTCAGTTTTGACAGCTATGCAAGACTCTATATTCAGGGAAAAAATGAGAGTAACATTGACTTGTAAATGAAAAACATTAAGACATGAATGAGGCAGCTCAGTAGGATTCCACTTCTGCTCAGATTAAACCAATAGTTTAAAAACAGTGCAAAAAATGAATAAAATGTGGAGATAATATTATTGAAATATAAAACAGCTATCACTATTACCAAATCTTTGTAATAATAAAAAATATACTATTTATTTATAAATCAGTGTGCCATTCTCTTCAGGAAAACAGCATTCCCTTTCGCTCCCTCAAATTAAAATAGGTATAGAAGGGGTTGGAAAAGTGGCAGTTAGACATATCCCTAAGCAGATGTGGTAAGTAGCAATAAGATCAGGGTTGCTAAATTTTAAGAGTGCTTTGCTAAAAGACAATAGGCTTGATAGCAATATAAAAATTAGTATAACATAAAAATGAGTATGACAGAAAAAATACACAGGTAATTTTATCAGAATACATAAAAAAGGGACATATAATATTAAATACATTTTGTATAACCCATGATCAGGTGAGAACTAAAAATATAACCATTTCAAGGCACAAAAACAGTTGGGGCTGATGCAGTTCTTTGTGGTTTTGGATACTTAAGCAAAGCACACTTGGAAATGAAAGGCTAGCTCTACATAGGCACTTGCATATCACTCATAAAATAACAGAGATATGAGAGTAGTTTCTTTGAATGCTTTAACAGAACTGTCATATGCTTAGATTGCTTTTCTGCCTGATTTAGAGTTGGTAATGGCTAAGACATATTTATCTACGATATTCAAAGAATGGATATTGTAAGTCTTTTTTTGTGATGCTGTCTTGATACTATCCAAATTTCAAAATGTTCATCTCTTCTTAAAACATTTAAGATTCCTTTTATTCATCATTTTGTTATCACTCACTTTACAAATGCACATAATACATGCATTTCAAAACAGCTGGAATAATCTTAAAGTCTGTGAAAACAAATGTGACTGAAGTGCCTCTTGTACTCATTTCCTCTTTGATGTAGGAACGAGACAGGTACTCCTTGAGATAGCTGCACTTCCCAAAGACAGACATGGTAAGTACATGCAGGCCACTAACGTAAGAACAAAGACTGCCCTGTTGTTGCAGATCTGTTCCAGTTCTGCAAACTTAAAAATTTCCTCACTTGGTGCATGTCAGTTACACAAACTAAGCAGATTTGTCCTATAATACACAATAAGAGTGAGAATGTACCTATGGGAGATGAGAGGTCTGCCCACACTACAGGCAGGAATGTTGACTGAGGGACTCCTAAGCAAAAAAGGAAGCACAATGTCTTCTCCCCTGGCTCACCTTCACACAGAGATGCCAAGTCACTTTGCAAGTCTAGCCTCAAAAATGATGTTCTGTAGTTCCAAAACTAACTACTTCTTTATACTTGTTTCATCTGAAATCAGGTAAAACTTGTAAAAATCCCTTTCTTCACCAAAACTACTTGGTAAATAAGAAATTTTCTGGGAAAACAATTACTCAATTCTATACTTTCAGATTTAATTAAAAAGAATTGTTATTTCAAATCAGGAAATTACAGAAATTAAAATCAAACAAATCCAACAAATATAAGAAGACTAAATACTTTAAGGAGGCCTAGGTATATCTCCTAGTATAACTCCTTTGCAATTATGAAGTCAAAGTGCACTGGGAATAAAATTTTAAAGCACATTAATTGTAATTTGTATACAGTTGTGTGGTGGTTTAGCCCAATATCCACCCAGTCATAATATCACTCCCCCTCCTAAACTGGGCAGGAGAGAGAGAGAGAGAGAGGAATATAACACACTGGCTGTGAGTTGAGATAAGAATGGAAAGATAAAATTTGGCAATTAGCATCACGGGCAAGAAAACTCA
>WBNH01012778.1:202097-219767 GCA_013401255.1 Urocolius indicus | reverse complement strand
GGAGCCTTCTTCTCAGTGCCTGGGCACCCTCCTCCCCTCCTTCTGCACTGACCTTGGTGTCTGCGGAGATGTTTTCACATTCTCCCTGTTGCTGCTGCAGTTCTGCCACTGCCCAACAACTTCTGCTCAAATCTGTTATTCACAGAGGCGTTACCTCCATCACTAACTGGCCAGGCCTGGGTCAGGTGCAGGGTCCAGCTTAAAACTGACTGGCCCTAACCCTGTCAGCTACAGGGGAAGCTTCTGATAACTCTGTTTGTTTAAAGAAGCCACTCCTTTAGCACCCCCTGCTACTGAAAACCCTGGCCCAGGCCAAAACCACTACAATCCTTCTTTGGGTAACTGAGATGCATGAATCCATCAGAAAACGCAGAGTGAGTTACATGAAACAAAGCTTTTCTTTAAATTTTTTGTGGAGATGCAATTCTTTTGATCCAGCTATTCCTTACATGTTCAGTATCAATCTTGCAGATATATGAGAAGCATGAGCTATTAGCCCCTATTAAACAGAATACCTGATGAGATTGACAACTGATATTCCATACTATCTGTGATGTTTAATAGTCTGTGATATATGAGGTCACACTAAACAGTCCTTCTAGCATTGTAGTTTGCTAATCTGTGAACATACATTAGCCATAGTAAGACACTGCCACGCATATGCAACCCTGCCCTAAAAGAATATTTCAAAAAAAATAATCCTTCATTGTCATTTCATTAAGTTAAGCTTTAAAATTAGATTATTTTCTTCTTTGCATTTGACTGTGGGTTGGTTTTTTTTATCTTTAATTTTCAGAAATCAGTATCAATCATTTACTCGGAATGTATCCACAACATTAGTGTTAGGCTGTAAGACACTGATTTGGCAGTTGCAGTCAATGGCAGTGTATAATCAATACAGAATCAAACAGCATATTTATTTTCTATTTACCAAAAAATTAAGACTCATTTAGAACTTATAGTCTCAGGTCATGGCCTATGTAAAGTAGTCGTAGTTTGTAAAATAACAGAAATATTAAACAGAAAACAAAAATATATAAACTCTATATTTAACAGAGAGAGTCTGAACTGTATACAGTACCCTCACTAGACTTATGCAGAACAACCACATGATGTATCAGGTGACATCATTATGTCCTTTGCTGTCATTTTGTATTTTGATGAGGATGTATTTGACAGTGATGTAAATAAGCTACCACTACAGTCAGACTCACAGATAGGAAAATTTATTAATAACTTCACCTTTTAAACCTTCAAGCTGAGGACTATGATCTCAGAAAAGATATCAAAAACAGTTACTGTAACACCAATTTCCACATGGTGTCATCTCACAAAGCACAGAAAGTATCTCAAAGAAAGAGACTCCTCCTTCTCTCTCTACTGAATGCAAGTAAATAAAGCCCATCCCTGATGTGCATAACCATGCTGAGCTTGAGGCTCTGCAGTGTACGCTTTGGTCATGCCAAAGAGGAAGTGTTCTGAATGAGGAAATGCTGATGAGAGGGAGTATGTATGAAGTCAGCTCCTGGCTTGAGTAAAAGTCAGTGTCCTGCTGAAGGGGCAGTCATATCCCAGAGCTCACTAGAAACTATTGTAATTTACAAATAGCTTCAGTTTTTCTTGTGAAGTTATTCTTGTCACCAAGGAATTATTATACTACTACTGAATTATTCCCATTCTTAGTCATCAAATGGGTTATACCGTGGCTGTGTCCTGCTGGCTAGTTATGCTAATTTGACGATTTCTTCCAACCAAATCAGTAGCATAGATAGCTGGGAATAAGGTGAAAAATAGTGTCTTAAGTGGGAAACAAGAGTTCTATCACGTACAGTCATCTGCCAACATTAACAAGACAAGTGATAAAATACAGTATTTTTTATTTCAAAGAGGAGAGAAATTGAGCAATCACAGACTATATTTTGATAAGAAGCCATCTAAGATTCAGATAAAAGAACCTATTTCATAGGTATTTAAAGACCCTCGATAACATGTTCATGTACCCCAGTGAACCAGAATTAAGCACTTCAGATATTTTGAGAGATTGTAATATACCTCGTGTATGCAATGCCTAAAATACTTTATCTTCTCAGACTTGCAGTTTGGATTCTCCATGTTTAGCAGGAGGATGAGTGTGACCGAGGACTCACAGTGATAAATCTGGACTCCTTATGTCATCTTAGAAATCAAGTTTAGTCTTACCATAGATTGGCAACAGACTTGCACATTATTTGATTAGTGTTCAACACTGGAATTCTAAAAACTGTACATATTTATGTCTGATACGTTTGTCCTATTGTGTTCTCAATAAAACCTCTCAAATATCATGGCTGCATTACAAAGGAATTACTAACGGCTTACCTAACCTAGCCTGTTTCTCATAACAACAGTTCAAGGAAAGGTTGAAAAATACAAAAGGAAACACGTGGCACCATTCATCTTAACAGAATTAACACATTAAACAGAATTACTCATTAAAACTCAGTTTTAATGTGTAATTGTTATTATTGGTTTTGTATTTATAAGGCTTGGGACTTTTTGTTATATGTGATGTTTACAGAGTTTTTGTCAACAGTCATGTGCATTTTTCATAAGCTCTGAACAAATCTGCAAAAAACTGCAAAAAAACGTGGTTATGACACTTCCTTTTTATATCAGCAGAATACAGACATATCTGAAGATACATGAATATACTTTTTGCCCCCAGAACTTAACATGACTTGCCAGCAACATCTACACAATCAGTGTTTTATGTTTTGGAACAAGGTTGGTCTCTGTAATACCATTCTGGAGGTGACAAATCATTCAGTTATTTGTCATGCAGCAAATGACTAAAAGGCATAAGAGACACAGAGGAAGAAACATGACAATAACACTAATTTCAGTGAAGCATAAAAAAATACAAGCTAAACTGATATATTTTGAATATCATACAAGCAAAGGTGAAAAAAGTATCTTCTAGCTAAAATTGTAATGATGAACCCTGGAAGGATCTGTTATTTATTGATAAATATTTTTACTCTCTGGAGTTTGTACAGAGTACAGGGAGCATGGTGTTAAAAATATCTGACCAAGATGTGAGCAAATTGCTGTAAGCTAGGTAGATATACCAGCTTGTTTCCATAAAAGAAGCAAAGAATAAACTCGTGTCAGAATAGCGGTAAAGAGGTCAGAGTTCCAGCAAAGCTGAACCCTTGCAATGTCTAGGTAATGATCTAGCATTCTCAGCAGTAGTTTAGGGATCTCTTCACTACTATCTGTGTGGTTTGAGACCTGTCAACTTTTGTGATCATTCAGTGTTGGTTTTCATTACACAACAGACATAAATAAAATTCACATACCTAAAATCCAGGCTATGCTTAACTGCTCTGATGCAATCACAGACTTTTAAATGATCCTAAGTTACATATAAATAAAATAAGTAATTTTAAAAAGAACCATAAGTGGAATAATATTTTGAGAATAATTTTTGTAGCATGCTTCTCAGGATGTTAAACTTTTGTCTCCAATAAAACTGCATAAGCATACCAAAAATCTATTATCTTGACCAACACAGAAAAGCAAGAAGGATATGAATGTATGTTTATTAGAATTATCATATGAACATGTGTGTCTGTTTCCCTCAAAATGAGTCCATTTGACACAACATACAGAAAAAAAAAAAGGGACAACACAAAACCAATTAAGTTCCTTATTTAAAAGCTTTTGTACTATATTAAATAGATCCATCTAAGCAATTTATTGTTTGAATGACAAAAAAGTGAGCGTAATTCTGATTGCCTCTTAAACTGCTAGCAAAGGTCCCTTTCAGGGAAAAGGTTGAAATCACCATCTCTGCTACATTCGGGCTTTTTTACAGTTACCCAAATTCCATCAAATACCTTATAGCTTTTCTTAACATGAGGTAATAAAATGTGTAACAGTTTTAAAGAACTAAAACATGAATGAAATCCTTTTATATTGAAAGTATTTAACTTTACTGTCAGTGATACAAGTGAATAAAGATTTTTTTCCAAGAGCTCTGGTAGCTATGTCTCTTTGCTCCCAGCATTGTACACGGCATTTCACCAATTGGTCCTAGTAGACCTAATGTAACCATTTTACATTTTAGGACAATCTTACACACAGAATAGATTTGCTCTATTACTCCCCAAAATGCTTAAGAACAAAACAAAAACAGGCATAGGAAACACAGAAGATCATCAAACAACAGACATGAACCTCTATCCAAAACCTTTTTCACCTTGTCCTTATATTCCAATTCTTTCTTCTCTTTGCATTTGCTGCAGATGCTTCACAAGGACCATTTGCACAAACACAAGCCATTTATATGGGTGAGAATTTGCAGGGTAAAACAAAGTCTTACCATAAATAAAAATGTCAATGTGGTAACATTAGTTACCAATTTGAGTTAAGAAGCTATGAAAGATATTTTTTAGCATTTGAACCCATTAAAACTCTCATTTTTTCAGCATTTATAGTTGTATCCTTCCAAAATATACCTAAATTAGAGTTACTAATAATCCTCTATGAATGTCTTTCATAGATTATTTGCCTTATTTGATAGAAAATGAGAAAACCATATATTTTAAACCAAAACAGTAACATAAATAAAGTCTCTGCTTTCAAACAGGTTTAGCTGTCATAGGTAAATGTAGGANCAAGCAAAGGTGAAAAAAGTATCTTCTAGCTAAAATTGTAATGATGAACCCTGGAAGGATCTGTTATTTATTGATACATATTTTTACTCTCTGGAGTTTGTACAGAGTACAGGGAGCATGGTGTTAAAAATATCTGACCAAGATGTGAGCAAATTGCTGTAAGCTAGGTAGATATACCAGCTTGTTTCCATAAAAGAAGCAAAGAATAAACTCGTGTCAGAATAGCGGTAAAGAGGTCAGAGTTCCAGCAAAGCTGAACCCTTGCAATGTCTAGGTAATGATCTAGCATTCTCAGCAGTAGTTTAGGGATCTCTTCACTACTATCTGTGTGGTTTGAGACCTGTCAACTTTTGTGATCATTCAGTGTTGGTTTTCATTACACAACAGACATAAATAAAATTCACATACCTAAAATCCAGGCTATGCTTAACTGCTCTGATGCAATCACAGACTTTTAAATGATCCTAAGTTACATATAAATAAAATAAGTAATTTTAAAAAGAACCATAAGTGGAATAATATTTTGAGAATAATTTTTGTAGCATGCTTCTCAGGATGTTAAACTTTTGTCTCCAATAAAACTGCATAAGCATACCAAAAATCTATTATCTTGACCAACACAGAAAAGCAAGAAGGATATGAATGTATGTTTATTAGAATTATCATATGAACATGTGTGTCTGTTTCCCTCAAAATGAGTCCATTTGACACAACATACAGAAAAAAAAAAAGGGACAACACAAAACCAATTAAGTTCCTTATTTAAAAGCTTTTGTACTATATTAAATAGATCCATCTAAGCAATTTATTGTTTGAATGACAAAAAAGTGAGCGTAATTCTGATTGCCTCTTAAACTGCTAGCAAAGGTCCCTTTCAGGGAAAAGGTTGAAATCACCATCTCTGCTACATTCGGGCTTTTTTACAGTTACCCAAATTCCATCAAATACCTTATAGCTTTTCTTAACATGAGGTAATAAAATGTGTAACAGTTTTAAAGAACTAAAACATGAATGAAATCCTTTTATATTGAAAGTATTTAACTTTACTGTCAGTGATACAAGTGAATAAAGATTTTTTTCCAAGAGCTCTGGTAGCTATGTCTCTTTGCTCCCAGCATTGTACACGGCATTTCACCAATTGGTCCTAGTAGACCTAATGTAACCATTTTACATTTTAGGACAATCTTACACACAGAATAGATTTGCTCTATTACTCCCCAAAATGCTTAAGAACAAAACAAAAACAGGCATAGGAAACACAGAAGATCATCAAACAACAGACATGAACCTCTATCCAAAACCTTTTTCACCTTGTCCTTATATTCCAATTCTTTCTTCTCTTTGCATTTGCTGCAGATGCTTCACAAGGACCATTTGCACAAACACAAGCCATTTATATGAGTGAGAATTTGCAGGGTAAAACAAAGTCTTACCATAAATAAAAATGTCAATGTGGTAACATTAGTTACCAATTTGAGTTAAGAAGCTATGAAAGATATTTTTTAGCATTTGAACCCATTAAAACTCTCATTTTTTCAGCATTTATAGTTGTATCCTTCCAAAATATACCTAAATTAGAGTTACTAATAATCCTCTATGAATGTCTTTCATAGATTATTTGCCTTATTTGATAGAAAATGAGAAAACCATATATTTTAAACCAAAACAGTAACATAAATAAAGTCTCTGCTTTCAAACAGGTTTAGCTGTCATAGGTAAATGTAGGATAAGCTTTTAATTTTTTTTTTCTATCATTAAAAATCCCACAACTCCATTTAATAATTTGTTTCTATCTTTGACATTACGAAGACAGTTGAGTGTTCACAATTAAACAAGAGTTTGCAAGAGTATGCACTCTTACCTTCACCTGCATACGCCAGTATGGAGCGGGATCGCATCTGCTTCCCTTCTGTGGTTTTGCCGGAGCAGGTGTGTGAGCAGGAGGACCATGCAGACCACATGCTGAGCACACAGTCCTTTGAGCACGGAGCTTCACAGACAACCGGGACTGGGTAGATTGCATCTCTACACAGCTGTCTGTCAACCTCTTCTCCTGGGAAAGAAAACGCCAGTAGCACTCTATCATTTGTTAAATTAACTTAAAAATGAGCAATATAGTCCAGATGGGCACACAAATAAATTAGATTCTATTCTTCTATATAAACAAGGTAAATAGATTTTTAATTAAAATTACTTGTCTCCTCTGCTTTGATTCTAGAAGAACATGTTTAAATCTAGTTTAACTTCCTATTCTACTGAAGTGAATGCCAGCCTGGGTGGTCTTTAGGCTCTCATTTAACTAATGCATATTTGATTTCACAGAAAATCCTTATGTGAACAACAGTACATAATCCACTTATGGAAAACTGTGTACATGGAAATACAAGACAGTAATCATCTAGCCTTCATCTACATTTGTAGGAAAAAGAGAAAAGTATCTTAACTTCCATGTTTGCCAGTTTAATAGCCTGCAATTCATCTTTTGAATTACAGCTATGCATCAATATATGAAGACAGTTACATTAAGCTGCAGTCAGAGTGTCTTGTTTGGTTTCTTTTGTTAGCAGACCAGTAACAAATCACTTCTCATGTCATGGAAGTATAAAAAGATCCATGCATTTGTGTCCTGTCACTAAGGTGTTCTCCTTGGTGTGAAGATCTTAGAATCATGAATCATAGAATCGTGAATCATAGATCATTATAGTTGGAAAAGGTCTTTAATATCGAGTCCAACCACTAACCTAACACTGCCAGGCCCATCTTCTAGTATATGTGCACACACCAGAGTCACTAATGAACTCCTGAACTATTTAATTGCTTTAAAACAAGCAAACAACAACAACAAACAAACAAACAAAAAAACCCCAAACCCAACAAAAACATCCAACTCTCAAACTGAAGAGGCAAACTGTTACAGATCAGAGAGGTAGCTTGTGAATAGCATTCACGGGGAAGTAACTATTCATAAGTATCAGATTGTATTCATATCACCATTCTTGTTTCATTACATTCACAAAGCAGACATGGTATCCATGAAAATTTAGTGAAAATGATAAAGGTTGGGCTAGATCATAGTCTGTGTTTAATGTAGTTGAAACATGTCACTCTTTCATGTTTTTGTTTACTCATCTGTAAAATGTGTCTGATAATTCAGTTTCTTGTAAAATGCTTTAAGATCTTTCCAATGGGAAGCATTCCCAAAGCTGGTATCACTATAGAGACACGGTAAGGAAACCTACTTGCTTATTGTGCATCTTCTATGATGCATGCTTCAGTGCATAGTAAAAAACTGCTGCAGTGAATGGAAAGGCAAGCACTTAAGAGGGGGCAATTTTCTTTTTAAAGCCTTAAAATGAACAGTAAGATCACTGCAAGATTCAATGAGGCATCGAGAACAACTGAAAAAAAAATCAACATAGAATAAAAATGCTGCTGGAGTCTTATGCAATAAGGCAATGAACTTGGTCTCCTGTACCTGGAAGCGGGCTATAGTCTCTAAAAGGCTGCAGCACAACCTAATATAAACTATATAAAAAAATGACAATAACTATAAATGGGATCAAATCAAGAGAGTGCTCTGAGCTTTAATATTAATAATTAATAATTATTATAAATGATAATATAAGTGATGAATAATAATTAGTAGTATTAATAAGAGCTTTAATATTGAAGCTGGAACACAAAAAGTTCCATTTAAACATAAGGAAAACTATTTCACTGTGAAGTTGAGGAAGTCCTGGCACAGGCTGCCCAGGGAGGATGGGGAGTCATCTTCTCTGGAGGTTTTCAAAACCCGCCTGGACGCGTTCCTGTGTGACCTGATCTAGGTGGACCTGCTTCTGCAGGGAGGTTGGACTAGATGATCTCTAAAGGTCCCTTCCAACACCTACCATTCTGTGATTCTATGAACGTTATTTTTAAATGCTTGTGTAATCAGTAAATTACAAGATTAGTAGTAAAACAAATCTTACAGTTGGATTTCGGTCTCTAAAAGAAGTAATGATTACAACTGAGCCTAAATGCTAAAACTGCAGACTCAGACATGTTATTCTTCAGTTGAACGTGTTCAAACTGACTAATATATCTGCAACTCTAAAAAGAACATAAGGCTCAGTTATGCTAGTATCTTCTTTTTGTGGCTCCTGGTAGTCACATATGATAGTCTGGTTTCAAGCAGAAAACCATAGAGCATCATTCAAGTGTTTTTAAAAGTGCACATACTAGAGCATATACTGTGTTGCATTTATGTGATTATATCAGTTATAGGCATCACCTCCTCAGATGATGTCTCTCTGGTTTTACAATGAAGCTGAAAAGGAAGTACATGATGTGTCATCCATTTTAAAGCTGCTGGACACTTGAAATACTTGGTAAGGTACCCTAGAGCTCAATTTTTAAAACTTTCAGTGTCTGTGGGTCAAGAAAGTCTTGTTATTACTTAATTACCTTCAGCAATGCTTTCAAGCACAGAGGTTGCAGAAAAAAAAAAAAAAAGCAGTTTGTTCACACAACGTTAAAATCTGCAAGCTGTGCTGGTTGCCAATTACTGTTTGTTTCTGTCGCTGGTGTAGAAAAATAACCAACACAAAATAATTGCACTGCCTCATGTATGGGTTGAAAAGCTTGTCTTTATCTTGAATTTCCATGCAGTTTCCCACATGCATTCCTCCCATATGAGGACTTCTATTGTGTCCTCACAGTGACTCCCTCATCAGTCTTCAAATGGCATTGAACAACCTCCTCACACTGGTTGAGTAGCTGAAGCTGCTGTGTAGACTCTATATCCAAAATTTAGTAAAACAAGATCTGTGTTATGTACTCATTCCTGATTTTCATATGGAACTAAATTTGACCACTCTCAATACCCAAAGTTAGTAAAGCATATGCTTCTCCAACTGAAAAGGTTGTACATACTACAATTTTACAACTTTTGCCTTTTTTTTTTAAATTTTCTGAAGTGTCTAAAAGTCTTAGGGCCAAAAATAAGCAAGAAAATACAGTCTAAATTTTAGCTGTCTCAAAGTTACAATGACATGACAAACTCTAACAGTGTTGAAAAAAAAATTAATGAGTTCAATTGCCATTACTCTAAATAAAACGCAAGAAGCAGCTTCAGGAAAACCACTGAAATAAAAGAAAACTTACAAACTTTGAGTTTCCATATTAGACTTTCATTACGGATAACCTTGTCTACATATCAGGTAGATTAGTCTAATGTAAAATGGGAAATTCTTCACATTAAAGAGAAACTATTAAACTTAACAAAAAACATACATTTTTCACATTCTGGGATACCTTATATCTGGTAATAACCATATAGTAATCAAAAACCAGAATAACTAATATTTTCATTTCTAATACTATTGTATTTCTTTCAAATCCGTAAGCAACCACCAGACCCCAAAGTTCACCACAAAAGGAAAAATCCTACCTGCCTAGCATGAACGGTCACAGCAAATTAACTTTTCCTTCTAAACCGTGGGGTTGCAGTAGTAGTGTGGTTGTTTCATTTTTCAATGATCAGAAGGAGAACTGCCTTGTGAACTATGTATAGGAAAAAGCAGGAACCTGTAACACTTCCATCTAACTTCTGTCCTTTTGCATAATCAGGCACTTATCATCTGTCATCCTCAAACCTCCTTATCTTACTTTGACATTATCAGAACTGCTGATTGAAAATTCAGTCCTACATCACGGCTGAATCTTTTCTTTTGGCAGTTCTATTTTTGTTTGCTGTTTGAATGGGGGGGTGGGGGGTGAAGGTTTTTTTTTTAATCTTAGACAAGACGAACTCTCTGAGGAAAGCTGTCTTTCTCATAGCACACATCTCTAAAATGCACACACTACTGCAAAAAGCTGACCCAGATTTTTCAGTAGGGAGAAATTAGAAGTAAATCGAGGAAAATCTAATCAAGTAAACTGCTGAAAGGGGAAACAATAATATTTTAGCCCAACAACCTTAAGAGCAGCATGTGTAACTATCTCACAGACTAATTTTTGCTCTTGAATCAGCTCAACATTTGTATATAACACATTCATTGATAGACAGTAGGTAACTTTAAATGTTTCATTCATCCCAGCAGCCTTCATAACATCTTCATGATGTTTATTCATATTTGCTTCAAAGATAAAGTCTGTCAACAAAAGCTTTCACATCAGTAAAATGGCAGAATCCTTTAAAATTAGCAACATTGTTACCTTGTTTTCTGTTCTAGTTCCTGAATGACTCAAAAAATTCTCTGAGGTTGGTTGATGTCTGTTCAACATTTTGAATAATTTTTAACCTCTTTATTTAACAAAAATGAAGCAACATTTACCTGCAATATATATTCTGAATACGTTCTATATTGGCTCTGAAGTTTTTCAAAAAACACAACGTGAAAAGATGGTGTATTTTTCCTTTGTCTTATTCTTACCAAGGGAAGATTCTGTATTCATTTCTATTGATGAAGTGCCTAGCTGGTAGCTCCAAGTGTTAAATCAGTTTCTAACTCCCTAATCACACGCCTCTTCCTCAAATGCTTTTGGTAAGTAGCATTTGCATTTAATTAAGTACATCTTAATTAGTTGATGGTTAATATTTGTGAAGACATATTCTTCCAAGAAGGCTAAGTAGAAATGGTACTGATTTCTATGAAGACAAATATGCTAGTTTCTCACATCTGCTCATTATGCAAAAATGAAAGAAAATTTGTCTCATAGTTTAACGACATGAAAACATTGTAGGAATGTAAATGGCTTCATTTGATGATTTGTGTGTGAAAATTTAATGTGGTTTTAGTTTCATAGTCAAATTGCAAGCAGTATCATACAGTCAATTCATTTCTAAAAGAAAAATTATAAATAACATAGAATCACAGAATCTTAAGGGTTGGAAGGGACTTAGAAAAATCATCTAGTCCAGCCCCACTGCCAGAGCAGTGATGCCGTGAAGAAGGTAGGCAGAACTCAATACCCAATGTGACTATTAAGCAGGTATTCTTTATTGCAGTGCTGGGGAACACGAGGGATTTCTCCACCAAACATGCCCCCCTCAACCTTTTGATTTTCAGCTTATATTTACATCAAACATGAATATTCATCACATTTTCAGGAAAGGGCCCAATCATAGTCCTGTCTTGGTCTGCCTGAGTTATGCCTCCGTCAGGCTTCTTTGGGTGTCCTCTTCCTTCCTTCAGTGATCATTAGAGAGCGCTGTTGGATTAAGATCCAAACATTCCTTGCAATTTATCTTTTACTCCTGGGTCCTTGGATAGGATGAAAACTGGCCTAAAAGCTCTGCCATCCCAATAACAGTTTTGTTTAGGGTTAGACAGACCTTGTAATCATCAGTGGTATACAATGTCCAAATGTTCAAACGTAGAACGAATGTAATAGCTTCACCGTAACAGTTTTGTTTAGGCACGTACCAGTCTTGAAACTATCAATGGTAAGCAGTAATACTTTTTTTTAGGTACATACTAGTCTTGAAACTATCAGCACTAAGCGAAAGCTTTTGTTACAATAAAATAGTTGTGTCTATTAGCTCAGTTTGTGGGCTTACAAGACTAGCAGTTTCATAAAATTGTATGTGCGATTTTCTAACTAATATTGTAAGTTTTAATAATCAAGCTTCCATAACCTAAACTTATCTACTTATCAGCAGGACCACCTAGAGTAGGTCACACAGGAACTTGTCCAGGTGCATTTTGAATGTCTCCAGAGGAGACTCTACAACCCATCTGGGCAGCCTGTTCCAGTGCTCTGTCACCCTCACAGTAAAGAAATTCTTCCCTGTGTTTCTTTGGAACCTCTTGTGTTCTAGCTTATACTCATTGCTCCTTGCCCTGTCATTAGACATCCTGGCTCCATCCTCCTGACACCTAGCCTTTACATATTTGTAAACATTAATGAGATCACCCCTCAGTCTCCTCCAGGCTAAAGAGTCCAAGCTCCTTCAGCCTTTCATCAGAAGGGAGATGCTTCACTCCATCATCTTTGTGACCCTTCACTGAACTCTTTCCAGCAGCACTCCTGTCCCTCTTGAACTGAGGGGCTCAGAGGTGGACACAATATTCCAGATGTGGTCTCATGAGGGCAGAGTAGAGGGAGACGAGAACCTCTCCCAACTTACTGCCCACAGCCCTTCTAATATACCCTAGGATGCTATTGACCTTCTCGGCCACGAAGGCACATTGTTGGCTCATGCTCATCTTGCTGCCCACCAAGACACCCCATTTTCAAATCTCCTAACAGAAGAATATATGTCCTCCATTTACAATAAAGACATCCATTGGTATTATAGTCACATACATATATGTACATAAATTTGACAGAGGATAATAAAAACAGGGAAAACAATAGCAAATGCAGTATCACCTCTCCAGATTAAACAACAGTATGAAAAAATAATATTCCAAAACTATATTAACTCAGAAATATGTAGCAACCTGAAGTATTTGTTGGTGGGGGGGTGGGAGGGGGAAGCACAAAAAAGAATACTTACTCTTTTTCCATTAATGTGCTAACTCCTGATTTATGCTTTAATTCTCATTCTCGTTCTTCTGAGAACGAGAATGCGAAAAGTTCAAGAAACTGTTCTGCTGTCTATTATCTTAAGAAAAACATTTTGTCGTATCCACTTTCAAACTTTACCTCTTATTATTTTATCCATCTAATGTTTTTCACTATTCTTTGCTTGATTTACTCAGCTTGAAAACCTGAGTGACATACTTTTCATCCAGAAAATAGAGCAAAAGGTTTTCCAATTCTCCTTGTATTTATTTACATAATTTTATAAGTGATAGTGGTGATGGCTGCCACAGTATCAGCTCCCCAAACATACAGCAATCACTTGGCTACCTGTGAAACTTCTAATTAAGAAAAAAAAAAAAAAAAACACGAGATCAGATTCTTCACTATGTACACAGAGGCACACTGAGGCTGTCTTACAGCACTAGCTATGGCTTAAAATGTAACACAGTCTTTTTATGTCTAACATGCTGCAAGTTCCTGAGTGTATATTTTGTATTATACATCAAAGACTAATAGAAAACTCTTCTTGCAGATGATACTTTCCTTGAATTTTCACTACTGACAACTCTAACTATCCACCAGCATGAAAGAGGCTGTATCTGAAACTAATGATAATGGGAGTATCACTGAAAGAAGACAGATCTAAATAGGAATTTTGAAGAACTAATCCAAATTACTTAAAATGTGACTTTGAAAGAGATTAGTTAATCCCTTTAATATTTTGTATGACTATTTTTATTCAGAATGAAAGAGAAAATTCTTAACAAATAGATTTAAGGGCACTTCAATTATGAATAAGAGGACTCATGTCATATAGTCCCATATATGCTTAATAGAAGTTCATTAATATTATTTTGCAGTTAATTTGGATCAACTTTCCTAAGTCTCTCCATGTAAACAAGACAAAGTAAGCAGAGACTGAAATATGATATGTATTTAGCAGAAAATATGCTATAGAATCATAGAATGCTAGGGTCGCTATACTTTAACTTCATGTCATGGTACACTTGTTCCGCAGGAACAGTAGTCCAATATTTCTAATGAAGAGCCCAGCAGAGTATCTACACATTGCCTAACAACGGGAGTAAAAATTTTCTTACTGCTTGACAGATAGTTGAAGCATTTTCACAGTTCATTTGCTACTGTAGTCTTACTGAAGATGAAAAAGAACAGAGAATACAAGTATATTGATCATAACCAAGCACAGTTGTCTTCTAGTGTCAATTAAGTCAATCAAACGTCATCTGGATATGAAAGAAAAAGTAAGTTTTATGACAGACTAGGGTCTCATTGAGAATAAAATCAATATTAGTCATAGGACCAAGTAAAATCAATATGTCAGACCAATAGGCCATTTTAAGCAGAATGGAGAAAAGAGGGGAAAAGTGCTGAGAGAGCTATAAGGAATCAAGACAATACAGTGAGAACCTGGAGGATGAGATCACTTGATAATTCATAGTATATTTCTAAGAACACTTGGCAAAGCACCAGCTCACCTGAAAAAAATATAGTTGATGCCAAGATCAGCTGGATATTCTCAAAAAGATAGACAAGTAGAATTTTAAAAATAAAATTGAATTACTTTCTCCATTTGTTTGCAAAATGTTATAAAAACACTGTGTTTAACAGTGAAAAATTTCTTTGACAGACCTTCGAGATATTGATATGTTTATTTTCAACATTGGTAATAAGAGGATTTAAAATATATGGATTTGAAAATGCAACATGTATCTATTTTAACATCGCAATAAGTCTAAGTAAAACATTTTATCAGTCATTGGGATACTATTACTGTTTTCTTCACTATTGTTCTCATCAAATGTTTTAATTCCGATATGGACAAGTAGAGCGTTGCAGCCTCTAAAAAAGTTTCACAAGCATTTTATTTTAGCTACTACTTTAGGCATTTACCTCTCTTCCAATAAGCACAAAATTAAGTGGAGAACAAGTCCAGGAAGGGCACTGGAGTGTCTAAGTTCAAACCAGTTCAATTAGAATTGATAATTCTGATGTGCTGATCTGAAGTACATGAACATTCGGGGATATAAGTTGGGAATAGAAGCATAAAAAGGAAAAAATACGCAAGACTATAAAAGCAATTGCATGAAAACAATATGACAGCTCCACTAATGCGGGTAGAATGATAGTGCTTGCCACAGTCAATCTTTCCAACACCTGATGTACTAATCTACATATTTAAGCAGCTACCTCATGTGGCCTGGTTTTCAAGAAAAACTAAATATCTGTAACTTTTATGAACTTCAGGCTTCTCATTTTCTGCATAAATATGACTTTTGGAGGATAACCTTATAAATTTAACCTTAGAAGTTCACAAAGTTGCATCACAAATTGACTCTTAAATAGTCCCGCCCTGCAGTTTCATCTTCAAGTATTCTCCTAGAATTTGGCGACCAGCATTTTAATGTTATTCTTCTCTCTAATGCATGAGCATAATCCATAGCTCAACAGAATGACTAATGGCATGCATCTGACAGATTAGACTTCTTTTTTTTCAGTTTGCCAATTATCTAATATTTCACACTTATACAGTGAATTTGCAGTAAGTTTACAGCTATGCATTCAGAAATTTCTGTGATACTCTCTTGACACACAAATATACCTGTAACTCAGAAAGGGGTTCAAGAGAAAAAGACAAACAATTTTGTATAGTAAAAGATGACTGCAAACATTTTCTTTGCATTATTCATCCAGCTGCAGCTAGGAAAGAGTTGTCACTCTATATGTAATCTGACAGCTCAATTCAATCACAGTTAAAACAGAGGACTTAAGAGGTGTAAAAGAGATCACTGTCACGTTTACACATTTCTGAAAAAAAAAAGTTTTATAATTAATTTAATGGATGCTTCTGTCCACGTCCTACTGCTGGCAGATAAAATGCAGTCTTCGGAGAACATCTTTTTATCTGTCTTGCAATGAATATCTTCTCAACATTACAAGTAGAAGGCATAGCATGCCTTTAGGAAACTCAGACTATGAATTAACCTCATCTTTTCGAAACATTTTTTTATCTGATTCCTCTCTAGAAGACTAAAACTAATCCATCCTTTCAACTTTTCCTTTCTCCTGGCTTCTCAGTACATGGACTCAGAGAAAGCCTCTGGAAAGCAACCAGAGGTAAATATGATGTCTCATACATCTATGCTAAATAACAGAAATACAATAACAGTGTCACACAACACAATTAAAAGTAGCAGGGACACATCAGCAAGTATAGGGACACTGTAACTTTTCTTCTTTGTTAATAACTCATACAAGACAATGTCCTAAAGTCACTAAAATCTAATAGATTTCATTGCAGATTTGCACCTACTCAGGAGAGATCAGCTATAGTCTGGAAGTAAAGGCTCCCTTGCTCTACTTGAACATCACCACTGATTTTCTAGAAGCCTCTCACAAGATTTAATATTTTTTTCTTCTTTTTATCCATTAAAAAAAAAAAAAAAAGAAATTCATGTGAGACATTCAGAACAAGAGATTTGATGTAGTTTCTACTTAATATCTTTCCTCTGGAAAACATTATTGCAGCAATTTGCATTTATAAAATACTATCAGTACCAATAAAGGATGCCTCAAACCAATAAAAAGAAAACCAAACAGCTGACAATTCCTAGAGCAAGATTTATGTAGTTAATCCATAAGTTATTCTGCAAATGATGTCCAGGAACCAAACAGCAGTAATGACAGAATTAAAGTTGCCTTTGTATAATGCAGGAGTTTTTTTAATTGCATAATCACATGTTTATTTTTTTTTCCATTGAGTCTCTTCCTGCTTTAGTTCACAGACTGGAATTCCTTAATGAGTAGCTATTTGGTATTTTTAGCTTTATTTTCTTTGTTCAAGGCAAGAGTCTATGTTTTATTTATCACATATTAATTAAAAATGTTATTAAAACAGAGTTGGTAATTTTCCTAAGATCCTTCTGTTATGGCTATCAGACACTCACTAATACATTGATTTTCAGAACACTCAAGATGTGACAAGCTAGTGTTATTTATATTTTGCTGATGCTGATTAAAAGCAGAGCAAAATTAATCCCTGAAGCATGAGACAACGAAGACTAGTTGTCTCAAAGACAAAGCATTCATTATTAAATAATACCCACTTAATCCCCAAAGGAGATATATCCATTTCATAAATAAGTAGCATGTTCTGTGGGGAAATGTGATGTAGGCACAATTAAAGAATTCACAGAATTGCAGAATGGTAGGAGTTGAAAGGCATCTTTAGAAATCACTTCGTCCAACCCCTCTGCAGAAGCAGGTCCACCTAGATCTGGTCACACAGGAACATGTCCAGGCAGGTTTTGAAACTCTCCAAAGAAGGAGACTCCACACCCTCCCTGGGCAGCCTGTGCCAGGGCTGCCTCACACTCAGGAAAGTTTTTCCTTAAGTGGAACTTTTTGTGTTCCAGCTTCTGTCCATAACTCCCAGTCCTATTACTGCACACTACATAACAAAAGTGTTTCCTGCAGCCTC
>WBNH01012778.1:105344-201528 GCA_013401255.1 Urocolius indicus | reverse complement strand
AGCTGGCAGTACTGGCATTCTTCCACATCTGCAACACTAGTCCTAACCAGTTTTAATTAATTGAAAAAGAACAAGCACCCAAGCACTGGGCAAGACATGATATTCAAGGACCACCTTGATCAGATATACATTGTACAGAACAGGTTGTTAAGCCCTTGTGCCTTCGCCAGGAGCAAAGAAAAAAAAGAAAACATTCTAAACAAGCCATAATTTACAGCCCTTAGCTAATGGTAAAGCGGAATACATGATTGTTAACCCCTACAGCCCTTAGCTGATGGTAAAGCAGAATGCTTGATTGTTAACTCCTTATCATGTTTTAACCGTCACTATCAACACACTATCTTCACAGCTTTGAAGTTTGATAACATTTTTTAAGTAAATACACCATTAGCATGCAGGTTGTCAGAAAAATCTAAACAAGCTTGTACAATCTTTTTCTATCCGATGGAAAACTGACTCCCACCAAATCTAATGAAAGGCTACTATCTTAGAACAATTTATCATAAAAAACAATGAATTGTACTGTGTAAGATAATCTTCCAAGACAGCAGTATTAAATTTATACCTCTGTAACATTATTATTATATGTAACATCTCTTCGGATCATGTTTTGTAAAAATAAAGTATTTTCTGATTCTCTTCTAGAGAGTTAACACATGACATAGAAATCCAAAACCCAAGTAGTTTAATACTAGGTCTGTGAATCCAGTTTTATAGTCCATCCATAAGTCTATAAACTTCTCTTTTTCTTGTTTTATAACTGCATAATTTGAAGTAACAAATGGAAAGATAGTAAAGTATTCCTAAAAAAACAATTGTTTTTAAATGTATCTACAATTAGCTCTCACTGTATTCTTATTAAGGTAAAGTTTGGAGTCTAATCACAATTGGGTTCCTGCATTGCAAATTCCTGCTATGTAAATCAAAATGTATGAATCAAAATGTCCCGCTCTTAATTTACCTACTGCTATTTCAAGCAACATTCTAATTTTTCATGTGATAGTGCCATCAAAAACAAAAGCAGGTTACTAAAAGCATGCATTAACAATATAATTGCACTCTCTGTAGTACATTTCCTGAATATTTGTGCTTCCCACTAGGGCAACTTCTATTCCTAGATATCCGATAAATATTAAATATTACTCTAGAGCTTCTCTGCAAACATGTTATAGTACATTTTAGGAGTAAACATGACAAATTCATCTGACTAGACAGACAATTTATGATCTATGATGCAAGGAAAAGATTTTGGTAATTAAGATGGCCCACCTAATGTTAACTCAATTATACTTTTACGAACACTAATGTCCCTCTAGGCATTTTCCATATCAAGTACAACTATGTCTTTGAAAATAAATTGGAAATAAGAGTCTATTGCACTGTCAAAAGTGATAATTGTTTAGTGCACTAAGCAGATGAAATTCTGGTTTTGTTGTATTTATCTCTTTAATTGAAATCATTGTATCACATTCCAGGCCAACTATTAAAGACATTGACATAGTGATATATTAAAGTCATCCCCTATAATGAAATCATGTGTTATACAAACACTAAAAGCATTATTTCTGATACAAAACTTAATAGAGACATGTCTACTTTCTTAAAGTCAAGATCACAGAAAAAAAAGGAATTAGTGTGACATATAAAATGTGATCTTTTATTGACAGAAGAATTATCAATTATTAAACATCTTGCGAACCAAAATGGGATAGTTTAAACAGTTGTGCAGACTAAGTTTTCCTTATATTCCTTTATACTAAATAAAGCAAATCATGTTAAAAAGAAATGCCCTAAAAATCCAATGCTCTGAAATATAATTGACTAAAAGCATCAATTTTAAGGTCCTTTAATCCGACTGTATTACACCCTCAGTAACAAATTCTTACATGTAACAAAGGTCTAATAAATTTATTTGATAGTTTTTATGTAACCAGAAAAATTAAAAGAAAAAAAATGACTGGGTAATAGACTCCATATCCTACATGTTTATTGTGCAGGACAAAGTATGCACCTTAATGTTTGATTTAAATGCCTCAGATGGTCAGCCAAAAAGCCATCAGACAGAAAAGAAGAGCTCAATTCAATTCTTTAATGGCATAAGCTAAGAAATTAGTATTGGGAAATGATGATTAAGGACCATATAACCAAGTTCCTGTAAGCACAAGGCAGTATATGCTGAAATAAACTGTCATTAGCTACTGTATTTTTCTACTAATTGACTGCTGAGCATTGGCAAGATTTTGATCTGTATTTCCTTGCAGGATTAACTCAACAATTCTATGTAATTCAACTACAAATCTAGTTCTTCATTCTTTTTAAAGAGCTAAGTCATTAAGTGACACAAAGTAGGTATTTTCTTTTTAAATAATAATTAAAAAATCCAAGCAGTCTGATGGTTTCTTTGTTCAGTGCATACAGTCATACAATAGAAAGGGCAGGGGATATACACTCTGATATACTACTCTGTCCCTGTATCTGTGCACACCTTTAAAGCTCCCATTGATTCTCTTGGTGTTTCCTGTTATGAAAATTAATGAAGACCAACAGCTACTCATTTAGCATAGATTTTATTCAAATCATAAATGCACTGAGATACTACTCAAACCACTCAAAATATTTTAATTGAAACTGGTTGCACCAACCAATCTTCATTTTTTAGCTGACATTTAGTCTATAATTAGATGCCTATTGTAAGAAGATATAAACCTACAAGCTGAAAATTAAGACACAAAATACAGATGTCGATCAGGAAACTAGAGAAAAAAAATTCAGCTACGTGAAGAAATTTTATATAGCTATTCTGTAAAGTAAGATTCAATAAAAGGAATATAAGAAATATTTTAGAGAAAATCAGTAAAGTAATTAAACCCTGTAAGACTTATGTAATTGAAATACGGTGTCTTCAGTGAGTCATACTTGCTCAGAATAAAGACAGATATAGAAAAACTGCACTGTTGCATTTTGGACAGTATGGTGGCTGAGTCACTCCACACAAACTGATAGGCCTGAAATGCTTACATTGAAGCGTCTTAACAAAACAAGAATAGTTTACCTCCCATAACTTTTCATTAACTACCAACACCACTGTTTTGCTCTCAAGTACTGTACACAGGATACAGCCCACCTGTTTACATTGGGATACACTGATATCACTGGTGGTATGAATTTTCACTCCAGTCTCAGGAATACCAGACCTGTGTCAGTCATGTATGTCAAGGTGCCAGAAGAGAACTTGGGGCACTGAGATAAATGAGCACACATCTCTGCCCGGACAACCTCAGGAACAATTTTACTACTTCAAAGAGTTGCAGGAATTTGCATATACACTAAGAGTCATACTGTTGCCACGGCTCCCTCTTCTAAGTCTAGTCATCTCTCACAGGTGTGAAGCAGATATGGCAATGAGACCATTCCTTTCCCCTGTGGAGCTAACTGTGATCCAACAATTAGTGAGCCTGAACAAGGTCTGTAAGAAAGTTGCCCTTCAAAAGTGAAACCTGTTTTATCCAGAGTAACACATGCAGCGGTACAAAGCCCAACATACTACAAAGGCTATAAATCAATTTATTATTTACATATCCCTACTAAATGAGCAAATAATTTCTGCCTACTGTTTGAGGATCAGAAGCACATTACTGACACCACAGCCCCTGCTAGTACCTGTGCCACAGAATTCAGAACTCATAATGAATGAACCAGTATTTTGTATACATTTTCAGCAGTTATTTCATAGATTTTTATGTCAGAAATTCTTTTGCCCTATTAATGTATGCATTAATGTATGTTACAGAGTAGAAAAGCAGACAATTTTCCTACTGTAGATTGAGTCATTAAATAATATAGAAATATTTCTGAAACTATTTTCTTCATAGATTACTATAGGTATAGAGAAAAAGACCTAAGTCATCTCTGGTAAAATCACTCTTCTGAACTGAGCTAAACAACTTTATAATAGCTAATACACACATACCTTGGTGTGTGCATGCATGCAAGTATGTCTCATATGTATTACATATATAGAAAGATAAATTAATTACAATTTATTTTGGTTTAAAAAGTAATTCTATCATTAGCAAAAGTTAATCTGTAGCATGGAATTTCAGCCACAGATATCTAATTATTAAAATAATGTATATCATAGAGGAATTCTGATCAAGTTCTGTCCAATCTTGGAATTTCCGCAACCAAAGAGAGGGTTTTTTTCACCTAAGGAGCTCCTTTGTAAAAGTTCCTGTAAGACTGACTAAGAATATTTATTTTGAAAAGGTTCTTTCCACAGTAAAAGGCTAAAGATCCATTTATATAATGAAACACATCAAAGTTCATTATAGCCTCTGCAATGACAACCTGGGGTACTGGCTGTCATATTCTTTAAAGCCGGAATGAAAATTGTGATTACTGCAATCCACTGTGGAAAGAGAATGACAATCACAGGCCTTGAGCAATAACACAGGAGGATAATCTATTGTTTGATATTGTCTCAAAGGCAGTAATGACTCTTATCTTTACACCAAGTGGAAGAGAGAAGCTAACTTCAATTATAGAAAACAATCTCATGAATACTGCTACTTGATACTAATTGTGAAGTAAAACAACCAAGTCAAGCCACATTATCCCAACTAATTATGTATAAAACATACAGAACAATGTAACAGTCCACAGAAAGCGAAGATACGCATCAGTATGGGGTTCACCTTACATTAAAGTAGCACATTCACTTTACAATGCTTATTCTGAAAATTACAATGGCAGTCTTTTTCATTTATAAAGCAGAAACAAAGGAGGAAGTGTATTTTTGTTTTAACGTACTTAAGTCCCTTTGATCCAACCTCTCCTATACATGCATTATTTTAAGATTAGCTAATTAATTCATATGAATGAAGAGGGGGGAGGGAAAAAAATCTCTTGAAGAGACTTAAGAGACTATTGTTAATCAAAGATTAGTTCTGTTTAAATAACATAGCAAAATTAGGTAATAACGAATGCTTTCCACAGTTTCCCTTCACAGTAATTTTTACCTGTAAAACTGCACAAAATTCTCTGTGTGCCATTTAGATAAAAATTACAGAAACACGTGATTATAGTACAAATTATATATCCTGTTAATTGAACCACAGTCTTTAACAGTCAGTGTTGCCTTCTCCGAGAAGTGCTCAAAGAATACTGAATATCAGAAATTTCCTATGATGATTAATGTAAAATATGATGTTTAGACAGATGTTTAGTAGCATATTCTCCAAACTTAATTTTAGTTCAAATTGTTTTGAGGCCGTGGGGCTTGACTAAAAATTTGCCTGACTACAAGGTGCCGCTCTCCTAGATTTTGCAGAGTAGAACCTGGATGGCCACAAAGTGTTTGGTAAATGATACCAGGGATATTCCAGGCCAGAGTAGGAGGCCGGAGTACCCAACTAGTACTTTCCAGGGAGCTACTTGGGAAGAGGTGATGGTGTGTGTTTAGAGGAGCATTTAAGAGTTGCCTACAGAATTTTCAGTGGGTTGGTGCTGCAGAAGGCAAAGAAAGGAGATGCAAAGAAAGATTAGCTTGGAGTGAGAAACTACAGTGGTTGGTGGGTCCTTACTTCATATTTCGCTTACTTGTACCATATCATGCTAATCTTTCTTGGAAGTGACCATAGTAAAAGCCACTTGATATTACTGGTGAAGATGACAGAAGATCGTTTACTAAGAGAAGGAAGGAATTTCAAGGAAGAGCTGAGGCAATCCACTACGTTCTTGTTCCCCTGTACTCAGCACTGGTGAGTGCTCAAACAGTTTTGATTCCCTCACTAGAAGAGAGACACCGAGGTTATGGAGCATGTCTAGAGATGGGCAACAAAGCTGGTAAAGGCTCAGGAGAACAAGTCTCATGAGAAGTGACTGAGGGAACTGGGGTTGTTCAGTCTGGACAAAAAGATGCTCAAGAAAAATGTTATTGCTCTCCACAACTGCCTGAAAGGAGTATGGTGGTGGTCAAGGTGGGTGCTGGTCTCTTCTTCCAAGATACAAGTGACAGGAAAAAAAGAAGTGGGGAGTTTTAGATTAGGTATTAGGAAACACATTTTCACTGAAATGGTTGTCAAGCATAGGAACAGGCTGAGGCACCATCCCTGGAAGTATTTAAAAGACGTGTAGTTGTGGGGCTTAGGGACACAGTTTAGTTGTGGGCTTGGTAGTGTAAGGTTAATGGCTGGACTTAATAATCTTCAAGGTCTTCTGCCACCACAGTTCAGTGATTCTATGATTACTCTCCATTATTTTTTGCACTCTGTCAAAAGGTATTAAACAGGTATCTTTGTGGATGACTGTATTTTTGCAAAACAAAATACAACTACGGTTTATTTTCTCCTTTCTTCGAAGCTGTGCCCACTACCCTTTAAAGCCTGACTCACATGGCCAAAGCCTGACTTACGACTCCTTCTGAGATAAATAGCTGATATAGGCCATGTATAATGCCATGTATTTACAGCACCAGATAATGCCATATAGTTCAGAAAGACAAAGATAAATACCAGGATCAAAAAAGTGAATTACATGTCTTCCAAGTCAATTTGGCCCAAACCAAAGCCCATGCAATGTAGAGTAAATTCTGTGAGTTTGAAACAGAATAGAAAACACCACATACCTAAAAGGTATGTCCAAGTTTAGAAGCTCAATTGCATGCTCCAAACTTATTATGCTTACAATTAATTAATACTCAATATAAACACAATATTACAATTTAACAAGAAATTAGGCTAACAAGAAGATAAGTGTGAGCAAAAACGACTCCTCGAAACCAAAGGTAAGCCAAACTAGCCAAAATCTAGTAAAATTTTTTAAAATAACACTTTTTGTTTTATAGATTTTTTTTTTTGCTAAAAAACGTAAAAACTCAGAATTTTTCAGAAAACACTTTATTTTATGTGTAAAAGCTATTTTTCAAAAATCTGAATGTGTATACAAACAAAATTTCTAATAGTATTGTTGACAATATTCTACTGCGACAGGAGAATAAAATAATTTTTTTGAGATAGGGATATAAAATATAGTAAATTCAATATTGTAATTCTAGGCTAACCTCTTTCTGAGCTGTGAAACCAGTTACCAGTTCTTTTAGGTTTATGTAGAAAAATAAAATTTATATTTTATAATGCTAAGATTTTAAATTGCAGTCCCAAAACTCAATTACAACCCAAATACCTGAGCATGAAAGCTCAAGATTGAAAGCTCTCTATAATCCATATTATTTGTGGCCAATTTAATTACAAAATATTTTGTGCAGCTGTTGAACTCTCATCAGAGGTGTCATCTTACTTAATTGTCTACAGGGAGTTAGAAGTCTCTTACCATAACTACACTGTGGTAAATACAATTAATTTATATGCTGCTCCAGACTATAATATTGCTAATGAATAAGGAATATTTTCACAATGGTAATTCATGAATCTTCTGTAGATTGAAGTATTTTGTAAGCAGCTTTTAAGATTGGTTTTTATGAGCATGTCATGCAAAACCAGTTTTCTCTCACAAAGGGCAACTGAATAATGGTGGTGGCTTTTCTGACCTTTGGAAGAAGCAAGACAGCTTGAACTGTCTAATCAACTCCATAATACAGAGCAAACCAATTTTTAATCAAACACATTATTATTATTATTATTATTATTATTATTATTATTATTATTATTATTATTATTACAACTACACTTACTGCAATGTATCTTGTTTTACTTACACTGTATTTGGTTCTGGACTTGGAGGATCAGCTTTGTTGGTGGGATTACATCAGGAAATTCAGTCAAATCATTGCAGGCATGAGTATGCCTTACTGAAAAACAATAGCTGTCTTCTATTTACTTTTCTCAAAGTCTCTTCAGGAACTTTTGAAAACCTGCAGCATGTAAGTGAAGCAGCTTGATCCTAGAGCAACTAGAGAGCCTATCCTGCCTAATCAATACTAAAGGACATTTCTCTATTTCAGACAGCTTGGTCTTAAGGACTGAGAAAGCTGAGAATGACCAAAAACTGCTACCCTTTTGGACTACATTTTAGCATCTTCACTCTAGCTTTTCTGGGCAGTAGAAAAATCATCTTACCATCACTGTTGATGCAGACAACAATAGGAACTTGCGTCCCAGGGCCACATGGTTTCTCATTGTCAGGAATGCACTCCTCCAACCCTATAATTCTCCAGTCATAGCAGGAGGGCTCTTCACAAGGGATGGCTTCCAGCAAGTGAGGGCAGTTTCCCGTTCCTCCCGTTGGCTCATTGATGATGCGCCGTTTCCTTAGTTTAAAGCCTAAAATGTCCATGAAAATACAAAAGGCAGAGTAATTCAATTCTAAAATACAAAGTGAAGAGATTTTTATCTATTTACATCTGACTGAACAGTTCTGTTTCTCTTCTGTGTAAAAGACACCACTGATGCTCATCACAACACTACATTTTAGATAACTGAGCAGAATAATTCATTAAAGGAAGAGAGGAAAACCTAACAAGTAGATCAAAAGTTTTGAGCTTAGACAGTAAGCTTTGCCTTAAATCTCTATTTATCCTAGTCATACATACTCCAGGAGAGAGACAGGAGTTGTTTCCTGTGCAGCACTCTTGGTGGATCCATCTCATGTAACAAATCTTGACTAGATTGTTGGGTTGCCACTTCTCAAATATGTTGCTGTTTGTTTTTTTTTTCCCTCAAGGATCTCCCCAGTCAGCTTATAAACCCTCTCCTCCCCCCAAAATTAAAAGAAAAGGCTACACTGCCAGAAAAGGCAAGGCACAGAAATAAACCCAAGTCCTGGGAACAAATTATCAGTAATTACCACCACAACATTCCATTTGCAAGCATTTACAGATTTCTTTAAGGCTACCTAAGATCAATTTGGATTGGAGAATCTCAGAAGCCTTTACACACTGTCACCTGCTAGGTTGAAGTCAGTCTCTAAGAGCAACCCTCTCACTTTCAGGATGGCATGTTGAAAGAAAAAAAGACTAAACCTATAGTCAGATCAAACCAAACTCAAAGGATTCAGGAAGTAGTTTCTAATGTAATAATTTTCTATAGAGTCTGATATATGTGATATTAATATTTTAACCTTGGCAAAGTTAAGAAATTCTTTGTTTGGAGGGATGACTCAATGAAATTAAAATAAAAAATACTGCATTCATTTAAATTTACTTAAATTTACTTTAAAAATACATTTCCATGCATTTTAATTGTGTTTTTTTCTAAATTGAAGATATTAACCAAATTATGCCTAAACAGTTTACTGAGACTGCCACCAAATTACGATACAATTTCAAAAAATCAAAAACAACTCTTCTGTCTAGTGCAACAAAGGAGGCAAATGATACATTGTAAAGGGCCATTCCCGAACTATGTAGAGACTTAGTGCTAAAACTGGGAGTGCCTTTACAACTTTTACATCATTCTCTCGGAACAAATGTCAATGCAATTATAAAATAAAAGAATTCTTAGATAAGAGGAAAAGATTGGCAGTTGAGAAAAGATTCTTGCTCGTATGTGCAAGAATAAAGATTTTCATAAAATATATCCTAATACGTTTACATCAGGCAGGTGTCCAAATCAGTCTCAGAAACTTAAACATTACCACCAAAAATGTAGCAAATCTTCCAGTGATGGGACAGCAACAGAAATAGCAGACTACTCAGTAGTTGTATTCAGAGAAGACTTAATCCAACAGGTTTACACACTGAACTGCATTGTCCTTCTTGAACTGATCAAGATTGGGTCCCATTACTGTGAGACGACAGTGTAAAACTTCCATTACTGCTGCCCCAACTGAAGTGTAGCTAGCACTATATCAGGAAGAAGTGGCTAAACTAACATGGTAATTGGAGTTGCTTCTTTAAGTGGACTGCTATTTCTTGAGTATTTTCAGTCAAGGAACCAAGCCTGAGTTCTCCACTTTTGTCAAATAATCACATTGCAGCAATGGCTAGGCCAGTTTTTCTCCTTTACAGATAGACCCCTATGGACTTCTTACATGAGGTCCTTTTCACTGTATTCTTGCTCTCCTATTTTGATGTCAGGTTACTATCATCTATTCTGCATAGAAATAAACTGTAAAATATGTGAAAACTGAAACCAGCATGTTTAACATCAGTAAAATAATGTCACTCGTCAACAGCAAATGGTCTTTACCCAGAGCATGCTTTACAGTCTACTAGTGAATTCTTAAGCTGTAAATAAACTGTAAATCTTTGAGTGGACTCTATGCACCTCAAAGGCTGCTTCTGTCTTGCTTTCAAGGCAGTGCCAGAACTGTGATTTGAACACTAAAACTGTATGCCTTTCAGTTTGAGAAAAAGGTTTGAAATTTGAATTGATCTATAATAACCCAAATTGATATTGAGTGTACTAAACAGACTACATTTTTGCCAGCTTTGGAGGAGCAGTAATGCTAAATATAGCCCTAATTCAAGGACACTTCTTTTCATGCTCAGAGGCTCTAGATTCATCCTTCTAGGTACAAAATTCAATATGCTTGCATAGCCAGACATGCCTAGTGACTCCATAATATGAAATAATCACCCTTAAAAGGTTTCACTGAATTTTTACATACCCTTCTTGGCCTGAGGGTCATCACAGCTTTCATAGGTACATGGTCCCCAGGCTGACCATGCTGAGGTCTCACACTCTGTAGGACAAGGGATATGGCACAGCTGGGAGGTGCTGGGAAGAGGTCCTGTGCACAGCCTGCGGTCCACTGGCCTTGAGGCTGTCAAAACAAAGTCAACACATTTCTCACATGTCACTGGTCATGACCCTCAGCTCTAAGCAGATAGAATCATCCCCCATTCAGAAAGGCTGCTATCTCATCAATTTAATCAGATGAGGTGATGGAAAAATGCCTGTCTTGAAAAAATGAAACCAATATCAGTTCAGTCTCTGCATGAAGAGAGTCAAATCTGATTACACGGAGTCAGGAAGACTGTAGATATTACAGCACCCTCTCAGGCCTAGTCCTTTAACTTAATGAATAGATTATGTTACTCCAATAGTTTTCACATTGCATTCTGTGTAAATCCATGTCCTGATACTGAGTACTTTTTCATTTAAGAAACTGAACAAAAGGCTGTATAAATCCCTTTGCTCCTATTTGATATCATAACTTCAAAAGCTTGGTTAGTTAATATTTAGAAGATTATTTTTAAACTATAATCTGACATAGTGTTAAAATTATGACAAATTTGGATGTTTATTTAAATATCTACATGTGTACATTCATGCAACAAGACTTGTGAAGTAGCATCTTTACTTTCAGAAAGGCTCTGTTTTAGATAAATACAGAGTCTGAATATAATATATACATGTAACATATTTAAAACAATAAAACTCTGCACAAGATGATTTTTTTCATTAAAGTATTATTAAGCAGTAAAGACACATGTGAAGGCAGATTACTCTGCTCTTTAAGGATCAATAATCCCCAAAACAGGCCAAAATCACCCTGCTCTTTACATAATTTACTTTTTTGAATTCTCAAGTTACACAAATAATAGAACAAGCCTATAAGGTACCAGAGTAATACAGAGAGCTCTAAATCAAAAAAGTACCATTTCATTACAAGCAGAACTGTAATTCTCTTCACTAATATAAGACTTGTCAAAATATTACACTAAACAGGTAATATCTGCAGGAAGGCAAAGTGACATCTGCCATATTCACTTTGGCTGACTGAAGAAATATGCAATTCCTTAACTTCACACTTTCATCCTACTTTCATCCTTCAGCACTGTTTTCACAGAAAAGTTAGCTCCTTAACTTTCTAACAACACCTCAAATAATTTCTCCTCATGGAAAGAGTTCTCTGACAAAACATATTCTGAAATCAGTTCAGAATACACAATATCCTTCTAAGAGGTGATATTAATAATAACAACAGGTATAATATCTAAGTGAATATCAAGTTGTTAAAATATGGTCTTGTTTGTAGAGGTGTGTGTGTCTTTATATTCAGAGTTTCCAATTACAGAAAAACCATTCAATTCTCACTTTTAAAGACGAAAAGGGAATAAAAAATCATCACTCTCTTCTCGTTTCCCATGTTGTCTCCTTTGGCTCACTTTTACACTGTGATGCTTCATATAATGAAGGCCTGAAGATGGCTAATCACAGAATCAAAGAATCTCAAAGGCTGGAAGGGACCTCAAAAGATCATCTAGTCCAAACCCCCTGCCATTCACCATTACTCCCTCCAGTTCACCAATCTCTTCACACAAAATAACATAAGAACTAATATTCCAACATTTGCATAATGCTATGTTGGACTTAAATTTTATGACACAACATTGAATTTTACCAAGTTTGACATGTGCACCTAATGTGCATGATAATCAAGATAATATGCATGTCTTGTGTAGAACATGGATACAAATAAACATAATTTGCCAGTAATTGAATTTGTATTAAATAGTTTCTAATAATAAAAAGAAAGCCAGTAATTGCTAACTGTACTTTCCTAACCTTAGTTTAATTGGGGAATTGCTCAAGTGAGACAGTTGAAATTAAGAGTCAATTGTGCCCCTGAGACATAGCCTTGCTTCAGCGAACAGAGGAAGTGCTCTGAGGAATGCCCCTCTTCATCTCCGGCCTGTATCAAGATAAAGCACTTCACCACCATACTATTTCATAGGATGTTACTCAGGAAAAAAATAGCAAAGACTTTTCATCAGGAAGATTTAAATAGCAGATTTTCATATCACAGGTGTTCCACGTCTCAAACAGATTATTTGAAGGGTCTATCAACGGAGATACTACGGTGCTAGTGCTGCAATCCATTTGGCTTCAAGCTACATTTGTGATAGTCCTGAAATTCCAAAATATGAGGAATTGTGATTGGCTTCAAAGAAGGTGACTTAAGTAACAGGAACACAATTTCACTTTTCTGGAGGTATCTGTCCCATAGGAATTCTAGGTCTTGTCAGCAAAAATTGTTAAATATACTTATCATGAAAACACTTACTGAAAATATGACAGTAGAGCGTAGGGGAAGAAAAGAAGTGCTTTCAGGACACGTAATTGGTATTGATAAATCTCTCAATATACCTGTCATTGTTTAGCAAGGAGTTGCTTTTGCTTGGTAACAGGGGCAGCGGGTTGCAGTGAAGACCCAGTAAAAAGCTTCTGGACTCTCCCTCGGCTCCTGGGTTCAGACCCACCCCCTGGCCCAGCTGGGCCAATCTGGCGCCTCTGCGATCACTATTTAGGGACAGGAATTTGAAGTGCTTGGCAGGAGGTGTAAGAGTGGTACAAGATGGAGGCGACCACGTGGACTCCACAGTTGGAGAAGGAGGAAGGAAGGAGGAGCACCAGACCAGAGACCCCTCTGCAAGCCGTGGTGAGAACGCAGGCGGTACCCCTGCAACCTATGGATAGCAACGGCAGAACTGAGAGCCAGCAGCAGCAGCAGCTCCATGTGAGTGCACCCGGACGGGCCAGAGACTGTGTGAGGAGGCGGCCATGGCACAGGACATGCTGGAGAGCCTGTGCGCCACAGAGCAGCCCCACACGAGAGGCAGAGAGGAGCAGCAGCCTTTGGGATGAATGCGCATCAGAGCAACCCGTGCAGGGATGCCGTGTGTCTGAGGTACCCCATGGACTTGCAGGGAGGACCGGTGTGGAGCCCACCTGCCATGAGGTTAGACAAATGGCAGAAGCCACCAGGAACAGACTGAAACCACCACTCCTGCCTCCCGGGCCGTTCAGGCAGGGTGGAGGTAAAAACACCGGGCAGAGGGGAGGGGTGGGGAGCAGGTGGTCTTAAGGGCTGGTCGGACTTTTTCATCGTTGTACCATTCTGTGTTGTTTTGTTTTGGTCATGTTTTGGGGTTTTATGATTTAGTTGGTATTAAATTATTTTCTGTTTTCTTCCCCAAGCTGAGCAGCCTGGTCTGTTTTGTCCTGCACCTTAAGCGGCAATTAAGCTCTCCCTGCCCTTTAGCAATCCTCAAGTCTTTGGTACTTGAGGTTAATCATGGTCTTTTGTTCCCTGATGGGCCTAAACCACGACAACACCAAAATGTTTTTGAAATGCTGTTCTTAGAACATAAGTGACATATAAATACCTGCAATCAGCCCTGTTATAAAATGCTTTTAAAACAAAAGACTTCAACAGCAGGAGAGACAAGTAATATTCCAGATTATGAAAAAATATTTTCATCTTTAAACACTCAGGATGTATTTCACCCAAGACTGCTCAAAAGTCTTTATTTGGAATGATGGTAAAATAAGAAAACTTAGCCTTGTATGGATATCTTACGGACATCTTGCTCCCATTAATTCAAATGGATTTCTTCCAGCATAATAAAAGCATAAATGATCTTAGCTCTTGCTGCTTATGGTTTAGCAAAAACACTTTGAGAGAAGATGATGCTGGATAGAGAAATTTACCATTTAAAATCATGTCTAATCTCTCTACTGTCTTGTGGCAGCAATATAGTTCTTTTCCTTGGCAGTGATGCTGAATTCTGATTAGACTGTGCATAATACCACAAGCTCTGTGTGAAAATTGGCCAAATTTTGAGCCAAAAACAGAAAGAAAAGTGAATGCATTTTGATAATCTCTCTTTCTCTTTTAGCCTAACTAAAAAATTAGACTTAGTTTTGAGTAAGTTTCAGGTTTGATTTAGTGATCTAAAAATTAAAATGAGATTCAATCACTCTGCCCTCAAATAATCTACTATATCGGGAAATTTTACGTTGTATATCCTTGTAAAACACCTCCCCAAATAATAGCTTTTTTTAAAAAGAATTAACAGGAAAAAAACCCCTGCAGTTGTGTTATTAAGTATTTACTACATTTATCAAGGTCTCAACCTTCCCATTCTTCTTCGTGAACCCCCAACAGTAGTGCTCAGTTACAACGAGGCTAGCAAAGGGAGCGACTTTGTATATAGCTGCATCAGCATAAATAAATAACTTCATATTCCTCCTTCTGGTCATTTGTCACACCAGTTTCATGCAAACAACAGAAGGAAATGTCTCTAAGTGCTCTCTCTCAAAAAAAACCAAACCAACAAAAACCAAGCCCAAAACACATTATGACCAATAAAGAATGAATACATATTATTCTCCCATTTTCTACAATGCTGAATGCTGTCATCCAATGACAGCAGATAATTCAGGATCCGATCATTTTAGCAACTGCACAACTCCACACATGTAAACAGTTCCTTTGTGTTTAACAGAGCAACAAGCATATGTTTGCAGATGTAGAATAAATTTATGCTGACGAAGAAACCTTGTTTCCATCCTCATTCTGCATCAAGGGTTTTAATCTACCACATAATCTACCTCATAGGTTTATCATGATTGAAACTTGATGACTAAAACAGCTAAATTGGTAAACAGAGATGAAACAACTTAAGTCAGTGGCAAGTCAGTGGAAGAATGGCAATAGCCTCCAGGAATCTTGATTGTCAGCTATCTAATTACTACACTGAATACTCTGTCTTCTTCCTCAAGTCTAAAGATATGAATTCTGATAGGTGGTAATAGAGATCAACAGACCATGAAGGATTCTTGTTCAGCCCTAACTAGGTTCTCTAAAATCTACAGAAGAAACTGGAAATAGCAGCTGTGATGAATGCAACAAAGCACTTCTCAAAGCACAGAATCAAGAGGAAAATCAGTGCCTTGCTAAAAATGGTTCAGGTAGGAGTGAAGCAAGACACTGTGCTAGCATCCTAGCTGGCTCATGAACTTCATTAGCTTGCTTGACTTTAGCCCTGTCACTTTCAAACTCATCTCAAACTTCTTGAGAATGTACAAATTCCTTAAACTATTTAAGAGCTATATAAACATGTTAATTACACACATATAGCCAACATAGTAACCCCAAAAGGGATGTTGCCTCCTTTGCATGCTTTTGATCGAAAGGTCAGGTTGGAGGCCTTAATTTACCTACCTGTTATTTCAAAAGTGATCGATAGCAGAGGTGCAGCACTAGCCTTCGACTTGCTCTGTGACTGACTTTCTGAAATAACAGGGAAGTGCCATCATGAGTATAAGTGAACAGAGGTCTTCAAAGCAGCCTAATCGAGACAGCATTCGCTACAATCAACAGCAAACTACACTGAAAAGAAGGCGCTTCCCACAGCTAACACTCCATCTTCCAATTACTCAGTTTTCAAATGGTATTGTTTTTAGAGGCATCGATTTGCTTATTCCTAGGAGGGCCTGGAGGGAAGCTCTTGCCCACACCAAATCCAAGCTGAGAGACAAGAAAGAGGGGGGATGAGTGGAAAAGCAGCACTTCTGAAAATCTGAGTTCTAATATGGAAACATCCCACAGCCTCTTTTTAAACTAAAACTCAATTCACCCCTAGTTTGAGCTCTTGAAAAACTGTTCTTATGTTCATGCGTCTGAAGACTAGTTACATTCTATATTACAGAGATTACCTCCTGATGGGCTCCATATATTCCTGTCACAGTCTGATAACGGCAGATTTCACACCCGCATAAGCCGGAGACTTCACAGCCTACCAAAATCCTAATCATCATTCTGAACAGTAAGCTGCTACCGATTTTATTGTTACTTCTCCTTAGCTGGGAGGTTTTACTCCTTTACTCTAAGGCAGGGGCATCTAAACTTTGTTCAGCAAAGGCGATTTAGTAAAAGCCCTTGGGCAGGAGCTGATTTGCATTAAATGAAGAGGTTTGAAAGCTGCTTCTTTAATAAATACAGATGTGAGGCCCACAGAGCACACAAATCACACCCTACTGATCCAAGTAGTCACACTGAAATGGATGTTGGCATTAATATTCTCCACAAACTCCACCTCTACAGAGTACCTTGAACTGACAGCAGAAACCTCACTAGCCTGTTGTTTGGTCAGCCCTGTTGTAAATGTTGTATTACATATGACTTATATAATGATATTGCTTTTCCTGAAATATGTGTCTTGTTTGGGTTGTTTAGATTTTTAGTAAGAAAGTGTATCCATATGCAACAGCTACTGAAGAGAATAAAATTAAGAAGCTAAATGCATTTAGATTAATTCACTAATTTCTAAATCTATAGTGCTGCATTAGTATGCAGAGGTAGATGCAACAAAATACTCAAGTATTATTTTTAAGTATGTACACTACCAAAATAATGAAAGACTTTTTTTTGTCTTAAGGTGTTCTCTCTTTTCTTAAGAAGCTGTACAGGCTTTAAGAGGGACAAGGAATAATGTCTTCCCACTTTCAGTTAAAGAAACAAACCTCCGAAATTATATAGGCTTGGAGTCCTGAAAACTTCATGAGAACTTGACCAAATCAAGAAAGAAGGATTTTTTGTTTTGTTTTTTAGTAATAAATTCCCTGAGAATAAAATCTAGTATATTTTTACATATTTCTGTGTTGAGATTACATACTGGATTTGACATACTCCGTCTGCAAATCAAGCCACACCATCATCACTCAGGTGAAGGACACAGGAAATTTATAGTAGAGGAAGGAACTGGATTTAGGATTTCTGACCGACCTTCTCAAGTTCTTTCTTATTGAGACAACCTTTACATACGGCGATATTTCTCAATATATATTAATAAGCAGTAATTTGGAGCTAGAAACCAATACCTGCAGCACAGAGAATGAAATTTCTGCTACTGCAATAAAGTATTTTCACCTAGAAAATAATAGTAACCTTCAAGGTAAAAAGGGATTCAAGACAGAAGACCATGGCTGTCAAGGAGCTCTGGAATGCCTTGATTTCACACTAATTCAATTGCAAGTGAATTAAATTTACCTTCTTTTTCCTTGAGGGTATTTAAATAGGACAAGAGATTTTCATTGGCTTGCACGCAGTACATTTCCCGGGTTTGAATGCCACCTCCACACAGTGCTGTCTGATTTCCTCGCCTCTTGTCCTGTTGGCTGAGGAGAGGATCAACACGACATTCTGTCCACTCTGTTGTCCGCCAGCCATATCTGAATCAAATGTGGTTAACTGGGTCATTAGAAATCATGAAGCTTTTTTCACACAGCATGAAGTTATACAAGGTGAAACACGTTAATAATTCTTTTTTCTAAAAGGCCGGAGCCCCACAATTTCTTGTACACATACAAACGTTAAATCTGATATTTTACGTATGTGGAAATTTTTCCTCATTTCACTTTTGAGATCATTACTTTTGAGAAATATCTTTTCTGTACAATTTCTGAAACATACTACACATAAATATTTGATTAGAGGGAGGAAAAACTTGACATAGAGACATATTGTCTATGTTCAGATAGGCTAACTTTGAAGGCTGTGACACTCAGCATTTGTTTAAAGCTAGACAACTTCCATGAACCAAAGGAATAATGCCAAAGAAATGTGCATGTTGAGAAACAAGAGTTTGAAAAGGAGAGGGGAAAAAACAACGACACAACCTGCCAGAACAAACAAAGAGAGAGAGACAAAAAGTCTCTTATCATTTTTTATAAGAGACAGAAGTTTCTCCTGTATATCAAGGTAAAACTATGTTTGTATTTTTTCATCCTCAAAAAAAGCTTTCACTGAGTTCCTTTTCCACTGTCAAGGGGAAGATGGCTCTGCACTACAGAAGCATCCCTGCTAGGTACTGATGAATGATGAGAAGCTCTGGGCTTTCTAATCAGTGAATGCCCAGGAAAGATATGTGACTCCAAGTTGAAACCCCAATCAGGATTATGAACTACAAGAAATGCCACAGAATTCTCTACTCAACAACTACTTTAATCCTAAATCAAGTGAACTGCTTCCTAATATGGCTGGAGATGGGGAAAAATGACATTTCAGCTCTTAAATGAAAAATATATACAGTAGTCAAAGATGCTTAACATAAAATGACATTTCCCCAGACTCTCTTCTCAGTCTGATAAAGAAAAAGCACAGTTGGGACTTTAATATTAATCTCGATTAGTTGATAAGGATTACAACAATCTCTTGAATTGTAAAGTGCTTTCTGTCATTTCTGCTAAAATTTAAGCAGGGCTAATTTATTTACTGTCACTGTTACCCTCTCCCACTTTCCATTTGGGGCTCCAATCTGCCATTGTAGTGTTGAATATGAGTCTGTTTCCAACACAGATTTTTATTGCTTTTTGTATAATCAGCATTTTGTTTGCAAACAGAAAAATAAAATTTTAGAAAACAATGATTCTGGTGGAGAAAAAAAATTATTTTTTATATATATATAAGGAGAAGATCAATGACAAATTAATACAATTAATTTTTTATGGTCATGACTGAGCCTGTATATGTGAAACTGTTCTCTTTTAAATGTTGATGCCAAAGAAAAAAATAAGTATTTGTTATTTTTCTTGTGTTTAGAGTAAGAAGTAATTTTACTATAATAGGATCTATTTGCAGAATTCAGGCTTTTAAGATCAGCACTGAATAAGCAAAAGATAAATTATAAAATCAAACCTATTCTTTCACTAATGATCATTTGGTTGATATTTCACCATCAGCCCTGTATGCTTAATTTAAATTCATCATTTTAGCATAGAGAGAACTGAAATAAACCCACTTACGTAATGCATGGTGCCACACCATCTCCCTGAGAAACACATTGCTCTGTTTCTTCTAATTGTGGGCATTCACTTTCACTGCCAACAGGGAGCTGTTTAATGGTCCGTGATCTTGTACGATTCCCTTTAGGGGTTGTCATGTCAAAACAGGTTTTGGAGCAGGGGGTCCATTCTGACCACTCTGACACCTGGCACTCTTTCGTGATCACACAGGACTGGAATGTGATGGGCAATTTTTCTTGTTTACAGAAGCTGCAATAAGAAGCATTACAATTTTCAGCACACATATTCATACATATTCACAGACAGCCATGAACTCTTACACAAAAGTGACACCCATTACAGCATACATGATCAGTAAATATTTATAAAGCAGTTAACCTCTAGTCCATATGTACTTGAATCCAAAAAGTCAGAAAAAAGAGTTTTTCGGTTAAGATGACTCAAACCAGAAACACTTAGAACCAGTGTTATCTTATCCGTGATGAAAATTTAAATATAAACCTTTGTACATAGATAGCAGTACAAAGGAGACAATAAATCAGTTTTTCACACCTTATCTTTTACCTTTAGGTACGCTCAGTTATTTTTACTGAAAGGAAGTAAAGGATCAATAACAGAGATGACTATACAATATTTTTGAAGAGAATCAAGTCCTTGATGTCATCTTCTCCTTTCTGGACAAAAAATTATTTAAAAATGCAATATCAAATGTATTAGATACTTGGTCACTAATAATTTGCTTTGTTAACAGCTGGTTTGTTGCACAGTGATGCCTCATGTTCTAAAAGAACAATCTTTTTCTGAAAATAGAGCCTTCTCTGTTACAGCCTTAATTTCTCTGTTCCTTATGAAGGCGATCATTTCATTTCCATTCTCCATTTGATTGCTTCTTTCACATAGTTTGTCAGCAAGATTTTCTCCCTCTAAAGGCCTCTTTATTTTTAAATGTTATAGTATAACTAGAAACCAACATTTCTGCTTTAAAGCTTGATTCACAACAGGAAAATGAGCAAAGGAGAAGCTAAACTACTACTAAACTGATCAAAACTTTATCTCCTTAATTACAATTACAACATATTTATCATGTCTGTTTTGGAATAAAATTCTGGCTTCTGGAGTAGTTAAACAGAGAGGCAAAAGATTTATTGACACTGCAGATGGTGCAATAAAACATTCTGTTCAGTATCAATCCTATGAACAACACAACAAAGGCTCAGTTTTTTCCTTTTAATAGAATAAAAAATAATATAGATTAATGAACATTTACTGAAAGTCTATTGCTATACAAAATTTCACCCTATCCATATATCCAACATCACGTTGAACTGCTAGTTAACAAAATTTGTTATACTAAAACTAGAGATACTTGAACAGATTTTATAACACAATAAATGAAAGTACTTCTATAAAAAAGAGGCAGAGCAATTCTGCATTTTCCTAACAGAAGACTCTCTTTATGGAGACAGACAAACAGTGTCAGCAAGTTCAGAAAGATGTTGAGCATCTTGTGAGCAATAGGTCTACGTATAAATACTAGAGCAACTAAGCAGTGGCAGAGTAGCCAACATCCCTAACAGATAGACCTTGGATACTGAAGAAATACAAAGGGGATGCACTTTTAAACAGCATTTTCCTTTACCACTGCCGGAGAAAATAGACTACAGATATTGATGGGCTTGACACACCACAGCGGATTACTCAGCAGGAGACTTCTGTTTTTACGATGTGAAAGGTGGTGGTGGTGAGGAAACCCTTACACGACAGACAACTTATTCTGCTTAAGGACAGAAATCACACCCTGTTTGGGGTGAAAGATGGAGCTTTTGAGAAAATTGTTCATTAATAGTCAACTTTTTCACCTTAATGTAGCCCCATCCGGCATAGGAGTACAATACTGTCAAATTCAATATAACAGTTTCTGTATCTTTGACAAAACATATAGACTCATTTACACCACAAAGACACACATTTTAATGACTAAAGAAAAGATCTATTCCTTATGGTGTAGTGGGTCATGAACTCTAAATGTCTCCCTGTCTGTGACTGTCTGAGATTCCTACACAGTTTTGTGAAGAGATGTTTTTCCTTCCCTGATAAGCAAAACCTCCACAACATGAAAGGTTCTTTAGGATGACTGATGCATAGGAGAAATGAGACCTAGAATCACAATCAAGCTCAAAACTAATGCACTTATAATTATTTTTTTAAATAGCATTCTGGGCTAGTTGAATACAACTAATTTTTTATTACAGATTTTCTGAACAAAATTGAAAAAAACCCACAAAATTAAGCCACTGTACTGAGAAAAAGTTTTCTCACAACTGTAATTTTAAAAAAACCACTTTAACAGAAAGTTGTCAATCAATTATACTTAAAAAATAAGGCAAGCCCTTCAAACTCATGATATTTGTTAATTTTTACAGGATATAGTAAATTCCTGAAAAATTACTATAGGTCCCACACACTTTTTATATTCCAAGTGCTACTAGATCATTCAAAAAGAATTCAACATGGAATCATACTGCAACATTAGTTAACAAATTTTCATCTCACAGAGACTTGCTACATATGCAAAAAGACCTCCTGAAGTTTCTCACTTTTTATTACCCATGTAATCTTGAATGCCATCATGCTTTAAGCCCCTCTGTGTATCATGCTGCAAAATGCTTTTAAAAATGTAGACCTAGGTTCATTCACAGGACTCAAGAGTTAGTTGGCCAGTGGCATAGATTGAGAAGGGTAGTATCTTCCACTTCATGCTCATTTTATTTTTTATTAAAGGTTGTTGTTGATATTGCTTATATAATTGGAATGGTCGTTTTATCTTGTTTACTATTAACTGTTTCCATATGTGGGTATGAAGATGACATAGTACACAAACTGTACTATGTGACTAAACCCATTGTTTACTTACGATCCTTAACAGAGGTATGGCAATAAAGTAAGCCTCACTTCAAATATTTACTTCTAACATTAATCAACTTCAAATGAAATATAAAACAATTAAGCCCTTAGGTGCTTGTGACCAAAACATAAATACTACTAGGGAGATAAACATGAGGCAAAGTAAGTCATCCATGTCTTCCTTGCTTGCTTATTAAATATCTGTACCTTTTGCAGTATTATGTAATCACAGAATAGCAGGATTGGAAGGGACCTTTAGAAATCATCTAGTCCAACCCCCCTGCAGAAGCAGGTTCACATAGACCAGGTCACATAGGAACATGTCCAGGTAACTGATACTGCTGTAAGTCACGAGTAAACAAACTCTTTACTGTTATGCATGTTGTCATATCATTTTTGTGAGTGCAAAGACAGTTACAATTAGCAAAAGAAATGTCAGAGAAGTATATAAGCTGATGTTTCCTCTAAAAGAAAAAAAAAAAGCAATTGTTTTTATTTGAACAACTGTGAGATCTGATTGCAAATGGACTTCTTTATTCACTTTATGGGCAGCAGGAGATGATGTATTCCATTCTAGATCAAGGTGTTTTAAGATGGTTTTATTTCTCATCTCCCTGCTTTTATCGTTTCTTTAATAAATCAAACCTTTTTCTCTCTAAGTTGAGTCTGTTTTGCCCGTGACGTTAATTACTGAGTGATCTCTCCATCCTTATCTCAACTCACAAGCAGTTTGTTATATTTCTCTTTCTCTCTCCTGTCCAGTATAGGAGAGGGAGTAATGTTATGACTGGGTGGGTATTGGGCTAAACCACCACAAGGATGAATCTTCTCATGGGAGAAAAAGCAAATAGGAAGGTAAAAGATCAGAAGATAAAAGCAGTCAGTAAAGATTCATTTATAATACCATCCAAAACACCAGAACTTCTGCATCAAGCATCTCTATATTCTGTATTACTTTCATTAACATCTAAGCATAAACTATATGCAAAGTTAGTAATTCAAAAAGTGCAGGGAGTGCACTAAGTCCTCACTACTGACCAATCCAGTTCTGTCCTGATAATTGCTTGGAAAGCTCAAAGTACTTGAGTTGCATTAAAATGCTGATAGAAGAAGAGATAGCGCAAGCATAACAAGTAAAGCTTGAAGGAACTTGCTCTCAATCCAATGAATACACTCAAAGGACAGTGTGCTAAGTGTCTATCTTTTGGAAGAGAAAAAGGCATTATACAATGTGAGGCTGTGGTTTGAGAAAGTACTATTTCAGACAACAGATTTAGATTTAGATCAGATTTAGATCACATAGCGGAAAGTGAAGGCAATTCCAAGAAAAAAACCATCACAGGGGATGAAAGAGCCCGATTGCTATTAAGCAAACATCAAACCTATTTCTGACCTCAAAGACTTAGATTAGACAAATGAACTAAAAAACACAGTGGTGGTTCAAAGGGCAAAGTACTGAACATAATTACAGCTCAATCTCTTTTGTAGATGTGTGGTTAGGAATTTGGGTCTACCCATGTTTCATAGCCTCATTTTTGCTTACAGCAATAAATAAAAACTAAATATTGGTTTGGATAGGAAGGTTCCCCCTGGGGATTTCTAAGTAATTTATGGGATAATTAAGGATGTGGACATATAGAGAATGAAGCTTAAGGTATAAGCCTAGAGCAAATTGCATCATAGTACCTGTGTAGAAACGAGCAAGCTGGGCAGTACAAAGCACGCTCTTCATTGGAATAGAAGCTTTTTTAAAGGTGTAATAACATTAGTCTAGATGTAAAACAATTATTTCTGACGCATGTTAAGAGAGTGAGTCATGCTTTTAAAATTTTTAAAAAACCAGGACAACCTGATTTTATATGCCAATGACATATTTGAATGTCTGTTATCTCAGTCTCAAAAGTTTTCTTTTAAAGCAAAAGTAATGGAAAAGACCAATGAAATTTATTCCTGTATAAACTCAACTAAGAAAACATTCCCTTTTTTTCCTTCTCATTTTTTCCAACAAAGCCATGCATACTGCACACATAAAGCCAAATGCATGGTAATGCATGCTCTGATGTCTACATTTATGCACAATGACTAGGAAAAATAAATGGGTTTCAAGCAAGGCAGTAGAACTCATTTTACTCCAAGAGGTATACATGAATATGGTTGAGTGGTTCTAACTAAATAATCCATGCAGTCTGACACTTGCTTTACCAGTAAAAAATGGAAGGGAAAAAATGGGAAGACGGCTAGTATTCGGTCACACTTTTACAACACACCCTCCAGGTTTCCATCAAACTGTTGTTTAAAGACCTCCTCAACACAAGTTGTATTGTTGCACTGAAGAGCCTTTTATAGAGTTTTCCTCCATGAATTAATGTAAATGCTTTCTAAACCCAGATAAGAGTTTGGCATCTAAATAATGGAAACAATGAGTTGCACACCCTTTTTACTCGCAAGTAACTGTAGATTGCTATTTTTGCTTTAGAATTGTTCTGTCCTTTGCATAACCATACTCTGTCCACTTTTACTTTTTCACTTTCTCTGTAGCATTTATGAGCTCAGACACTTCCACAAGCTCCCTCTTCAGCTGACTTTCTGCTAGGTCCAAGGGTTCTCTTTCACTCAAGCTTATTTTATTTAAATACATTTATATCTTGCAGTTACAGATCCTTCCTACTGCAAGTGCAACTTTGAGATGTAAAACTGGCCTGGATTTGAAGGCTGTTCAAAATTAATTCTGGGGACACTCTCAAAATACCTGCATGTTACTGTATCTGGACAATCTATAAGTTAAAGGAAATATGAGTCCACATATCCAAGATGTCATTCTGAAGACCAGTTTGGTGTTTTTCCCAATACAGCTGTTATTCACGTTCAAATGTAACAGAGCTTCAATGTGAGGTTTGCACTTTAAATCTGGAATTGTAGAGTGGAGAACATGTCCTTTACAATAAATTCAATTCATTCATCCAGTGCTGCAATTTACTGGTTTTACCTATAATGTAAAGTAATAGAGACCAACTGACAAGGTTAATGCATGCCAAGTAGTCTCTCCAATGATTTTTTTTTTTTACATTATCAATTTTTTCCTATTCCTTCACCATTATCAGCATTTAGCATTAGTTTTCTTTAATGAAATTTTCACAGCTATTATTTTCATTCACTTTATATGTTTTCCTAAAATTAAGACATACTTATTTTTTCTCTAGCTCATTTCCCATTTGATTTTATACAGAAATTTCCATTGTTCTGAAAAGAATAACATGGCTATGGTTCAGGAAGGAGACTGATGACAACATAAAATTTTGTCACTCACGAGAAACAAAAGCCACAGGTTAGAGTTGAACTGAAAAGGACTTCAGTGTAATTTTACTTGAAAACTGATCTTTCAAGCCTGGATTGTTATTTGATGTGATACTGGATTATATGCAAAGACTCTTTGCTGCTGTGTCTTTGAAGTTCCCTGTAGGTGTACCCACAGACCTGCCCAGGCTGTTTCAGTCCTGGCATGGTGGACTTACCCTCAACCCTGGTATGGAAAGTAAACACTTCTGTATCTTACCATCCTTACAAGAGAGCTCAGTGAAGTAGGCATTGTTAAGAGACACTCAACAGACATCTACTGTTAGACATCACACAAAAAAAAGACAGAGAAATGTTGTTCTGCCTAGCCTTGCCTCTCTTCTGCTATATAGTATCAGAGGGATTAGATATCCCGTGCCCTTTGTGATCAGAAAGAGATGTGAGGTCAGAACCCACTCTGTTTGCTGAAGAGTTCAACTCCAGCACCATTGGAGAACTTCCTTCTTTTTAAAGAAGGCTACTCCATTTTCAGAAAAAAAAAATACAAGCTCTGCTTGTACTCCAAAACAAAACTCCAATAACATAATTTTGTTTTGAACACTCAAGACTGACTGAATGAATTAAAAACTTGAGAGGACTGAAGACGCAATCAAAAACTATGCTAAATGCCTGGAAGAAACCCATACTAAGTATTATATGAGGAGATCCAGCTGTTCAACAGAAAAAGGAAGCTGCTTCTGAAGGTTTCAGATCAAAGCACAACCAAGATGTTAAAGAAATCCAGAATCCTTTAGCAGCTTTTTAAATGGCTTCATCTAAATACTAAAGAACAAAAGCAAAGACTATCTGGCAGATAAAAGAAAACACAGTGAGGTCCCTCAGGACAGAATAATTTAACTACTTCCTGGCCTTATATCCTGCACACTGTCAGGCATCTTCCACAACCAGCTGTATCATCAGGAAACATGAGAGTCTCTCTTGAATTCTTGATGATCTCATGAGAGATTACATCATCGAATAACATTAGCAAAATGGTTTTCAATCTCACCCACAGGCCATAAGATGAAAACTATTGACATCCAAGTCCATTTGACCAGAAAGACTTGTCTGCAGAAAGACTTGGAACAGTGACAAATTGCTTAGAGAACACCATAAGTAGAAGTTAGTTTAGCACTTTAAAAACAAAATTGCACACAAAACCACAGAAGCAGGCTTGTAGAGGCTACATTTTTGACTGAAGGGCAAACAAATGCTAGAGAAAGTTTTGGAAAAGAATCAGAAAGTGAATTTGTGATAAAAAAAAAAGAACAATAAAAACCCAATCAAAAGAAACTGGACAAAGACATCCTACAGCCAGGAATGAACATTGATCCAACTCTCCAAGAATCCTTAAAATGTCAAAAAACTTAAGGCAGGATTTTAATATAAGCATATTTTAACTTTCTCAGTAGAGAGAATGTCAGTAGATTGCTTGAAGTTTGCTTAAATCTCCGTAGACCTCTAAAAGAAATTAGAGACTGTAAGGAATGCTTTTCAAAGATTGCATCTGCTTGTCTAACTGCAACCTCACAGTGAAGGTGTAAAACATGTACCACACTACCCATTAACACCTTATCCTAGAAAAGCTCAGGTTTACACTGCTGGGAAATCTGATCACCTGTGGGCAAGTATCATAGCCTACATCATCATTCCTACAACATCTAACTGAACTCACAAAATTAATGTGGTCAGGTCAGAAGGTCAAATCAACCCTTGAAATGTATGTACCCATGTGTGCAATCTTCTGTAGTAACCTTGAATGATCACTCTACTGGTCAAGAAACCTCAGGACATCCAGTAATACTCATGCTGAATATTAATCCTTATTGTTATTTGCAGCTAAATGAATATAGCACGTCAGGTCTCCTCCTTGCTCTTTATCTGACCACCACAGAAGCTTACAAGATATTCTGTAGAAGTAATCAGGATTTTTAAGTTAACATACAGAGACGACAATCAAGCACAATGTCCTAATATGTTAAGCTATTTATCAGCGTTCTCCTCAGAGTTCCCACAGCCTACTAGATGCATTAACCTCCAAAGTAAAACAATCAAGTGAACTCTAAATCACTCTTGGGTCAAAGGTATAGTTGGATTTTGAAAGACACTGTGATAACATCTTTGTGAAAAAAGAAAAAAACACATTATTTTCTCATAAATAAAATTAAATTTAAAAAATCTGTCCAATGAGCAGGTATTAGACAGCAGGAACAGGAGGAAAGTGACTCAAAATCGAAGTTTATGTAACTCCCACGATAAAGGTATACAAATGTAAAATCTAGTCATCCTTGAGATGTTCAGTTTATGGTTGAAACACACTTGTTTCTTTAAAGCAGTTGGTGAAAATACAGTAGCTATATTTTCTCCTGGTGGCAAATGTCATGAGTACCCCTCATGACATAGTACTGATTCATTTTCCCTACAGCTGCACTGTTTAGTATTAGTCATCTTGTACATAGTTCTGAGAAACTGGTAGTACCTCACAGTATAATGGGCTGTTATAATCACAAAATGAGGCCACTTTTATTCATTTACAATTCAAGTATTGTCTAAGTGCTTTTCACAAGGCTGCTCTCCCATGATCCTTTAAGAACTTTAATTCTGCCAACAAATATGCACAGCCAAAATAGTTTTGAAAAAAACCAAAACCACTCAGGCTTTCTACATTACAGGAGAAAAGAAAACAGAGATTACAACGACTGTGTCAAGGAAAAATATATCAGCTAATACAGGCAAAGAAACCACACATTTTACTACACCCAAACGTGGCAAAAACAGCAGGGCTGTTGCAATTACCATGAGTGTCTGAGAAAACAAGAAAGCACAAATGTTTAGGGAGAGGTACACCACAGTGACATAGTGATACGTAGACACATCCCATGCTACAACTAATCTAAAAATGGGTAGAGCAGGTTATTTAGCAATAGTCTACACAGACAACTTATTAAAGTGGGGGTTTGTTTTTTTGGGGTTTTTTTTTGGGAGGGGAGGGTCCCTTTGTCTGTAGGAATTTTTGTTAAATACCAATAATCAGCATTTGTTTTGACCCTAACTCACAGCTATGTTGAAGAAGTTATCAGCAAAGAAAAAATAAACACAATATCAAACTTCGTGAATAAAAATATGCATTATTGAAGTTAAAACTAAAAATATATATTAATGAAAATCACATTGTTAACATCAGTTGGTTTCCAGTGTTATTTTAGATTTCTTCCCTATATTGAGGCTTTGCTTTGACAATTCTACTGGTTTCATTTTAGCTTCCAATATTTGGAAAACGGTGGTCAGTATTAGGAGGCAGGGTGGACATTTTATTTTCAGCGAGACAACTAAATTTTAGGCACTGAAGTACCAAACTCACTGTTCTGGGGATTTGCAAGTGAAGTAGACTTTCCATTCTGTGCAGTCCCCCACTCCTTGAGGAACAGTATCTCCCAGGAGGGTGCTCAACTCACATACTGTACAATTACAAACCTAATAGAGAGAGCAGGGGCATATTCTATGTTAGAGACTACTCTTAGCAATCACATAATGCAAAAAAAAAACCAAGATAGCTCTAAACAAGTAATACATTCTGTTTTGTTCCTTCTGGGATCTATTTACAGACTATGACATACTACCAACACAAAGATGTCCCAAATGTAGAAAATTATAGCTTGGATGATATTTATTTAGGCATTTGAAGCAAATTCTCTGATGAGACAGAAAAATATTCATAGAAGTGCAGTGTAGGAGAATCTTTATTAAAGATCTCAGTGCTTAATGCTATTTACCACTGTGCATCTTAATCTCTTACTAAATTAAGGCCATAAATTCAACATAGCATTAATTCATAGAATTCATTTTTTCAGTCACAGGATTTACAGCCACAAGAGACTATCAGAAGATGCAGTTCAACCTTCATTACATTAGAAACTATTATATTTTGCTAAGGAAGACCAATTGTCTGTATTTGAATAAAAAATATATTCTAGAAAGGCATACAATCTTGATGCTTTGCACAGAAATATATGAATGTCATACATCTAAATGACAGAACAACTGTTCAGTTTATGAAAAGAGTTAAAATACGGTGTGGAGAAAGAAATGGTTCACTGCTGTTTCGATTATTCAGCACAGCGAGTACATTCCATCTTAAATCTAGATTTTGGCATGGTATGTCAAATGTGTAGCAATACTGACAAGCCACTGTCAAAACAGAAGCTTCAGTAAGATCACGGAGCAGATACTCAGAATAGAAAAGAACATCCAGAGAATAATATTATTCATAACACAGAAACTATTGTCTCAACCAAAATCACATTAAAAATCTACAGGATTCTTACGATTGTGAAATTCATGGAAATTTTAAAAGCACAGTGGAAAATAGTAGGAAAGCAGTACGTTTGCATTCTCTTTCTCTAAAAAATGTTTTATGATCCCAATGTACCCAACAATCACCCTGTAGTTTTTTTGTTATCAGAAGGTTCTTCTTCTTCTTTGTTCTCCACTTTTTAAAAGCATATCGTCTAAGTGATTCCAAGTTGATTTATCAAGATGGCTGACACATAGCTAAATATGTGATATTTACAGATGTTTCATTAGTGCATCACTTAACATTTTCCAAACCTTACAGTGTGGTGAGTTTGGAGGCTTCCTCTACAAAAACAAATGCAGAGCTGCCTTTCCAGTAACTTGAAAAAACACATGTAGATATATGTGCTTCTTTTTGAACCTCAATAAACAAGCTAAAGGTTGCTTATACTCCTTGATCTCTACAACCTGTCCTCTCTGGATTGCAGCTTACTGCAACCTGACTTCTCAAAGCTACTCCTCCTTATTCATGGAGCATTTCGGAGAAGGACAGGCAGTATTTTAAGACTTCTTCTAAGCAAGGAATATGTTACAGGGTACAACAAACTGTGCTGCTGTGTTTCATCCCTGAATCTCTCTCGTTTGCTGTCTGAAATCATATACCTCAGGGTGACTTGTCTGCTTTTCCAAACCAACGGCATAAAGCAAGCAAGAGGCTTATGCCTTATTGTTTTCATCTTCCTCCATTACACAGACTATAACTTTAAAGAAGAGTGAGAGGCCATAAAGTAAAGGCATTTTTTTGTGTGATTTGGAAGGTGAGCACTTGAAGTAGAAAGTTTCAGGACCAAGAAAGATGAACAAAGTCAAAATGCCATCATAGGGGAGTTGATTCTCTCACTTTTTCTGGCAGTACATCCTGGAAGTCACTTGTTTATCAGCCTAAATACTTAGCTGACCATTCTGTAATTCCTCATTTCACAGCTATCCAGTTGTGGCCAGTACTGAATATAGTGGCTGTTCTTTAAGCAGATACAGGTCTATGTAATGCAAGACAATAAAATCGGCCATTATATACTCTCAAACTGGATGACCAAAATCAGCAAGACAGTAATTTTGGCCCTAGTGTCTCAAAATTTTGTAAAGCACTGCAATGGATATTTCCAAGAGAATTTAACTCAGATATAGTTCACTAAATATTTTGTGAATTCACAGCATCACTGAGGAGGATGAAAAGATGTAACAAACAATGACTTCTGAGAAGAACAGGGTGAAACAAATGATCATAAAATCAAATGCATAAAGGGACTACACCAATCTGCTCAGGAACTGGTCAACATTTCTTAAAGTTTGGATGCTTTTCTTTCCCATCTTTATGATTCACTGCTGCTACTGTCTGATTCTTTCCTGACTGTGTCTAAAATGTTACTGTTTTTTCTTGAATTCTCACTTCAAGTCACCAGTAATTTTCAGCTTTAGAGACAGGTCTCGGCCACAGAAGTGCTGCCTAGGGAGTACTAACCAGTTCTGGAGACTGCAGCCACAGAGCTGGTGGGGATGGTTTCCTACTTGATTTCTCTCATTTCTCCCGCCATTTGGACAGGGGTGTTTTGGTCCCAGTTTGAGCAAGGTAAACAAACCACATCCAAATGATGATGACAAAAAAAAAAAAGGAAATAGTGCAGAAATTCTTGAGACTTCCCCAATTTAGTAGGTTCTCAACAAAGCATCTCAGTAAAATGTATGAACTAAAGACTGCTAAAACAAAATATTTTTTCTTTGACTTGTACAAAACTAGCCAGAACACATTATGTTTCTCTACTTCACTATTGTCCTCTACACAAATAACAACACGGTCCAGGTTTTGTTAGCTTTCCAGAGCAGCCATCTGATAAGTCATCTTTAATTACTGAATTATTTCTTCTTCAATATTTATTTTTAATAAATATTTTCAGTGCACCAGAATTTCAGACTAAGGGAAACAGGAAGCATATACAGGCCATGTAACGTGTACATTATTGCAGAACAAGCAATACAAAATCCAATATTTCATCCTTCACGGGAGACTATGTTTTGTTCACTTGGCGATAAAGTGTATAAATTACACTTTGATTTTCTTGTTTCACTTCTCTTTACTATGCCTGGTGTGCTGATGTGTCAAGAGAATTTGCCTTTTTGAAGTTTTGCTGACAGCATTACAAACCCATTTTCTCTGGAGCACTCTTCTGAAACTTGTTTTTTGAAACCCTTTTTATAATATACCACTTTTGCTACCTCTGCAAAAAATATTACTCGCCTGAGGGTTTTTACTCTTCTTTCAGTCATGCTGCCAGGGGGCTGATTGTCTCTGATTGTTAAAGTCAAAGCTCCCTGAAAATGAACTATTCAAGCTGAAGACCATTTCACATGAGCATGGCAGGTTTTCCAGTCACCTTACTTGTCTATATTATTATAACATAGTTCCTATATGATGTAGATTATAAGATCATTTTAGCTGGCTGCTTTGACAACCTGGGCAGAAAAAAAAAATCTATTGCTTTAGATTCTGGAATATATATATATTCTGCCAATCATAGAATAAAAAGAAAACAATATCATAGAATAAAGCATTCAACGACTTAGTGAAGAGTGCAGCATAAATGAAACAGATATATGACATAAAAAGCCAGGGTATCTGTGCCAGATTTTCTCATGACTCATTTAACCAATACTTTTTGTTTTATTATGCAACTGGAAAAGAAGATTTCATGTTAAACTTTACGGGAAAACTATTAGAAATCCTTTGTGCAGTCACAACATAAGATTATATCCATTCAACATCAAAATGTCCATTGCATCATCTGTATAATTTTCTCTCCTATGAAGGATTGTTCTTACATTGTACTATATATCGCTTCACTGCCTCAGGCAAGACAGTTTCATTAATCTCCTTGCTACAGGCTGAAACATGAGTATATGGTATAATGCATTGACATATCTGAAATTAAGACGTTGCCAATCTGAGTGTAAAGACGATGAGAAAAGTGTTCTAATTACACTTTTCATAGAATCATAGAATAGTACTGGTTGGAAGGGACCTTTAGAGATCATCTAGTCCAATCCCCCTGCAGAAGCAGGTCTACCTAGATCAGATCACACAGAAATGTGTCCAGGCAGGTCTTGAAAACCTCCAAGGAATGAGACTCTCCCTGGGCAGCCTGTGCCAGGGCTCCGTTGAAACTTTTTGTGTTCCAGCTTCATCTCATTACCCCTTGTCCTGTTGCTCGACACAATAAACAGGTGTCTCAACCTCCTGACATCCACCATTTAGGTATTTGTAAATATTAATGAGATCCCTTGCAGTTTCCTCTTCTCTAGACTAAACAGCCCCAGTTCCCACAGCCTTTCCTCATAAGGAAGCTGCTCCAGTGGTCTGATCATCTTTGGGGCCCTGCACTGGACTCTATCCAGAAGTTCTCTGTCCCTCTTGAGCTGGGGAGCCCAGAACTGCACACAGTACTCCTGATGAGGCCTCACCAGGGCAGAGAAGAGAGGGAGCAGAACTTCCATTGACTTTCTGGCCACACTCTTCTTGATCCATCCCTGGACGCCATTGGCCTTCTTGGCCACAAAGGCACATTGATGGCTCATGTTTACTTTTGCTTTCTTTTACCATTTAACAGAACCCTCAGCATGTGAATTCACATAATGCCTGCCCGTCCTTGCCTAAATATATTAATACAGTAGTTCTGAATGGTTTGTTTAACCTTACAAAAACTTGGGCACTTTCAGACAGAGTGGCTGGCTGATATCTGCTAGCAAGTGATACATTTAATGAATCAGTCTTTGTATTTAAAGGATAATGATGCTCCTGGTCTAGGCACAGTGTGAGGTGCATGATGTGAAGTGGGAAAAGGAAGGGGTAAAAGGCAATCTCTTTCTGTGCCAGCACTGAGACATCGATGCAGCCAACACCTGTGTCTGCCTGAGCAAGCTGACTGTGCAGGCTTTCTTCCAAGTGTGTGTGAGTCAAAACCTGAAAGAACTACAGAAAACCAGAGCTAGAATAGACTACAAAAAACTACACAGTCAGTCCCTCTTCTCTAACCAAGAGTCACTCAAGATGTGTTATGACTGACATGTGCCTTTCTAGTCTATTATAAACCTTCGAAGATCAGAGGTGCTATATATTGCCCAGGCAATTTTTTCCAGAGCTTTACTATTTCCAGTAATTTCCATCGTAAAGTTTAGTCTCATTCTACACAGCTGTGATTGCCCTATTATTGCTTTTCCTACACTTCCATAATTGTTATGAGTTTTTACATATTCATACACACCTCAAATCTTCACTCGTATGTCCCTCCTGCCAACTAAATAACATAAATATTTCAGTACTTCCTTTAAGACACTGAACTCTCATCATTTTCCTGTTTTCCTGCTGGATTCACTCTTTAAAGAAAACATACTCGAAAAATGTGTACTACACTTCAAAAGTATAAACCTATGGCTTCTATTAGCAAAGGTTGAAGCAATGACAAGTTCTGTGATAGAATGTTTAACTGGCATAACAAAACTCTAAAGTAAAATACCTTGAAAAAAGTTCATAAACACTAACCTAGCAGCAATGGGTGTCAGCCTCCTTCAGCAAAATATCTGTCATTTCTCAGTTGAAGTAAAATTGACTAATCATGCATTGAACTAAAGGGAAGGAAATAAAAAAGAATCACATTGATGACAGAAAAATGTATATAAAAAGATTTTTTGAGTGGAACAGAAACAATCTAGGGTATAAGAAGGAAGAAAACATGAGACAGCAAGTGAATGTCAGGTAAAACAAAAAAGTTGAAGTACCCAGAAGCCTACGGAAAGAAATACCAAAACACATGGGACTTCCCAAACTCTTGAAAAGTAAAATAATAAATATGTAACTAAAAATATCAGGGGGAAAAAAATTGTAAAAGACAGCATAAAGCTGAAGATGAATAAGAAAAAACAGAAGTACATAGAAGAACCAAAGAGGTTTAGTCTCCCTCTGAGGAATTTTTCTGTAGGAATCTGGAAGGCCAAACAATATGTCAAGACTCTTCTATTTCAAAACAAAAGATACTGGAAAGAACAGATCCTGCATTCTCATGAAAACTTTCTCTCTGTTTGCTACTTTTACTGTGAGCCAGACCCAACCCAGTTTCCTGTTAGTCTTTGTGCCTAGAGCAGTAACATCACCTTTTCCAAACACACATGATTTGTTTGAGAAAAAAATTCTGCCTGAACAGATAGAAACAGAACAGACATTTGACAAGCACCTTCAAGCTTTTGAGGGAAATCTATTCAAACAGGCTAGGGAGTTAGCATAGTATAACAGAGCACATTTACATTATGCTTAGTATGATCACTAGCACAGTTTGCATGTTTTCTCTCATAAAAAAATCTTGATTTTGATGAGGAACATTCATATTGGAAGCAGCATGTGGTTCATACTGAGATTCAGGTTTGTGTAAATCAATACCAGTGTGCAGTTAGGCATGCTTTACTTTAAACACAGAAAAATTCACATATGCAAATTAATAAATTGTGGTTACCTCAGAGCAGTAGTTTTCCCATTTCTGTGAGTACATGTGACCTGTCTGGTTTGGTACCCAATTTGTATGTCCCAATATTTATTCTCCTGTCTATTCTGTCTGTTTCGATTTCTTTTCTTCTTAATTAACTCACGAGCCTCAGGATCCCGAACTGCCTTTTCTCTGTACTTTTCCTTGTCTTTGTTCTTCCCTCGTTTCCTCGCTTGCCTTATTTGTCTCAAATGGGGCACTGAGCATGTGCTCCAGGGTCCCACGTTTAGGCTATATAGCCTTTCTTCAGTAGTGCATGGGCTGGATTGACAGACCTGAAACTCAGTGAGGTTTGGACAAGCAGACCCACCAAACTGTGGTGGAGCCACCACGTGCCGAGTCCGATGCTGAAGCCCATTGCCACAGGTCTTGGAGCACTCTGACCAGGGGGCAAATTCAGCCACAATGCAGTCCTGCCGGCATGGAATGAGGCATGCCTGCTCCTGGCGGGGCTTTGGCTCAAAGTACTCACAGATGACATCCTCAGCTGGCACTCCATTGGATTTTTGGATACAGGTGATGTCCCTTGTCTGGATCCCTTCCTCCCCTCTGAGGCACTCCAGAGGCTTTTCATGACTGTGGGAGAGGATGGGCTGGCACTGGTTCCAGCTGCCGATCTGCCAGTCATACAGCTCCTTATGCCAGTCACAGACTCGAAAGCAGCTCTGCTGGTTGTCTGGACGCTCTGGCTGCTTGCAGTTTGTGGGCAGCGTGGTCCAGCCCTCCACATGGGCACACCACACTGCTCGCGTCTGACTGCCACCTGGACCACATTCATCTCCCATGCATCTCCCCCACGGACCTAGAAAACAAGAGCAGAGGCCAACACTGCACACTTAATTGTGCTTCTGCCATGGTGCAAAACCCAGCTTACAGAACCAGTTTTGTATTTCTTACATCTCTAAGAATTTAATTCTTGGAGAAACTCAAAGATGGAAAACATAAAACAAGTATGGGACTATACTTCATCTCCTATTTTTATGACTACAGATATATTTCATATTTTGTTACAGAGCATTTAATTTCAAAACCATACAGAGGAATTAATTGCATTAGGGAGCTAAGCAATCATAAAGTCATCACGCAGTGGTGACTAGCAAGACAGGAGTCAAAGTCAGCCTCTACAAGGTATGAGTCTAACCTCTCTCACTTGCATGAATACCCTTTCCCAGACTGTTTTGGTTTTTGCTTTCTACTACACTACTCTTTATACCCTGATGCCAATTAATATTGCATTCTCTTCATTCCATATTGTCTTAAATAACGAGAAAAACAACAAAGTAAACTTTGAAAAACAGAGGTAATTTCAGGTAGAACACTTCTATTATTTTTTTTTTATTATTATGACTAAAATAAAAGACAAAAGCCAGTTAAGGAGTGTTTGTTCCACACAATTTGTGAAACAATTATAGGAAATAAGTTATTGAAGACAGAGATATACCAGCTGGTAACTCTCCAAAGAACAGAAGTTATTGCTTTCTTTAAATCCCTAAAGTCCATGGTAAATACATGATATTTTGTTATAATTAGTGTCAAGAAAACCAATAAAAACCCATATCCGTGAAAGCTGACATAGTTGCTTTTTCCATTATTAAAAATGGCAATGATCACCTGGTTCAAATCATAAAATCCACAGATTTAAGGTAAAAATCCCTGTTTGTCATGTTTTGTAAGACCTCCTCTCATACATACCAAGCATTGACTTACTACGAAAAAGAACAAGAAGTTCAAAAAATCCCCCACAACTGTAACCATTTCTCAATTAAAAAAAAGAAAAAAAAGCAAAGAAAAAGAAAAGATGTCTATCTGCAGACAACTGGGCACGTTTCTCTGACTGCAGAGTGGTCATGTTGCATGAAGAAACTTGCCACAGGGCACACAATCCTCATTCATCTGAAGAACACCATTATTAAGACTATTTGTGTGAGTAAAGCTGTGGGAGATGATGGGCTGAGCTTTTGTTATTCCCAAAGCAGGTCCACAGAGTAATTGTGGTATTGCACAAGACTAAGTTAAACACATTATGGCATGTATAGATTATTCACAACACTTTCTTATTGAATGAAGGTGGAATATGAAGTCACATCTTATTACTGATTCCCATGAGCTTTAAAACTCTCATTCACTTCAGCAAAATTTTCAGCTTTTCATCCAACATTACCTCAGGTAGCAGTTTGGGAATGGGCTGATGATAGCTATGTACTTCGTCTCTGCTCCTCATTGCCTCTTTTTTAAGCAGACGCTGTGCATGAACAGTTTGCAGTTCCTAAATGCTAAGCGTTAATACTCCACCGCAATGCCAGCCAGCAGAGATGGATTGAGACCATGGAAACTCATCCCTCCATATTTTTTGCAGATTAAGTTTGAATTAGGATTTCTAAGGTTTAGCCAGCTATCCAGAAAAAATAAATGCATATTAAATACAAGTACATTTCAGTTCCATTTCAGCAAGATTACGCTACTTTAACTAGCCTTCCCCAAATGACATAATCATTGTTGTATTTAATTTAGATGTATTTACACTGAGTTAAGAGATATCATTTCCCGAGAAGATCACTTGGAATCCAGACTGTAGAAAATCTCCAACTAAAGCAGACATTCTAAATCATAATGCAATAAAGCTAAATTGTTCATCTTGAAAACTACAAACTTCTGTCTTATTCCTGCACTTTGTGTATACTGTGAGTGTTCAATGAAGAAATCCCTATTTTTAAAAATCAGGTCTTTACTGTACTCCAGATTAAGAGTTTTTCCTTTTGTGATTTCACCAAATTTCCAATCATTAATTATCCAAGAAATCACAGTGTACCTTAAATTGTGCTTCAATCCAATACATTGATATGTTTATTCTACTGCAAATGATAAAAATCCCAGCCTTCAATGCACTAACTACAGTCTTTGGTAATGAAAATATGAAAAAAGATCTGTACATGAGCGTCCTAATTGCATAAAATAAACTCCTTCATTAGATAACAAGAATGATGTTTTTAGAATTGGATACAAAGTAATGATGAGGTTCACAGATAGGCTCCTGTATTAAACTGCATCATTTTGCTTTTACTGGGAAGTAGTATGACATTTTATCAAGCCATTACCAGTGAGTACCAACAAACCACTTTTACTTGAACCTTTGAGCCAACTACTACTCAGTTCCTGTAGGTTCATGCAGTTATTGAACTACTCATGAAATGTTTACATTAAGTTGATTTTTTAAAAATAGATACAAAATAATCCCTTTAAAGCACAACAAAAGCGTAAGTTTGAACTCTGCTGCACACTTCTTTATGATAGGGCCCTAAAGCAAGCCACAGCTGTGAGACAGGGATCTGTTTAGGCTTTCTCCTTAGGAAGCTCCCTCAAAAGACTTAAGGATTCCCATCCTTGCCAAAAAAAAAAAAAAAAATTCATTTGCACAGAAACTTTAAACATTTGGAGGAAGCAGATGCTAAAGAAAGATGAAAGCAAAAGCAAAACTCTCCCAAAAAAATTGAGTTATACACAATTCTTCCCCTGCCCCACTGTTCTGTGGTGAGTCTGTGCTTCCCTTCCATACACTGACTTTCTGAGTGGCAGCAATTTCTGTCCTGTGCTTTCCAGTCTCTAGAAATCTGTCCTTCTGCAGTCTGGCCACCTACTCTCTACCATCCTCCCCACACTCTCAGACTTTCTTCTTGATTTGCAATCTCCTCCATCTTTATAGATAGTTCCATCAACTACTTCTTCAACAAATGTAATGCTGAATAGGAACAAAAAAGTGTAATTGATACCATTCTTCACAACAAGACATTTCTTTTTGGGGTTACAGAAAACACAGGGGGAAAAAGAAAGAAAAAAAACGAAAAAATTCTACATTCTGTGGGCTTTTAGAGTTTTAAGATAGCTTCCAATTAATTAATTACAAAATACCTATTAATATCTCAGGAATCTCGACAGCTTCTTTGAACCTAGTTGTCTTATTTTGGGGAAGAAGAGGAATTATCATTCTGTTACTTCAGTTAGGTTTAAAAAAACTGTTTAAAAAAACCCACATTTCTAGCAGTATGAACAGAAATTTGTTTTTACCAAAATTATTCTGAATTTTATTTTTTTTTAAAAATCATTTCTGGCATCCACATTAGCCAGTATTTCCGTCAGATTCAGTTGCACATCACTTCAAAATCTTCAGCTATCCACCCTTTGTGTGGATAAGTCACTGTCAACCAGAAGAACTTGCTGAGGAACACTGTTGCTGTACATTCTTTATATGGTCTTAACAAAATAAGAAAAACTCCTCTGAAATTCCCAGTACAGGTACCCGTCTCTTTCTAGCAATTATAAAGACAGCCTGCAATGATTCATTTCCAAATTAAGTGGCTCCAAACACACTGCAGGAATCAAGGCCATATATGGCTCTCATCTGAAAATACCCACAAAAAAGTAGGAAGTGAAATGTCTCTGAATAAAAGGGCTCTGTTACTTTGTCCAAATAACATGAAAAAAATACATCCCAAAATCATACAATCATAGAATGGCAGGGTTGGAAAACACTCCTAATCCTTTTTTTTCCCCCCCCCCCTCTCTGACAGACACTGAAGAGAAAGCATCCAGTACATGCTTAGAAAATTTATTTGCCCGTTGGGCAAGACATCACTGAAGATACATGACGAAGAAATAGGGAGAGTGGAGGCTTTGATTGATCCTTAGAAGTACAAAAAAACCACTCGCAGATTATCTGCAACCTGCCTTTTATATTCTACCATTATGTCGTGGTTTAACTTCATTCATCCAGCAACTATGCACCATCCAGCTGCTCAATCACTCCCTTTTGGGAGGGGGAAGAGAATAAGAATGAAAAAAAAAAATCAAACTCCTGGGTTAAGAACAGTTTAATACCTAACATGAAATAAAATATAAAAATTATGACATAAAAATAATATACAATAAAACAAATATAAGGAATGAAAACCAATATTTTCTTTAAAGAAAGAAAAAGCAAGAAAAGACAAATGAAGCACTATGCAATTGCTCACCACCCACTGACCAATGCCCGAGCAGCAACTTATCTCTCTTAGCTAACTCCCCACAATTTATAAGCTGAGCATGACATTCTATGGTATAGAATATCCCTTTAGCTACCTTTGGGTCAAATGTCCTGATCATGTTCCCTCCCATCTTCTTGTGAACCTCCTTGCTGGTAGAGTCTGGAAAACGGGAAACCCCTTATTTCAAGATAAATTCTGCTTAGCAAAAACCAAACCAACCGCATGTTATCATTATTCACACTAAATCCAAAACACAGGCCTCTACCAGATTCTAGGAAGAAAATTAAATCTATCCTAGACAAAAATGAGGACACATTATTATGGTGTATACTTTTACCACATTTGTAAACATGAAATTTTAGGATAAAATATATCTTGTAGAAACCAGTGTAGTATAGATATGCATCTCAGCAATGAAAGAGATCAGCAGAACGCAATACAGAGTATCACCCAACACTATCACTCAAATGCTGCAGGAGACAGTGGGTGGATACTCTTTCATAGATCCTCAGCTGATCTTAAATACTAGTAAAAACAACAGAAAGTCTTTATGAAAGCTGTTGAGTTTAAGCAAGGCTTCATATGACGTTTTGATTTACTCCTTATGAATATTCTTCAGGTCCTCTCATTCCCATTGAAGCAAGACACTGCTGTCCCTGCTGTGCACTGATCTACTTACAGATGTGCAACAGGATTTACGTGTACTCAAATCATTTTGCACGAGGGAAAAACGGCTGCTATGAATGCATAGTTTTTCTTATAATTTTCTTTTAAACATATTTAGATTATAGTCATAGTTTGCATGTTGTGTGCTTTACATGTCACATGAAACTACTACGATTTACCTGCCTTTTGTTTAATCAGCCGTTAAAGAAATAAAGCAAGAAGCTTGCTTCTTTTTTTGCTGTTGGAAGTTGTCTCTGAAGTCTTAGTGAGTTTAGAATGTAATTTGTAATTATTTGTCTTCTAAAGAGATTACTGTAAAATACAATATTAAGATGCCCTCTAAGCTTCTGGAGGATTAACATTTATTTTCGTAAGGGAGCAAGAAAGTGACTTAACAATTACTGCAAGTTTATTCTGAAAATTATTTTATTTATTCTGAAAGGTGATCACCATGAAGTAAAAAAAAACACAACAAATACCACCTCTAAGCACTGATAGCTTTGCAGCTGAGAACAAAGTAAGTTATTGTAGTATTTGATATCATATTGATATTGTTACAGGTGTCAAAATTATCAGAACTTGAAGAAGGATAAAAATTATTTTGAACTTTGATTCAGGGCAAATAATGCGATGAGAAAATCCCTTGACCTTTTTCTACAGAAACATAAAGAAAAATAGGCGTTAAGTATCCCTAAAATATAGAACTCAAAACATGTCTTAAAACACCAAGCAAGACATTAATCCCATCTTTAACAGCTGATTTTATCTGAACGTTTCCATTATTTCACTGAGAACTGGTTTTGACCCATTTTGTGTTAGTGGTTTGGTGCCTGTAAGTAGGATTAACAATCTAACGCCGGAGAGAGAGAGAGAGACTTGGACTGCACAAGACAATGAGCAGCTTAGTTTCCAGTATTTTGAGAGGATTGTATTTAAAGAGATTGATTAGCAGAAATCTATTAAGTTCAGAAACAAGCTAACCTTACCCAATATTGGAGACTTCAAATTTCTTTGTATTATAAGAAGGTTGTGACGAGGGCCAAGAAGGTTAACTGGGTGATACAAGGCTAAGAGTTAGAAGGACACTAGTATTACAAGATACAGTTCAAGCCCAAGCAGTAAATCTTGAGAGAGGTCAAAAAGACACAGATAAAGAAGTCTTTGAAGGACTTGGGAGATGACAGTGAATGCAAACTGCAGCTCCTGAAAGCTAGGTTGGTCAAGGAGCAGGATGAACAGTCTCAGAACTGCCTCCACTTGAAGATCTACTTGACTAAATTAAAATACGATAAGCATGTCTATAACTTGGTGCAGTATGCTTATCTACCTTTGCTTTACACAATTATGGTAGCAAAGGAAAAACGACTACTGTTACAACAAAGTATTTTTATCACAGGCAGTAGCTAACTGTGAAACAGAAAACTGAGTATCATGGGTACAGTCACATTGTCTAGTACATTGGGAAGAAATAATACAGCAAAAAGCCATAATTCTAGATTAATTATTAAAGATTAATTATTGATACTTTTTTTTTTTTTGCTTTTTTTCCCCCCTAATATAGAATCTGAGATGCTGCCAACATGACAAGCTGGCCCCATTTAGAGAAATAGATTCTGTAATTTATACTATTGGGAGTGCCAAGAGAGTAGAAGATCATTGACAGACAAAACCTTTATTTTTGCATTTTTCTCACCCATAGTGGGACTCCTGGCTGCTGTATGACTTGCCGCCTACTCTGTTTGCCAGCGAACTTTCCCTTCCAGGATTGTTATGGATCACCTTGACTGTCACTTCTACTTAATGCTTTCTCAGCTCCTCTTTCAGGGGTTGAAAAGAACATGCAAGGCAATGTCTGCATCAAAGTGAATGAATTCAGGATATAGAAGAGAAGTAAAAAACCAAAAGATTTCTCAACATAATAAAACATAATACCTGTGATTCAGAGGAAGATAATGTAGAATCAAAGATACCTACAAATGATTTGACCTCTAGGTCAGATTTTGTAATTTTGTGATAGTATCCGGGAGAATGTAAGCCATGCTGCAGTTCAGATAATTTCAGAATCTTAAGAATTATTTATGTTTCTCAAATTAACAAGAAAATAGAACAATTAACATTAAAATCAAAGATGTAGATGAATCTAGAGTTTATTTCAATGATCACATTGTTTCCCCAGCTTTCTAGTGAACACTTTCAAAAAGTATATAAAAATCAGGCGCATTGATATCTTTCCAGTTGTGCATATAATTATTAAGGCATTTTTAAGTGTGGGCCCTTTTAGTTTTTCATCTATTAATATCCATTGGGAAAATATATTCACACATGTTCTTCATACTATTAATGATATGGTAATTAACATTATCCATCTGTTTTCAAATTTCTCTTAAAAGCATAAATGTAACACATTAAATAAACCTAAAAGTAACCATACCAGTTTAAGTTCTGACATCATCATCACAAAAAACAGTATGCTTATTCAGTGCTTCACTAATTAAGCATTTTCATGCTAGAATCTCACAGACTACTGTAACCAAATTTTCCTTTTCCTCCAGCAAGTACTTCTTTTGTATATTAGAAAACTGATGTGTCTAAAACGAGGTTGTGTGCTCCTTAATAAAGATTTAGAACTTAACATGCTTTCCCCATGAAAAGCCTTCTCTGCTGTAATTCATGACAGTTTTAAAAGTATATTTCATTTGGCAGAAGAAGGTTTTGTCTACTTTATACTTTTTGTGTCTTAACATTGTGACAATTATAAAAGACACTGAATTATGTTTTTTCTTATAAACATGCTGAGTGTAAAAAGTACCTGTTTCTATAGTACAGAATACATAAAGAAACAAAACAGTCTTCAAAACTTTCTTGTTTATTTAATACAATGCTAGCTCTTCATCCTCTGGATAGCCAGGTCTGAAAACCTAATTCAACTCTTCTTAACTAAAAAAGAAAGAAAACCTAGCCACCTCTTTACATTTGCTACTGTTTATTATTCATTTTGTTGCTCTGGCTATGCAGATTCAAATTTTTAAGTAACTGTGTCAGGGTTTACACTTTTCATACCACATTTCTTCTCAAAGTAATTTGAATGTACAGTGGAATAACACCCTGAAAATCACTTTCTACAGCAAAGCCATCAAGAGCCTCCAGCTTGCCGTAGTGGTGCAACATGATTATCTGAAGTATATGCTTGCACACACACACAAACATGAAAGACTGATAGCTCATGGAGCAGAACTATCTGGTTTTGCGTTGTTGTCGTAAGCTGCAATGAAATCTTTTCCTTTAGGCTTATTACAAACTTAAGCTAATTCTCAAAACATTATTCGATTTTACATTTCTTCTTCCAAATCCTTTTTTGTTTTTAGCATGAGTTCCTCTAACTGTTCATTTTTCCTTTACATAGTATAGCAGTAGCAGCCAAAATTAATATTGAATGAATACACAAAAGGAATACTTAACTGAAGCAGCACGCTTTAAAGAGAAATAGAGCTTCTATGTTCTACAAAGCAATTACATTGCTTTGAGCCTATAGTCATGTCAGAACAAATGCTTCTGATTCTGATACCATAAGATACTGAATTCAGTTTCTTCTAGTCCATAGTTTGTTTACATATACAGCTGGTTCTTTAGTTTCATTAGAGGTGGTGCTAAACCATACTAACACATTCCTTGCACTCCTCTCACATTCCCTCTCTAGTTACCCTGCTGGCTGAAAAGCCAGATAATTCTCTTCTGACAAAATGAGGATTTCTATACATAGCACACACTGCTGGAGGCTTTGTGAGTTGGATGAAAGTCTTTATTAACTTTTACCTCTATCTCTCTCACAAGTTTGTTTTGGGTTTTTTCTGCAATTACTAACATTTAAAAACTGATCTGTATTTCCTGCCTGAAACAGTTATACCGAGTTAGACCAACGACCTACTTACCACAGTACCAATCTCCTACTACAACAGAAGCTTGAAGAAGGTACTGAAATACAGTGGGGGCACATACAATGCTTTCTCTAGTGCCTTCCTCCCAGCTTTCCACCATTTCCAGCTTACCACAGTAGACATATAGATACAATCCTTCTAATATAATACTTATACATGGACATACACGGACATCAGATAAAGAACATTCATGTGTTCAACTGCATTCTAAAGGTCAGTTTTAGAAATCATATTAGAAACTCCTAAGTTTGCTGGGGTTATTTTTCCTTGCATGAGGCTACCAGAAGTGTAATGACAGAAAACACATGGAATTAACCTGTTTTCTTTCTTATACAGTGATCAAGAAAAAAGAGAACAAAAATCACTCCCATGAACAGCAGCCAATTATGATTGAATCAGTGAAACTGTTACTTCCAGTTATTATACAGACTGCAATCATGAACAAATATTAACATTTTACAATGAAAGCTCTGTAATTATGAGCAACAATAACATCACCACAAATTACTCTCGTCTGTGTCACTGTAGATTTTTACAGCTGTGCCTGTGTCACAATCTGATTTTAAGGGACAAATTATTGAGAAAATCAATTCAGGATCCACTGCCTATTAAAGAGGGAATTTGATTTGTATAGATTAAGATTAGGATTTCTCCTTGCTTTTGAACCAAGATTCACTGTCTTCTCCCCATTGGCATTTTACATTCAGTTTACTCACAAATCTCAAAGCAGATTTTAAGTGAAACACTGCTAAAAGAACACTTTGCTTAATCTGAAAATCTCATTGCTACTACTATTCTCAATAAATACATGGAAATGCAGATTTTTGCAGTGATTCAAACAACCGAGGCCTGCCCTTCCCTTTTCTTCACAGTGAACCCGAATTAGATCAGCGGGAAAAACACTGCTAGCCACACACTTGTACATCAGCATGTGTTGCAGCATCAATTTTTTGCTACTATTACGACTTTATTTCTGTGCAATCTCATTGTAATCAGCCATACTGAACAGTTTACAGCGACTTTAAATCTGTCTGCTTTCATTTCTATAATGAATAATTTTGCAATTCAGTTTGTTAAACACAATTTTCTTCAGTAGATCTAGACTGATACATTACAAAAAATAAGAGAATATAAAATATTTCTGTTTCAATTAGCATCACAACCAAGTGAATGATTTTATTTTTCTGCCTCTGTCTCATTTTCAGCACTTTTATTTCTTTCCCTTGTTCATCACAGCCGCCTGCTGTGGTGCTGATGGCTAGAAGTGCTAGCTGTGAGGCTGCTGCAACCACAGGGTACATCTGTCAACACAGGCCATCATTCTTGTGCCAGCCCAGTGGTTTGTAATCCCAGTCTCTGCTTACATTAGCCAAGAGCAAATAAGACAACAGAAAAAAAACCAAAACAAAGCTTCCTCCTTCACTGACATATGAAAAAAATTTACTGCTATAGCTTTTTGGAGACAGCTTTTCCACTAGGCTACTAGAGCCAGACATCAGAAATTAAATGTAATGTCTTTGTGCGCTGACTTTTTTCCTGCAAGATATCATGTCAGGTAGCAGGAAGTTGGCTCTAAGAAAAACATCACAATTTGGTTGCATGAAGTAAGAAGGAGACTTAGGTTGTACTCTCAGCCTTACTACTAACCTACAGGATTATCTACATACATCATCTCCTTACACTTCAGCTTCTTCTGTGTAAGGTAGGCAAAATAATATGAATTTTAAACTCCATTTAGATGTATTGATGAACAATAACATGTAAGAACTAAATAGCAGTATGAATACGTGTTCAGTCATTTACTCTCTGGAAGCACACAGGTTACTCGTATCTTTCCCTTGAGTTTTGCCCTAAGTCCTAGTTGCATTGAAAGACGTGTTTTCATAAAAATCAAGAAGTTCAGATGATAAACCACTTTCTTTTGACAGAAATATTATTCATAGAGCATAGCATGCACACTTCTCATCTGCATCTTCCCTCTGCCTCCTTGGTCACAACACAGCTAATATAGATATTCAAAGATCAAATAGGAAGGTTTCTCATATCTCTGTATTCTTTACACTTTTTTTCTTCGCAACTAATGAAATAAGAGACTTGGACTTAATGAATATCACTTAGATAATGTTCTGGACTTGTCATCCTTTTAAGTTTGCGTCTGATTCATTGTAGTAAAAAAAAAAGTTTCCAAAATTGCACCTTTTATGTACAGAACTTTACAGGAAGGGTCAATTTTATATATTTATTTTTATTTACCTTTAAATTATTATTTAAATTGCCTATGTGTTAGGCTGAAATAACAATTCAGTCACAAATCTTTTGAAGTCTACTAAGACTTTATGTCTTGCTGAGATACATTCTCCTAAGCATATCCTCTGTTCATTTATTATTCATTATCATCTGCAGTTTGCCAAATTCCTGTGAAATCCATTTTCAATTTTTAAATAGCAAGTTCTCCCTAACATTGTGATATTTTCACTATATAGACATAGTACTTAAAACTATAGAAAGCAAAGCCAACTAAGCCATGTGTACATACTCAAAATACAGGTGCCACTATGTATCAGACAGGGATAGATCTCTACTCCTTTTGAACTCTTGTTAGGATCATGTGAAACCTGTCACTGCAATGTATGCAAAATAAGTAATGTTTACATTTGTGTGCTCTATAATTAATCATTTTCACTCCAAATACAACTGAGATAAATTATTGATTCAAAAAGTATTACTTATTTCCATATGGCAAATGTTTTGCATATTATTAAAATAACTGGTTTTGTCTATTTTTGTGAAGCTGGAAATATATCTAACAAACTCTTCTGTGTAAATAGCCTTTTCCAACTTTTGTTTCGGAAATAATAACTCCTATGAAATATTAATGTAGGCAGTAATTTTGTATCTCAGACTATATCATAACTTTGGCTTTTAAACAGAACTCCTCATTAATCACAGCAGGGACTTCTGCTTAAAAATACATGAACTTAATCTGGTATTATCACATTGATCTATTACAAGAAACCCAGATGTCTTATTACAAATACAATGAATCCCCATGCCAAAGTTTAAAAGATACAGTATTTTAAGTAGAGCATCACAAGGATATTCTTCATATCACAAATCTCTAAGAGATTTCTTAAAATACCTCTCACCATCAAAGAAACGGAGACAGGAACACAATGACCAACTGCCTTAGATGTCCATTCTGGCACAAAATATTTTTCCATTGCTAATAACATCTTTGGTTTCTTCAGTTACGTCACAGAATTAACTTCCTAAGAAATAACAGCAGAATCTTTTAGTAGATACTACTAGGGAACAATACCTCTTTTACTCTTTTATCTTCGTAAAAGAATCTCTAAATAGTAAAAGCCGTTTTTTTTAGCATCATCTTAGAACTTAGAATTTGGAAGGATTTACTCCATTGTTCTGTTGGCAAACTTTCCAGTTGAGAGAAGGAATGGGCATTAGAGAACTTAAAATATGCAACGCTATGAGGCTGAGAAATGAACAAACTGCATGTTTCTGTCCAGAAAGACAAACATAAGAAATGAATTTTTGTCTTTTCTATTAATTTGCTGCTTCTTTGGAATCTGTGCTAAAGTGTCAAAGTTCAGCAGTAAGGAATGACAATCAATACTCCTCTAGAATACCCAAAGAAGACAGATTTCCTTTCTATTCTCCTCTAAATAGGTCCCCATTCAGCTTTCAAGAAAACTGTAAACCTCTGCTTTTGTCAGAGACTGTGAAAGTCTCCAGAAAGGAAAACATGACAGAATGTATACATTGTGTGGTGTTAATCAGATAATTTTCAAGCCAATTCTTTTTGTTTCAATTTTTGGGAAAGAAAAAGGAAATTAGAAATTTTATTAAAGAAATCCCGAAAAAGTTAGGTCTGACAGAATTCTTGTGTAGATAAAAAATCCTCCACAAGAAACAGAAAGTCTTCCACAGAACTGAGCATAGTGTAAAACATGGTGAGAAAGTACAAGATGCCACTTGTAACTGCTATTAAAATAAGTAAAAGGAGCTAAGAAGGAAATAAACCTTTGGTGTCACAACTTTCAAAAAGGCAGACACCCCTCTAAAAGCCTATCTAATAAAGATAAATAAGTGGATGATACTTCATCAAGGTTTCATCAAGGATGTGAAAAGCATATAAATGCTAGAGTAAATAAAATTCACATTAATAAAGGCATTTAAAGTCATTCATTATATTTCACAATCACTGGTTTAAATCTGGTCTTGGCTGTTGCAGAATTGTCACTGTCAGCGGATCATTTTATCAACATCTGAGATACAATTTCACAATATACAATTTTCCACAAGTACAAAGACAGAATACCATATCTAACCTAAATACAAAAGGAAAGATAAGAGAAGGTTTAGAGAGAACCTCATCCATGTGTACCTGAAGGGAAGGTGCAAAAAAGACAGAACCAATCTCTTCAGCAGTGCCAAGTGACAAGACCAGAGGCAATGGGCACAAATTCAAACATGGGAGGTTTGCTCTGAGCATCAGGAAATACTTTTCTACTATGAGAGACTAAGCCCCAGAACAGGCTACCCAAAGAGAGACTTCATCCTTTTTGATATTCAAAAGCAGACAGCAAGACAGACACTGTGCTGGGCAACTGGCTCTAAGTGGCTCTTCTTGAGCAGGGGAGTTAGTGACTTCCAGTGATCCCTTTCACTCTCACCCATTCTGTGATTTTGTGAAATACACACACATCGACATCAAAAGTCACAAAGGAACTATTTGGTTAGGTATTTTTCAGAATCCTAAACTTCACTATGCCAAGGTTTAAATCACTTTATAAAGACTAAAATACATTACATATTCATGAGTAGATACATCCAGAATGTACACAGTAAGAAAAAGCTACTTGTTAAGGTTTTGAGTTCATCACTTGTAGAATTTAAAGACTGTACTTTTCTAGAAACAGCTATTTAATTCCATGCCAGAGATTCTGTATTAGAAAACTGATAGAAGAAAAACCATCTACAGAACGTAAAACTTTAACTGGTAGATAATTCCTATAAAGTTAAAATGTGTAACGTACTCACACTTCATTAAACATTAAGTACACAAGAAAAAAAATCTGAAATATCTATACAATTACTAACTGTAGTTGAACAGAGAAAAGTGACATGTACAAAATGGTAGAAAAGATGCAAAATTATACATTGAGAAGACTTTATAATGCAGTCTGTATAGATTGCCACAGCATTCAATCTCCCTGTTTAAGCTTCATTGAACATTTATTTAAATACATATATTCATTTTTAGAACATTACTTCCAAACATTAGATAAATATGAAGCTCATTTGATATATGGTGGAGTGACAGTCCATGTGCAAGTTTGATTTAATGGAGAAAATAAGTGCTGGGAGAGACCTATATATCTGAACAGAGACATGATCATTTGTAGTCAGCCATACTAGTAAAAATTTTAGCAAACTGAGTGCTATTAAGAATTCACTGCAGCTGGAATTAGGGAAAAAAAAATTGTCTTTAAAAAAAAAACAAGAAAAGCATCTGCAGAACCCAGTTCATCAAACCTGCTAAAATGATGCTGTGATGTCAAGTCCTTAAATGTCAGGTAGTTAAATAACTTATCTAACTTCATATTCGCTAATTATTTATTAGACTTGAATTCCTGCATGCAACTTTGCAACAGAACAGAAAGAGACAACTCTGAGAGCATCTCTTTGTGATACCATATTAAATTAAAAGCTATTCCAGAAAGCAACTGCACCTGAGTGAAGAAGGCTTATCAAGCCACATAGCAAATCTTATCCTTGTAAAAGACAGAGCTAACACTATACTACTTTAGCTCAGGTCCTTTGGCTAGATCACTTAGGAAATTAGAAATGTCATTCTCTATTTTAATTCATGTTCAGATAAGAAGGATAACTCACTAGCAAGAAAATTTTAACAGCTCAGATCTTTCAAAATCAATAACAAATTGGTTTGGTAATATTTTTCAGAAAGAATGACTTCAATTAAAACAGCCCGCACCAGAAATAATAAGTAGAGAAGAAGGTTAGTGTTGGACAAAGAAACACTCACCCTCTTGCCAAAAACGTGATGTGAAGATCCTTATCAATCTGAATGATGCTGAAAAACCTTCAAAAGGCTTTGAAAATCAGAAAGGTCATTTTGTTTCAAGGATACTTTTTACAATGGAGTAAGAGTGACTGAAAAGACTTTCCTAATCATTTTTTAAATGCATCAACACAAAAAAAAAAAAAACGTTTGCTGGGCTGACAAAGTGACAGAGTGAGACAAAAAGAAAACTGTTCTAAGAATTTCAATGTCTCACAGGACATTTACAGTAATCTTACAGACACTGTTTATTTTTCTGGAGAACATGTAAAGAAGCACTTATCCACCCAGGCTGCATTAGTAACCTTAAAATCCTTGTCATCCTTTTCAGTTGCACTATAGAAGAATAAATTTTGTCCAAGCAGACACACACATGCATTTGGCCTAAATCTCCATCACAATGGGAATTTGACTCAATTCCAATTTTATCAGAAAGTTGTAGAAGCTCTACTCCCTCATTATAAAAATATAAAGTTTATGGCAGAATAATAACAATTTGCCTCATACAGAATTATAACAAACTAATTACAAATCAACAGGACTCTAAATTTGTCTTGTATGTTTTGACCTCATTACTGAATCCTACATTGCATTTTTCTTTTTTTCTTTTTTCCCTGTTGTAATATTTAGGATGCTGTTTTTAACTGTAGTGAAAAATAATCAGTCATCTAGAGAATGGGCATAATTTGAAAAAGGCACAGTTATTTCTTCAACAGCAGGTTAATGTGAGCATGGGAAACCTCAACCTGGTATGGCACCACTGAATGAAACAAAATTCAGGTGGGTAACAAAGAGAACCAAATATACTCCAAATCACATGCATTTACTTATTATTTGCAAATCACTACACTGTTTAATTAGTAAGCTCTGTATTTTTCCTTTCAGTTCCAATTTTTAAAGGCAATAAAGCCACTCCAGAGTAGTGGGTTACAGCAGTAAGAAACCTAACTTCATGCTGGTTGATCAGAATTTCCCTACAATAGCATGGTACCATATAAATCTTATCAGAGCTGGCTATTATAAAAGAGACAAGGGAATTCAGATCAGAAATAAGACTTCTTTCTTGTCTTTCAAACATTCAAATAAACCACAAAGATAGTATTGTCTCTCTAGAAGTATTGAAACTGGATGCTTTCTGGATGATGCACACTTTTTACTCATATTTGGTTTATTGGTCTAAGAACCAACCATAACTGACCTTGGTGTCCAGGTGCTACAGGGAGACACAGAGTAAACAATGTGATGACTGTGAGCATGTTGGTTGGAATAATTTGTTGATGTTTGCTTTTCTGGGTTTTTCTGGGAATGTTGACGCCAAATACAGAAAAAAAGCGAAAACTGTAGAGAAAAGTCCATAAGAAGTGTGAGATACACTGACTGTGAGAAGGCAGGAAGAAAGGTTTGAAATAGTCAATTAGAAAAGGACAAGAGCTCAAATTAATGGATTTCACACAGATGGGAGTCTTCAACATTCTCAAAATCTTGAATTATCTTGCTTCTGTTCAGCAAGAACCTTAAAGCATTTTCAAAACAGAAAACAACTACAGAACGAACTCTGCGTTTGCACAATTTTTTGTTGCAGAGCACCTGTTTCTCTGCCTTCAGACACCCTACCCTTGCCCAGTACCTCCTGAAACCTGCACTTTGCCCTACAGCAGAGCATAGGCAGCACGCTGCCTGCATCATTGACGTAAGGTAGAATTTTCTGCAACCAGATTGCCATTGCTAGAGCCAAGGGGTGGCTCAACTCTCACTGGCATGCAAAAGTTTGCACGATTGACTGTCGCTGCCAGATAACCTGGACACCAAGCATCCCTGATGGCTCACCAAGGCCATGGCATTGCCTACAACCCTGCATTCATGGTCAGTGATTAGGTGAATTGTTGTATGGATGCGATGCTACTCATCTTTCCTACTGCCTCAACAAATCTTTGTTTTATAACATGTTGTCAGACCACATTACTGTCTGGATCACAGCACCTGATCAGACATTAGAAACTAACTGAAAATCCAGAATTAAATTTGTTAGATGTTAATTCAAAGTAAAAGCCAAAATACAATTAATGAGCCAGGAAGGATTTCGCCAGCATAATTTCATTTGGAACACTTTATTACCGTTACCCCATCAATTTGTTATGATATATGTTAATAGTATGACAAAAAAAATGATTGAAAGATGCTTTTGGGAATGTTTGTTTTCCTGTCTTCTAAGGGAAGGTAGAATACAACATATGCTGTCTACAAATCGTAATTAATTTAAAGCTGTAGAGAGCATTATTTTATGAAGTAACTGATTATGTTTATAGTGATTAATAAATGTGAATGAAATGTATTTAAAGTAAGAGCTTTTATTGAAAGTATGCTTTGCTTTTTAAATAAGCAGTCCGAACACATACCTTTCAGGGACAGACTTGAAAAATCCGAANAGCTTTTATTGAAAGTATGCTTTGGTTTTTCAGGGACAAACTTGAAAAATCCGAGCTATTTTAGTGTTTTCTTTTTCCAATAATTCAAACGCTAATAGCTAAAATCCACCAACAGAAGCTCAGACACTGATGCTACTACTCCCTTGGTGGCCTTTTAGTCACTAATCTGGATGCTAACAGACTTTCCTTTTTACCAGGAATGATATCAGAAGGTTTCATAATTTCTCTGTAAGAAATGATCATTAACCTGATCAAACTCAATATTAATTGCATGATTTACTTCAAACACTATCTACAGTAAACAGGCTTTTCACTATCAGCAACTAAATACACCAACCCTATTACACAACTTACAGAGCAGAAATAAGAAAAAGCCTGAATGGAAATGTAAGAGATTTTTTAAAAGAACCTGATGTTTTCTTTAGACAACATATCTGAGATGATTTGTAATAAAATGAGGTCTTTTAACTATTCTTCAGCTTCTCTTGTTGTTCTGAAACCTTCTTAACATAAAGGTTTGAAGACAATACAACAGTAGAAGCAGTTTCTCTAACAGAGAATGGTCATATGTCAGTTATGCTGCAACAACCATAAAACTCATGTCCCAATTTCAGTTTACAAGAAACACCTGAGAAACATAGACTGACCCATTATCAGCTGGTAAAGCCCTAGAAATTGCAAGTTCGAAAATTTTTTTTTCACAATATTCAGATAAATGCTCTTTTAACAAATGCCAAAAAGCATTTCCATTAAATGTACTGCATGATTTAAAATAAATATAATAAGAGCAACTCAGTCCTAACTAAAGGTCCCTTCCAACCCCTACCATTCTATGATTCTAACTGGGGCCTCATATTAATATTTCAATATAAATTACAAATATATACAGCCCCTCTTTTGGAACTTAAAGTGATGATTTCTATCATACATATAACATCAATAACAAAGGAAAATTATTTCTTTCACTTGTGGTATCCACTTGTTCAATACATGCCGCCTGCTTCTACCAAGCGATGCTCAATAATTCCTTGTATTACTTTAGCCATTGATGAGGTTGGTACACATGGACCTCCTAGATTATTAAATGAAAATATGGGAAACACTTTCAAAAGCGAATAATTATTAAGAAAATGGGAATGACAGTGCTTGGGAGCACAGTGTTTGAAAACTCTGAGGTTGCAGCCTGGGACCGGTGTTGGTGTAAAGCACTTGCCAAGAGACAACTTATTGCTCCTGCAGAACATAAGATTGATTTTTCCATCCTCCCACAAATAGTAAGTAGAAGCAACAGAAAAAAGCACTGTTTTACACTAACAAATCCATCTTGTGCAATACCACTGTGAATTAAGAACTCATTAAAACAGTGCCGAACTAGGACCCTTAAAATTTGCTTTAACAAATTTTTGCACGTGTGTCAGAACTGCTTTCAAAGTGGAGATAATCAAAGATTCCATGATACATACATATTGGGAATAAACATTTCAAAATATGTTGAATTTTTTGTAATGGCATTTTAATGGGTTAAAAGCCAATTTACTCAAAGATAATTCCATTAATATGTTTCAGAAGAAGCACGAGACCACTGCTGCAAACCGTTGGTTGCGACTGTTAAAGCCTCACAGGACAACGCACACATTGCCACCAGCAAGTCCTCTTATTCCAATTCCTTTTGACTATACAGATGCATAATCAGGCTAATTCTTCTCACCCCCATTTTAGTAGCATTTCTAGCACCAGTTTTACAGTCCAGTTTGCTTTGTCTGTGTATTTTGAAAGATCCAAAACACTGGATAACTAATGCTCACACAGGGGATGTTTTCTTGACCTGAAATTACATGCTCACAGATTGCTAAGAACTGAGGAAAAAAAAAAAAAAAAAGGATTTTATTTCCCAGAAGTTCAGGGAAGAGGTGGACAAAATGGATAGGTCAATTCTGGTTTTGTAAGTCAAGCCCAAGCCAGTAAGGACAACTCTTAACTTAAATACACCAACTGCATTCACACTGTGGCCAAAACAGCATCTCTTGTAACTGTCCGAGATTTAAAAATATTATTCAACAAGCCTGTCTCCTCTATACACATTCCTGTACCACTGAACCCTGCTGAAAGGCCAGCTGCTTCACTCATCACATTACTTTTCCTACTGAAGCATATTATGAGGGGATAACATTCATAAAAGAGAGAGATGATGCCATTCACTTGACTGATATTTAGAGACATACTTTATACTAGAGGCAGCAAATACAAGTCAGGGTGAACTACTCTCTGGTAACCGAGCTTGTACAAGCTTTGGGCCCTTGAGTTACAAGAGGCTGTCTCAGAGGCACACCCTCTCTCAAACCACTATCTAAAAAACATGCTTCAAAAATCTACCATCTCAGAGAAGACTTAGGCCATGCTGTTCTCATGTATATGGAACCATTAGGGTTTTTTTTCCCTACACCTTTTACCATGAACGACGAACTCTTTTTCATTAGCTAACCTTTCATTATAGTTTTTTGACTGAATGAGAAAGTTCCCTTCAGTTCCCACTACAAAGTAAAGCAGGCAGATGAGATGCTAGGAAGTATGCTTCCTATTCTTCCCACTCACTCTTCAGATCCTTTAGGATCCACCTTCACATCACAGATGAAAAGTTCTGCAACAGAACAGAAGGAGCACAGATATTAAATCATTCTAATCCACAACTGTAAAACTGTATAACTGTCCTGAAAAGTGTGAGATAAATACACTGAAAACATGGAAAAATAACAACAACAACAACAAAGCAATCTGGGGACAAGAGACAATCTACATGCTTAAACTGTTACTGTCAAGCTGTTAGGATGTTCCTTAGGTCTACTGCCCGTGAAAAGCTGGATTACTAACTGGGTTACCACTTCCTGAGGTCTATTGCCTGTGAAAAACTGGATTACTAACTGGGTTACCACCATGTATGATTTAACTTTTGGTGAGCCCTGAAGTAGTCAGGCAGATGAACTACATGATCATTGTAGGTCCCTTGCAATTAGCAATTCTATTCTGTTTTGCATGACTACAATTTAACAGTGGCTGGCCTACTTAACTGTATAAATACCTACTTCTGTGAAAACTACTAAGCTCTTGACCTCAACAACTTTATCATTCTGTATTTTATCATCTACTTTATCACTTGCTATTTCAGAATAGCTAATGTTGCCTAAGGCAAGGAACTTGAAAACCATTTACTTATTTTACAGGTCTTTTCCTGTGAAAATCTGCTTAGATCTGGATAGGTAGAAATAAGATGATGGGGATCCACGATACTAAGATTCAGACTAGCCTTGTCTTTCATGAACTTGTCAATCAACATAGACTATTTGCCATTTTTTCTAATAAAGGAAAAGGAGGCTTCAAACAAAAGTGGAACTAAATTGCAGTTAAAACCAAAACAAAACAGGAGATTCCTCACATAATGTGTAAGAGCAGCTTGGAAACTTCTTGTTGTAGGTAACTAAGCTCAAAAAGCAGCAAGACATTGTTACAGAGCTAAAAAAATTATTATAAATAAAGAAAATGCCATTAGAATGACACAATTTGCTGGAGGTGGGATTAATATTTAGAGGTGGCATCACTACATGATTGTCCTCATTTCATACTCTTCCTCGGGCATCCAGAAACAGGCAGGCTCACAGAGAGGATATTGTGTTAGACCAGCATTTGTTTTGATTTGATATGACTGCACTCTTTTTTAATCAGCATAGATAAAAATCCATGCTGATAAAATGCTTCCCTCTATCCAAATTATCATGTATGCCTTCATAAGATCCAGGAAAATCCATATTGCCCAGTGTGTACTAAAAGCCACCACATTTAACGTGGTGAACTCTGTGAAAATTTGATTCTTACAGAACTTAGTCATGGAAAAGCAGGAAAAGATGTGCCTTATTAAATCCTTGCTTTAGTGGTAAAAGGATTGCTTGTATAGTCCAAAGAAAGCTAAAAAAGGAGAACTTCGTAAAAGGCATTATTTGTACAAAGGGAAAAGAGCAGATGAGTCAGATATACTACAGGTTTCCTTCTCCTTTAGTTCTGGATATTTCAATAAAACATAAGCAAGGCAAATATCGTAGGAGGAGATTTTCCTTCATTATTACACAGAAGTAGATTTAATGTCTTTCTGTGTTGTAGAAATAGGTGAGATTTCTAGGGCACTTATTTCTTTTAACATACATTAATGTACATATTTGCACATACCAAAAAACCCACAAGTTACATATTGGGTTGGGAGAACATAGATATGCTGTCAAATTTTTATATCATAAAATTTGCTTTCATTTTACTATTATAAACACAAAACACAAGGCAGATTTATATCCTTTATTAATTAAAGGGACAGAGAGGAGAAATAAGAACAAAAATGGTGTAGAAGACAGACAAAGCTCCTTAAGATCTAAATATTGGAGTAATTTTTTATTCTTTACCATTCTAATGTATAAATACAAAAGCAAAAAACAAACACTTCTACTTAGAACCACTATCTCAAGACTCCATAACACAACAAGTATTTTGCCTAATTGTTTCCCACTCAAGAAATATAAAACAGCTCTCAAGACACCAAACCTTTAAGGAGCCTGAATATTTTTCAGCTTGAAGGAAATAAACCTCTCATCCCATGACAGGCAGACCCCATTAGAGAATGTGCTAATTGGCTGCACCCTTTGGGAGCTCAGTGCACTCCACCTTCTATTTCTAGCACTGTACCTTAGTGTGAGGTTATCACATTAGTCAGTTCCTGCTGTGAAAAATTGTGTATGAAACTACAGTGTGAGTGCAAAATGACCGAGATTCACATTGACTGCACAAAGCTCCTGTCATATGCTATCACATTAATGTGTCCTCACTCACCTTACTTTAAAAAGTATCATCAAAACTTTTGTTTGGATAGTATTGTAATTTTATGAATGCCTGTTTCTACATATTTTATCCTAAAATATTCTAATTTTTTTAAGAGAAAACAACTTAGATTATCATGTTTGTATTACAATATTCTTTGTTAGATTTAGGAAGGCAAAAACACCCTGCAACAGATGATATTTTTTGTATAGGCTCATTTCTGCATACTGAAGTACAGTAGTGTGCATTTGAAAGGTATGCATGGCTAACAAAGGCTGCACAAGTTGTCATCATTTAAGATGACTGAAGAAAAACAGTAGGAACACAACTGTGATGTCCATGTACTAACTATTGTAAAACAGCCTGTGGAAGTTAATAAAGCTGGAGATTATTCACTGTAACATCTTAATCAGAAAGAAGCAAATTACAAATGCACATCCCCAAAGCCCTAAAAGAACTAAAAACCACAGTCCCTACTCTGTCAGCATAGGAAATGCCAGCCATGTCTACGTATGGAGCCTGGGCATAAGTTAAATTAGCATCAGTTCTATGGGCACTGAATCACCCAGCTGAGGCAGTATTCTATGAGCAGTCTATTCCTTGATTCACAAATACGTGAATTAATAATATGCAATCCTAAAAAACATCTGGTAGAAATCATCTTTATCAAATACTAAAGCTTTCTTTGTTTCTCCCGCTACACAGCCTAACATACGCACACACATTCTCATTCCATCAAATAAGCAAAAAGAGTTAGTGTAAAATGCTATTTTTTTAATAACTAGGCAACCTAGCTAATAGTAAAAAAGATATACACATTAAAAGAAAAACAATCAACAACAACCAAAACCCCAACATTTGAATTAGCATCTCATGTTCTTAATCAGTTCTACTATCCTATTATAGAACCCAAATATTTTTGTTGCTTCAAGACAATGAAAAAAAATCCCACACAAATCCAAAAAATAAAAAAAAAGAATCTTAGTAGTGAGTGCAGAGTCACTATTCCCTCTTCCAGAGGCTTCCAAAAGTTCAGAAATCTGAAATCTGGCACAGAAAGAAACCTGTGCTCTGAATTGTAAGAAGTAACGTTATCTAGCAGGTCTAAAAAATATTGACAACATATTTTGATTTATAAGTTATTGGTTAATACCCAGTGTGATAAAAAAATGTGAGTGCCACTGATGAACATTTATTATTACTATTACTTGTACAATGACACTATATGGATAGCATACACAGAAATCAGAGTATTAGCATTTGAAGAGTTGCAGTCATATTTTTATTTTTTTACAGCCAGATTTTATTTTTCAAACTAGCTTTTGGTTCTGTAAGGAGAAATTTTAAACACTTCAGTTATTTAATAGTATTTTGATAGGGAGAACAATACGTAAATATACATATAAATATATACATATCTCAAACACAGTCTTGAGAACAAGAGAATGAAGCAGCTGAACATATTCTCAGGTCAGTGTACATCAGGCATTTCTGTCCCTTAGATTTTGGTTCAGTTGGTAACAAGTCAAAGCTGCTACATCCTAAATCATAATGGCATTCCTAATCTTGTTTTCAAAAATGTTCTTCTGAATTCCAGGTAGTTCACTGCTTGCTACTAAAAAGCATGTTTCAATTTCATTTTTGCAGAAAAAAAGCCTGCATTCAAAATCCTAATTTTCCACAAGATGTCTTAATGGCTTAACACCATGTATAGCTTTTCTTTTGTTACTTATGATTTTGATTCTTAAAGAATTTCAAACAAAACCAGCAACAACAAAAGGAAGTTGTGAAATGTGTTATTCCTATGGCTTTAAGGTATTTTATTTACTCTGATTTTGTATTATGAACATTTCACTTAATAACTCTTCCTCTTTTTTTTTTCCTTTTAGTAATCCTTTAAATTCAAAAAGTTATTTTCAGGATTAGAGTTATTTTGGAGATTATTTTAACGGATTACATTGATGCACATTCCCCTTCTCAGAATAATGATTATTTTCCAGACTTGCCTGCAAGCCTATAACACCGTTTGATGTTTTATGATCTCATTAAACATATACGATTTTTACATCCAGCTTCTATTTAAAAGCATGGATATTTTTTAAGCTTAGATCAGCTATTTTTTAAGACATTTTCTTTTTGTATGTAAGAAGACTATTAACTGGTTTGTTTTTCTTCCAAGTGAATTTGGAAATATAAAAGTTGAAAATATTAAGATGAAAAGAGCTACTAAAGTGATCTCAAATAGAATTAGTAAACAGACTGAATAAATTTGCAGATTATGTCTGAAAGTTTTCTTTCTTTGGAGTAAAATAGTACTATTGTCTTTGCGTTTGTATTCTTTATTATTTGGCTATGTCAAAGAATTACAATATCATTCCTTTGTCCTCCTTAAGTATATGTAAATATTTGGTTTCTGAAAGAGAAATCTCAAACCTCAATAACGTTTCTTCTATCAAAAAAATATTAGCCACATTAAGAAGAAACACTTCATGAACTTGTTTTGACAGTAAACCAGGAACTAAATAGATCATAATTAGCAAGTCAGAGACTGTTGGAGTAACAGAACAGATTTCTGAACTTATTACTAAATTACCTATTTAATAAATTCTACAAACTGTAATAAATACTGCTACTTAATCTAGACAAGAAGAATTTAAAGTCTAAGTGAATCTTATTGTTTTCTTAAATTGATTTAGACAAGAAGTGTGTACAACCTGTAGTATTGTGAAAATACTGTGGATCAAAAAAATCCTTTTCTACAGAACTCCAACTTTTTCTTCATATTAATCTGTCATTTGGGGACTTACTGTAGGTGTGTATTACTTATATTGCTGCAGTTTTCAGAGGGCCTGTTCAGGACACACAGCAGAAAAAAATCACCTGAAAGCTGCAAGGTGGATGAGCTACTCTTCACAAGTGCAGTACGACCAGTAGCAGAGGGAATATGGTTAAACTGCAGCATCACACAGGTTAGATTTCAGGCAAAAATATTCTTGTGAAAAGGGAAATAAAGTTCTGGAATACATCATCTCACGATGTCACAGAGTACCCAACTAAACTCTGGAATTCCTTAAAAACAGGTGAGGGCAAACACTCTTCAGGATGCCCGTCAGCAGGTAAGACCACCAAGTCATTCCCCACTTCATGATTCTGTGTTTAAGTGGCATAATTTAGGTATAAAATATAATACCTGTCATCATGTGATTCAATGAGTTTAAACACAACTTAGCAAGGGGGAAATACTGGGAAAGACACAAAGACACAAATAAAAGACACAAATATTAAGATCAAGGAAGAGATCAGGAACCTGTAGTTGAGACAGCAGGGCATAACTTAGCTTGCCGAAGGATGGATGAGCTTCAGTCATTCTGACCAATTAGTGAGGAAATGTAGAAGTCAGTAAGACAGAGCCAGAGTGAGAAGGGTCAGAAGTGAGAGGTAGTGTTCAGCACAGTTGTGATGGATGATGGCTATAGTTGTAGAGCAGATCACATTACAGAGAAGAGGGAACGTGACAGCGAACTGCCTTGTGATAAATTCACTGCACTGAATCAGTCTTGAATATTCTAATTTCTAATATAACCTTCCTTTCAGAAAGGGCTACCTAATTTGATAAGCTTGGCAGTGATTTTCTGATGTGCATAGCCTCTCTAAAGGGCCAAAATTTCTTCAAGAAGCAGTGCTGTAAATGAGCAGCCTTTTCATAAAAGAATGGGCAGAGGCACACAAGAGAGTGTAAGTGATGCTTTATTTACCAACTGATTTCTATCTGGTGCTATGGCTTAGACTGTATGGAAGATTTAAGAAGAGGCAAATACAATCATTCAAAGAAAGTGCTGTTGATAAACATATTGGAATTCTGGTCGTGTCTGAGTGAGTACAGTAACAATCAGCACAGCAGTGATAAAAGATGTAGTGGGAGAAACTAGTTCTGTTTCAAAGCGTTGTTAGAAGGTGAGAGTCTCTCCCACCTGCCAATCCCCTCAAAAGCCACAAAATGTTAAAAAATGCTGTATGTATACATTTAAAATGACAATTTGATTCTTCTAGTTGGGACTGATTTAACTCCCAAATTTAATTTTTTTTTTAATTTGGTGACAACAGATAGTAAAACAGATGTAAACAAGCTTATTTGTGCCATTCAACTACATCTTTTGCTTTTCCCTTTTTTGCAGTCATTATAGTTATTTCTACAGTGCACACATTTCACACACAAAGGTGCAATGGCCTCGCAGCTCAGATGCTATTAGGGATCAGCAGGCGGCACACGCTGCATGAAGTGCACCAAGAAAAAAAATAGAAACTAAAAAGGTTGTCCCAATGGAAAAAGATTCTCCTATATAATTTGCAATAACAATCATATCTTCTATAGGTCTGTAAATCCAAGTCAAGGAGACAGTACAAGTAGAATTTTCTTCTTTGCTTTTGTTTTTACAGAGCAGTTTGGACAGGCAGGTTGAACATCTTGATGCTCAAAAGTACATATTTTATGCACCAACCTTACAAACAAAATGGTTCCTCTTGGTTTCATTTCTGCAGAAAAGGACTGATTGATATAACAACTTTGCTACACAAAATAACAGCACTATTTTAATGTCACATTTTCAGTGGCTACAGTGGAACCTTCAAGATAGATTTCTAAAGTTATGTTCCTCCAGTCATGATTCTAAATGTGGCAGTAATGAGACAGAATTCCACTTACCTAACATGCTCAGAAATTTTTTAATGCATGTGAAATTTTTAACACATTTGTTCAAGTGTTATTCTTTTGCAAATGACAATTATTTCTATTAACTCCTTTTTTCTTTTTTCTTCAAACATAAGAATGACAGTGAAATACATCTTAATATCAGATTTGATATCCAATTAGGTTTTTAAATGCTGCTGTCATGCTATATAAGTTTTTATAGTAAGAGCTTTATAAGTAACTGGTTTTGCACTGGCAAAAACAATTAAAATCACTAGCCATACCATCATTTTAAAGACCTTACAGTGATCTATTCTACTAGTTCAAAATGAGAAATGGTATCAGTACATAATACTCAGAAGGGTAAATAAGGTGCCATCTGCAAAAATGCTTCTTTAGACATAACACTCTCTTTTAGCATTTTTATACTCAATAAATATTGTTGCTTGCATCTACTGTTCACTTTTTGAGATCCCAATTTAAATATTTGACAAAAAATACTCTGTTAACTTCTGTGGCAATCAAAATGCAAATCCATAATGGTTTACAAGCACTACTAAAAAGGTGAGAAAACATGCCTGTTATATAGTTAAAAATGCTGAATTTGGGGGGAAAGAAGGGTAAACAGGAGAATTAGTCATATATTGGATAACTATGTTTGTGCAGCTTTCACATAAACAGAAGTGCTGTGATCACTCTTGAGCTGTGCAGGTGTCAACCTTATGTTAAGCACACAAATATGCATTTTCTCTAACAAAAAAAAAAAATCCAAGCTCGGCATCAGCACTTAACACTTTCTTTTATTATTATTAAAAGATAATTTAGATCTCTAGGACAGAACTAAATCTGCACAAGAGGCTGTGTTGAAAATTCTATTCCCAAAAAAGACTCTCCAGTAAATGATTATTACATTCTGATTTGACAACCTGACTCTACCCCCAAAGGCTACACTCACTGCAGTTACAAGTCCAATCAAATCTGTACCAAGCTAAAAAGTAATAACCTTCTGTGAAGACCATTAGCAGATTAAGCCTAGGATAAAAAAGAAAAAAAAAAAAGTTACATGCATTTATCAAAAGTCAGAAAACCTATGGCTTGTACATAAGCCACCTTTTCAATCATATTTAGATAAATGATTAGTCTTTTATCACTATCGTCTTACTATTTGACTTCATCATGGCCATACCGTGACCCAAATCCAGTAGCTATGTCAACAACCAGATCAATCAGATTCCAACTGCAGGATTTTTAGGTCTACTGATATATTAGGGATGACTGATGGTAACTCTCTTGGCTACAAATTGCAAACTTGTAATTTGTAATTTACTATTACAGATAACTATTCAATTTAAGTGTATTTACAAGAAAAGTAGCCCAAATTCCAGAAATCATTTTGCTGTACTAACTTACACAATCAAAAGGAAAATGGATCTCATCAGTGAACGTGCACAATAAAGATGCAAATACACATTTATATTATACATGTGGATGTTACACATGGATGTTAACATACGTTCAAAGGCTTCAGTGTTATGAAATGATATATTTCAGGACTGAGCTGGGAACAAAGAACTGCTCATAATGACTTGAGACCAAATCCTGTTATTCTGGTTTCAGCAAAACTTGCAGAGCAAACCAAGGGGAAGAATACTGTGAGGTTGCTCTGAAGATTTACAGTGTCATCTTGTTTGAAAGAAACAATGAGGATTTTCTCAGTGAAGCAGGCGGTGATTCAGACTCCAAACCTCTTGATCCTGTGCACCTCATGGAAACAAGAAGCCATCTGCCACAAAGACTTTGTTTCCACCACTTGCAGTATATATCCATTCCTAACCATGCTATTTGATTTACATAATGCTATCAGAACTTCTTCTTGCCACTGCTATGAAAATCTGTAAGATGCAGTTCTTGATTAATCAAACTCAAATCAAGCTGTAAGAGAAGATACTTCTCTCCTCTACTTTTACAGTTGTTTTATACTCTTTGGAGGCCTTCTTTAACTCTCTTGTGTGTACTGTAAACTTTTATTTCTTTAAATTCTTTGTAGGCCCCTCATTTTTTTTCCAGTGAGATTGCTCATCACATAAACCTTTTCTTTTTTGGATTGCCTCTCCAGTTTAGGTAACAGTTGAAGCACACACACATGCCCACATGCAGCTATAATTAATTCTAACACAGGAGATACAGAAATCCAAATAAACATGCCAATTCTGAACACATCTTTGTCTATGACTAAAGCACTCTCCACACTGAGCTCAGGATCCTCAGACTCTCTCTTTGGTTAGCTATTGAAGTCACACAGGTCAAAAAGCAAATCCTTGAACAAAAACGACAGTGTACAAAACCATCTGTATGATCCTTCTCAGAGCCTACAGAAGTCCTCCTAGTCTAATCCTTTGTTTCTCTCAACTCCTCCTATAAATTTTTGAACTTTAACACCCCTATCCCATTTCTCAGATTATTCACTTGCATTTCACTGCAGAGAAGTCAGGATAAGTACGTTCTAACATTCTATGGTAAGTAGGTTTTGGAATGAAATTCTGTGTTGGAAATGACAACTAAATGGATAAATCACCAAGTATGTTAGATATGTGGCATCACTCCTACTGATTCATAACAGTTTTCTACATATTACACAACTCACTCCAAAAGTAAGAAGTTACATACATTACAAATCATTTATTTCTAATCTTCCACGGAAAGAACAATCAGTGAATCCAATGCAATGACAACCAACTCCAAGCCCTTATAAAAGCAGTTTGATTGTAAGACATAAATAAAACCAGAAATTAAATTGGAAGAGCCACTAGAAAATGAACAAATACAAAACCAAACGCCACAAACATAATTTGGGTTGAATGTTGAAGATCATTCAAAAATCATCTTGAATTACACAGTGGGATGATGCAGCTGGGAACTAGGCATTACGTCATCCAGCTCCCACAAATGTACAAGGTCAAGGACTGGTATGTGGGACAAGCAGCCAGCTGTAGCAAGGAGGGCTGGGGACCACATTTTCATTGGAACCATACACTTCCGTAGAATGAAGTTGCAGACTTAAAACAACGAGTCATGTAATATTAGTACTTTAAGACAACACATAACATCTTTCTGCATTCCAGCATGCAAGCACTGTAAGGGATCTCAAATGCACAAGCTCTGCACATCCCATCTGTATCAAGGCCTTTGGTCAATGAATTATTGATTTCATCAGTTCTACTATAGCTTCCTGTGTAGACTATTCTCTCTGTAGAGAGTTCGATTCTGTTGCAGAACAAGAGTCACATAAAATATGACTTTCAGAAAAGAATGAGTCATTTATTAAGAGTCTCAAGTGGCTTATGTTTTGGTTCAATTTCTTTTTTTAAACAGGGATGGATCTCCTTTTCAAACTGTTGTATTTGTACACCTCACAATGTCTAAATAGCTTGCAGGACTAAGCACGTCATTCAACTATGAGATAATTATTTTTGGTTCACTTACAATACATACACCAGTACCACAGTCTGAAACACCCCAAGGATGCTTCTGCAGCTTTCAGCACTTTTACTTCACCTCAACTTACTGTCTCTGATCTCTCTTTGAAAAGATTTAGCTTGTGCTGAAACTGTTTCTCCCTCAAAAATAGGTATGTGGAAAACAAAATCTTACACAGCATTAATTCAACATCGATGCTTCTCTTTTAGTATTTTCTGGCATTGTTTTGAAGTACATGGTTTTCTAAAAGCCTGCAGGGTGGTAAATCTGACTCCTGAGCTTCACATCACTTACGGGCATTATAAGTGCAGCTGTAACAAAGACTATGATAAAAAAGGATACTAAATAGTGTGAGTCTTTGGCTGTGAGAGAAGGTGTGCTAACAAGAGATCATTCAACCATTATCACAGTCACCTTAGGGGATTTCAGGTCTCAAAAATCTCCCAGCAACCCATTATCTCTTCCTATTCTTGGGGTACCTTCATCCTTGAATGTATTACACCCATCTTCCAACCCTCTGCTGCACAGAAATTATTTACTTTCAGTAGAGCCAAAATTATTGTTCACTGTTGCTCAAAGTTCTTATTCAGAGTTCATATTCCTAATATTAATAAGACGCTTAGACTAGAAATTCACTGTTGTGGTGTCTTCAGCCCTGGCTGGGTGCCAGATGCCCCAGTCATTGTCACTTCCCCTCCTAAACTGGACAGGGGAGAGAGATATAAGAAGTTCACAAGTTGAGATAAGGACTGGGTGATCACTCAGCAATTACCATCACAGGCAAAAAAGACTCAACTTTGGGAGAAAAGGTTTGATTTTTTGAATGAACAATCAAAACAGAGCAGGGAAATGAGAAATAAAACTGAATCTTAAGAACACCTTCCCCCACCTCTCCCTCTTGCCAGGACTCTCTTTCGTTCCCCTCAGCAGCGCAGGGGATGGGTGTTACGCTCAATTCATTACAGGTGGACTTTGCTGCTGCTTCTTCTCTGGAGCCACCCCTGTAGCCCCACTGCTACCAAAAAACCTGGCCCAGGCAAAACCACGACACTTCAGCTATGAAATACATTGTTCATGCTATAACTGTGAAGTCAGCTGCATTTGTTATGAGATAAAGAGGCTACAATGACAAAAATTAATGGCTATTAAAACAACAGAATACAGTAGTTATTAATGGAAAAACATAACAGGTACACTTTATGGATCACATGTATTATATAATTGTTTCCCTCCCACATCCCACTTGCTAGTAAACCTTCCAAACCACTGATAAAGAGCAGCCCTCTTTATGGAGTTCTCTACAGAGTTCTTCCACCTCATACACTCCTACAAAAATTACAAGATCCAAGGTCAATTATGGTATTATTCACTACTGAGACAAAGTCCAATTTATACTACAATATATCATAATTTTTCAGTGTCAGAAAAGTCAGTACTCTTATTTGATTAGCTGAATCCATTCAATCTGAAAATGCCTCTGGCTTCAATATTCTGACAAGAATGCCATCTCACTGAACTCTAAACAATACATGCATTGACCCCTAAAACAAAAGGCAGTTTCAAAGTTGTGGGATATAAGGGAAAACAGAACCAGACATGTAGCACATATATATATACACACATACAATTAAAAATTACCAGAGTATCTTGGCGTGTATGTAAACACTTATCAGAGCTTACAGACAGTAGATATCTAAGTCTCCAAGAAAGCGTATATTTGGGATACATTATGCTGCAACACATAATTTATTTCAAACCAAGAAATGTGTTTCAATATCACATATACAGCTCTACTAAAATTCAGGTTTAGAACGATTCCCTGGGCATGTTGGAAAGATGTGTACAAGCTTCAGAGCTCACCGTAATGTACAGCAAAGGACACAACAGGTAGCTACCTTCAGAAATGGATTATCTACCACCACACACTAGTCTTCCAAACTGACTTGCTTACCTTTCATGGCTTTTTCTCTTTACAAGATTGTTATGAAAGGCCACCATATCTGTAATGATACTTGTATCTAAACAATAACCACATAACTCAGCTTTTCCACCAGTACCATGGAATTCAGTTTCTTTAATACACCAAAAATTAGCAAGTGTTAATTAGCCTGACATCAAATAGCAGCAGATTTGGCATATGTTAATCCATCATTTGTCTGAAACTTGCATGTCCGTTCCAAAGCATCTCACTAAGAGCTTTAATCCTCCACTGGAGTTCAGTTTCTGACTATTTTGGTCTTCAGCCAGAATAATCAGGCAGAAAGACTGAATTTTTTCCTCTTAGTCTCAGAGAACATATAGCGGTGAGGTACTCTGTCAGACACATGGCATTCATCAATACTTTCAAGTTATACACGAGAAGACTCACAGTATTTCTCAAGTGTCTAACCCATGAATACTTGAACAACTTCTGGAGACCTTCCAGACTGATAGTTATAGCTAAAGGAAGTCAATACCCATGTTTTCAAGAACATCATAGTTACTATTACATCTTTTTTTTGTAGGGATAGATGCAGAATTGGCACAGCTGCAAACCAAGCCCACCTTTTAGTCACTGACTGAAACCTTAATTTTCTAAAAATAAGCCTCTGAGAATCTATAGTGAAAGAAACAAAAAAGAAAAAAAAAGACAAAAAAAAAGGCAGTCTGAAAAACAAAAGACTTTGTTGCTTTGTTATTGGCCCAAATAAGTACTCTATTTTTTGTTGATGTCATAAGATAATGCTGCGATTACAGAGGACTGCACTGCCTAGAGACACACAAACATACACATGGGTAAGCAAACAAGAAGCTTCTGTGAAGGAAAATTTTAAATGTAATAATGAACATGCTTGAGTTTTCTCTCTTTCTAATTTGAAAGACTTTAAGCTTCTGTCCCAAACATTATCAGTAATGACTAGGAAAAGAATCTACCCACTGTATTTTTTTCAGTAAGCTGAAAATAGCAACAGTTAAATTGACATATATTTCCTGAAACATTGATGGAGTCATTACTGAATTTTACAACAGTAGTCTAACATTTCAATTCAACTGCAGTCTCTTTTTCAAAAAACAAAACACAAGTTATCTAACAATTTATAAAAAGTGGATACCTAATGGCATGCCTATGGCGGTTGCACAGAACATACTACCAAGAATGGAACGGGAAAGATGGTTCTGTAATGGATAAAAGACAATATGGGCCATCCCCTTCCTAAATAACAGCAATAACTGTAGCATATACAGTGAGGTTTATGTCATTATACTCCAAGTGAAAACCTTAAATTTGAAGTGTAGTGTCAAAGTATGTATAGAAGTCTAGTATTTTCATTTTTTTTACAAGATGGATTTATATTGCATTGTGATTTTTAATCAAAGATACAGCAGCCTCTTTCACTCTTCCTCTCTATATAAAAACAACAATCCTTTATCTTTTATTCATATTATGTTGCAAAATAATGCTTTATTTTGGTGTTGGGAGATTGGAAGGTGAAATGGAGGTCATCCAGTTCCCCGAGGTCAGCCAACACTAATAATACCAGCCTCTGGAGAATGCAAGCAGTGCCCCATTTCTCTCAAGGTCAAGCAACTGCTGCAATCATTCAATGAGAGACTAATAAGACAATTCACAAGTCCTTTTTATTCAGGAATAAAGGACATGCAGTCATGCCTTTCCAGTGGTTTCAAATTCTAGTAGGTTTCTATTCAAAGGAAGAGGCTTTTAAAATGATGGAGAAATTACTGCACTAACTATGGTAACATAATGTCCTGGTTTCAAGTAGGATGGAGTTAATTTTCTTCTTAGTAGCTGGTACAGGGATGTGTTCTGGATTTGGTATGAGAGCAATGTTGAAAACACACTGATGTTTTAGTTGTTGCTAAGTAGCACTAACTGAAATAATTTTCAGCTTCCTATGCTCTACCAGTGAGGAGCTACACAAGAAGCTGGAAAGAAATATGTCTGGGACACAGACCTGAACTAGCCAAAGGGATACCCCAGACTATATGATAACATGCCCAGCATATAAAGCTAGAGAAGAAGAAAGTGGGGAGAGACATTCAAAGTTACAGAATTTGCCTTTCCAATTAACATGTCATGCTATCCCACTTTCCTGGGAATGGCTTTACCTATTAAATTGTCTTTACCTCAACCCATGAGTTTTCTCACTTCTAACTCTTTAGATTCTCATCCCACCGTGAGAGGAGTAAGCAAAGTCGCTGTAGGGTGCTTAGTTGCTAGCTGGGATTAGAATGTGACACATAAACACTGGAAAGAGGTTTCTTTCTGCTTTTCAGTAAAGATCAGCTAATAATTACTAAATACAGATAACATAATGAAAGCTGTGCACTTGGGCCTTGAAGTCAATATATACTTACAGGAGTAAAAAATAAAACTAAAGAAAATACTTTAATTCATTTATTAAAATGATGTACATGTGCTGGGTATATGTCTACAGCCAGGCCCTGTACATCCCAGTCTCTCCAAGCCTCTGCTGCAGATCTACTTTAGCCAGTCTTTTCCTTCTCAGAGTTTTTCCCAGCTGTTTTTCAAAGCTTTAGTACAGCATCGAGATCTAAACTTCAAACTCCTTTACTCCTCCCAACCCATCTTCCTCTTCAGCCTCACTCAAATCTCAGCTCATATTTGCTTCCTTATGTACACAACATCATTTTCCAAACAGGCACGCACAGGTCGCTACACAGAGAAAAGTGTGTGTCCATGAAGGAAATGGGAAAATAGTAGCCTGAACTTTGGACATCAGTAAATCCAGAATCCATATCTAAACCACTGAGGATAATGTAATCCAGTAAAAATGGGATCAATGAAAACCTTCACCAACAGTTCCCAAAAAAAAGTACAAAAAAAAAAATCCAAAGATACTATATAATAGACTCAAACCTTTGTGCAACTACATTTAGAAAAACTGAAACAAAAAAAAAATAAAAGCTATCTTCCTGTCTGCATGAAAAAGTTACTACGGCATTTTGTTAATGATATTTTCTTTTTGGTTTATAGTACAGTACTTTTGCTATAACCATTGTTGAATGTGAAGTTGGATAGTTATTAAAGAAAACCTCCTAGAGATAACAATATTGACAAACTATTCTTTAGCTTAATATACATACATATCAGTATGGAATGTATCATGGTATTACACAAAAATCAACCTGCAAAGCCAGAATCCACCAACTGTAAAAATTCTAAGCATAGACCTGTATGTTGTATAAATTGCAATAAAACCTCAAAGTTTTATTATGTTCTTTATGACACTGATGTCACAAATCACCAGGACTTGTAAACAGCTGCATGTGAAACCAAAATCCGGGTATTTCAGCGCAATGACTTTCAAATTCAACACAATGTTGCTTGATTTACTTTATTGCAAAGCATTTGGCTTTTTATTTCACCAATCTACTTGAAACCTATGGAGGGCCATCTGGGCATCTGTGTGAGAAGATTTTGACTTTATACAGTTCTGCTCTGAAGAAATGTAATGCATGGTGGAATGAATTATTCCAGTCAAGATATAATTGCTTGCTCGTTGAGAATGCAACCTCACAAAGAGCTTGTCTTCATCTTTTCCTTTTTTTTTCATGTACTACAGACAGCAATTCATATTCCCTTCCCCCTCTTTTTTTTAGTGCAGTGCACTTAAAGAGCAGCAAAGAAAGTTCATGTTATTATTAGTGTTGAAATTTGTCCAAGATCTTGCTCCTGTATTTCATGTACTTCATTTGCAATTTTTTGCTATAGCTAGGGATAGAAACAGTAGTTCAGGTGGCTTTGAAAGCAAAATTGTTAACAGAATGGGGAAAACAAGGTGGTCTATTTCTTTTTTTAAAAGAAATTCTAAAATGACCAAGCAGTGCTTAATGTAGATAGAATTAATTGTATATAAAAATAAAATTGAGAGAGGTGAGAGTTTTGTATTCTACATTAGTGACTTTTCTAAAGGAAATATTACTATTAGCACTCTTCTGCATTATTGTTCACGTAACAAATCTTCTCAGAGAAGACATATGTCACAAGAAGACAACATATTATCTACAGCTGGAGTTCCTATTAGATGCTCATTTAACATGTTAAAAAAAAGGCTTTTCAATGGTGCGCATCCACATTATCAGAGCTAATTCTGACCCTCTCATGACAGCTCTATCTGGGGCGAGTTAATGCGCAGATACTTTGCTATTTAAATTTGGCACATCAAAACTGACTTTCATGAAAGTAATGGGATATACACCATCAGCATCTGACCTACGAATTTGCTGAATTAATATGTTGTTTGTCTATTTTCAGTTCAACCAGCAGGGGAAAAGAAAAAAAAAATAAAAAGAGCAGTAGGCTGATATTTTGGGTTTTAAAGCAGCAGCACAGCTTAAACAAGGCAGGACTTCTAATAACCCTATCAAAACATATAAAGCCTTACCTTTTCGAAATATCCATCTTGTAAAGCATTAACTAATGTGTTCAAAATACATGCCTTCTACTTACAGAAGGAAGCGGAAAAAACCTTCTCACAAACATATTCAAACTGGCCACTGCAACTACAGAAAATAATACAGTTAAATTAAAATATTGAGGCAGTACTAAGTCATAAGGTAGCTAGGAACTTCCCTTTCACCTCATCGTTACTAGGAGTTTACCACATTTTACAATGCTAAGATGTCAAGCAAAATGAAGAACTAAAGCAAAATGAGTGAGGAAATGTCAATATCAGAAACAGTTACTGTGGGAAAAATTGTGTGCTTAGCAAACATAAATTTCATAATTTTCAATATTCCAAATTCCATGGTTAACTATAAAGCTTAGGACATATTTCCTATAAATATATGATTAAAAATCATTGATCATCATCATTACTCATATCATCCTTCTACATATTGCTGAAATCTCTTGATAGGTAAACTAACTGGACAAAATGATAATTTACTTTACAAGCCCAAATATTACAGGGAATAATTGCCACCGGATGGTTGAAAGCTATTTTTTTTTAATTCTGGATCTATTCATATTTTACTGAGGTTTTGGTTTTTGTTAAATTAGAATTAAGCATTGAGCTCTGAAAACTTATTTCTGTTTCTCTGTAGCTGGAACTGAAATAAAATTTACACTTTACTACAAACATTTCACAGCTGCTTCTCAGTCTAAACCCTCTCTGCTTATCAAAACCATGTAGAACTGTAAACCAAACATCAATCTGCAACTGTAAACATGTTAATCCAAAATTGAAGGCTCATTACTCACATAACAGAAGATACGTTGACGCATTTCATAATGATACAGAATTTTCCTGTTAAGTACTTTTGATCTTCAATCTACTTTGGCCCGAGGTCAGCTGGCAGAGACACCACAGATTGATTTCTGTACATGTGTGTTAATGATTCCCCTTTCCATCCTTTTGCTCCAAATTGTCTTAAATTGGCATTGACTATGATGATATTCAGAAAAACTTCACAGAATTGTCCAACTGCTGGTTATAAATTAAATTTCAGGTCCAAGAGAAAAGAATTTCTGATGCCAAACAGGATTACTAAAATTGATCCTGATACTATTTAAATATGCATAGTTTAACTGGGTTCATCATTTTTCATTCATAGTATTCCTTTTTGAAGCACTGACACACTTACTACTTCAGCAAATCCTGATTTTTCTATGAACACTGGATCCAATTTGCCTTTCAAATTTAATCACAATTCACTTTGAATGACATCAACCTAGGCAATCTGAGCCCTGAGAAGTCTAAGACCTTTCTTTATTATGATGTAACCGCATCAGGCAACATCACATGGTCAGAACATTTACTCATGCAACATGACAGATGCTTAAACTATCACTTGCACTTCTGAAAGCATTTTTTCCACTTGTAGTGTTAACTCAAAGATCACAAATATAAAAATGATACTTCTCCAGCAATTAGCATGATAGAAAGTCTGTGGGAGAGTACGTAAGCAGAGTTGGCTGGAATTAAGTTTACTCTTTCCAACAGTCATGAAGAATTTACTCTACAGAACCAGTGATTAGTATCAAGGGAAGCATGTGGTCCATGCCCAGATACCATAAATCTACATGGAACAAATAATACTCCCTGTGTGAAGCCTTCCCTCCAGCAAAGCACTGCTGCACTTCACCTCAAGTAGGACAGGTGGCTTGGCTGTTGGTGGGCAGAGTGCTGGGCTCCTTTTCAGCATTGCTTCTGCAGAATTTAGAAATTAAAATTGAAATATCTGTTTGGAAGAGTAAGCAGCAAAGCACACATGCTCCTCTTACATCTTCAGGTTACAGCAACCTGGTCAATTGCTTGAACAATTATGAGATACAGGCAGAAGATTTAATAGGAAATTACCAACCTAAAAAATATATTCTTAAATGGCCAGCTCCTGCATTTTTTTTCTAGAAGTTAATTCTTCTGTACTGTAAGTGAAATAGAAAAAGCAAACAGAATACCACACATATTAAATAGTTGTGATTTAAATCTTGGTTTCTTCTTCAGACTTAAAAATCTATCTTTTCTCATTTTATATTGAGGGATACAATTTTCAGTATCACAACAAGTATCATACCATATTTAGGTATTCTAATTTCCAGATACAATCAGTCCAGGCTTATTCATATATTTATAAGGACAAAGTTTAACACAAATCATCCTGTTTGGATTCTCATGCAACATTTTTTTGAGTAGCAACAGTATACATCAAGTGCAGCCACTGTTAAATCACTAATAATCTCCTGAAAGCTTGATTTTTACTGCTCCAGCTTCATATGTTGAAATAAATACAATGATAAAATGAAATGGAACTTTCAAAATTGTCTTATTATTCTGACTTACGTATGCATAGAAAAATCTTTGAGCCTATTGTTATGAAGAGTGAAAGTCTCTCACTGGTATAATATCATTGCTTAGAATCTGAGGAACTTCATTCTTCTGTACATGGACCTTGATCATTCATTTTCATGGACTTTACAAGAACACAGAATTATGAAGCTGTCACTCAATTTAAATGAAATTAATATATTGCTTTCTACAAGAAAAGCGAATGTTCACCTGGGAAGCATTTCATTTTGTAAAGAGACAATATGAGCTCTGCATGACATTTGAAAAGTAGACTGGAATGATAAGAATTGGAACAAAGCATAAAAATATTAATCTACCTTTCAAAGAAAGTATACAAGTGAAATATTACCCTAATGTTCAGTTTAAGTGCAGAATGTTGTACATAGCTGCAAAATATTGTAGAAGTGTCTGAATATATTGAAACAAACAAAAAAAGATCAGAAATTACCAAGATTTGCACTATATACAGAATCTATAGATTCTGTACATTCCATCTTTAAAGCACACATTTAAATATGTGGTTAGCACCACAAGGAAGTTCAGAGAAAATGGATGCTGGATTTAGGCTGCTTAGTGAAGAACGATACACCAAAGACTAACACAGTTCAACAACTTTTTTGACTCCATCTTCACAAACCATAACAGAAAGCTTTGGGAAGAGTGGCAGCCAACAGTGGAGTGTAACAAGCCAGAAACTGCTTAAGGAAACTGGACACATGAAAATCTGTACAAGGAAGGTTGATTTACCTGCAAGTGCTGAAAGCATGCTGCTGTGCATTCAAGGCTATCTATGATCTACAAAACTATCTATAATCTACAAAACTGGAGGAGAACAATGAAAAAATGCTAACAATCAGGACATAAGTATGGTCATGAAGCATGTCTTCTGGGAAATTATTCACAAATACATGAAGGACCATCAGGCAGTATCATGAATGTTCAAAATAGTTTTACCAAGGTAAGATTACTCCTGCATACAGGGAGAAAGCAGTACACTACAACTTGACTTCAAGAAGGTTTTTGATGCTGACTCCCACAGTATTCTCATTAATAAGACATGGACCAAACAGACTGCTAGACAGTTTGAAAACTGGCTGGACTACTGGGCTCAAAGACTGGTAAACAGTAGCCTGAGCTGTAGTTGTTGTTCAGTATCAAGGACAGGAGTTTGAGGATTGATGCTGGGTCTCATACTCTTTATACTGCATTGTATTTGCAGATACTAAATAAGGAAAGGTGCTCAACATACTGAAACACAGTTTCAGTCCATAGGCACTTCCAGAAACACGAGGACCATTCAAATGAGTTTCTCATACTTTCTGATTCACTCGACCATTCTCAGGTAAATAACAATATTCTGTACTTGCAGAGTTCTTTTTATTAAAATGCATTTAATACAAACTATATACTCTTTGCATTAATGCACAGAGAATATCTGTGGTAGTGTTTACTTCATTATCTTACACTACAGAAGTCACTTAAAAGCAACAATCCAGAACCATTTAATTTCTGTTAAGAGTTTTCAGCCAGTAAAACCTGTTTCCCAGAGGTGCCTCTGATTTATACATGCTTTCAGGTCAACTAAAAGTACATTTATTTTCCCATTTTTTTGTTTACACCAGTCTGTAGCAAATTAATTCCAGAGAGGCAGCTAAAACCAAATTTGTAATAGAAATAACCTTCACTTGTGGTTAGTAAGCCATGTTTAAAATCCACATAAGGAAAGGAGGAAAACCACCATAAGAAATCTACAAATCTAGATACCATCCTTTTGCAATCACACATACAAAATAATCATACAAAGACGGACTCACCAACTCTACTGAAAAAGGAATCAATGTATTCCCCCACTAAGGACAATTATACATTTTATGCATTCTGTATAGTAGGCACAAAAGCCTTTTCAAGAAGGAACATCTCAGAAAAGAAGTCTGGGAAGGATCACAGATTTCCTCATTGAAGTCCTATAAACGCTAATTGTACACAATCAGGGTGGAAATGAGGTTCCCAAACAAGCAATGTCAAAGTACTAGTAGCAATTTCTTTTTTCAAGTACTATCTCCAGTATTGGCCCCTGGACTAAACTCGAGTTAAGAGCAGAAGATAAATCAAGTGCACTCCCAAAGAGCATAATTCCATTTACTTTCACCCAAAGAACACCTGCTTGTGGTTTTGCAGTGTGAAAGCAAGCATGGTAAATGGAGATCAACACATTATTCAGTGCAAAAAAATCTTTTCTGTTCCAGTAATGCAGACATACCTAAGACATTCTCTAGTATCATCCTTTGCTTTAAGAAACAGAGGTCTCTCAATCTATCAACCTCAAAATTAAAAGGTTAAGAAAGTTTTATCAGAAGACAAAGGTAAGACCAAAAATGCTTATAAATGTTTCAGGAAAGTTAAATTTGTTTTATATAGGTATCTGTTTTCTTTTTCTTTCCTTCAAAAGACAAAGTCCAATTCATTAATTTCAGTAACTGCAAGTTCAACAGCAATAAATTATGTTCACAGAATCACTCTCTAACCCCATTTCCTACTAAGTCCATCCACAGTTGGTCACTTGGTATTGTTTTCTCACTACTCTAATCTTGGTTCATTTTATTTATTTTTAAAGAATGCAAACAGAGACAGAACTTCATCTTAGGCAGCCAAAACAATAACTTTTGTTAAACTAGTTTTTACTAGTTTTTACCCAGTTGGAGAAAAAAACAAAAAGTGCCATGAATAGCCCAACTGCTAGCTTACAAGAAAGCTGATGAAAAGTTTTTATTTAAGAGAATTGTCATGGTTTAGGCCCAACTAGGAACAAAGGACCGCAATCAGTCATAAGTAACAAGGGCCTTTGGAACCTTCTAAAGACTCACTCCAAGACTACTCAACTTGGGGAAACAAAACTTAATCTGCTACCAACCAAAGACATAATAAATAGAAATCCAACTGAAAACAGTATAGAGTAGGGTAAATGATTAAAAGTGCAATCAAACCCTTTAAGATGCCCTTCACACCATGTCTCTGCTCTTCCCAGGCTCAGGCACCTGATCCCAATGTCTGAGCAGCACAAAGTGGACAGGGAATGGGGGATGCAGTCAGTCCTATTCCAATGGTTCCTGATGCTTGTCTCACCTCTGAAGACAATGACACCTCCCTGCTCCAGCACAGGGTCCCTCACACACCAAGGCAGCCCAGCATGTGCCACTCTAATGGACGTTCATCCCGAGGGCTGCAGCTCCTCTTTGCTTCGTTTGGGTTAGGGTCTGCTACAACTACACCCTCTGGTATGGGGTCTCCAACACTCACCCCCTCTGAATCTTACTGGAGCAGCTGGCAACTATTAGTCATTGCCCTCCATGGGTTGCAGGGGAACAACTGCACTCTCGCTGCAGGCTGCAAAAGGTTCCCTGGTCTGGCACTCCTCCCTTCCTCCTTCTCTGTGGGGTTTGCGTGGTTACCTCCATCTTACCCTACTCTTCCTCCTCCTTCTACGCACTACCAATTTCCCTTCTTAAACAGTGATGGCAGAGGCACCAGATTGGCCTGGCCAGGACGGAGGAGGGTTCAAGCTCCGAGCCAGAGGAAGTTTTGAGAACTGCTTACAGGAACAGCACAGCAGCCTTCTCCCCGTTACGAAGCACAAGTGGCTCCACACAAACCTGTCACAGGAAAATTGAAACACTACTTCATTTTGCTTGGAAAGCATTTTTTATGAGGTGGGACCAAGTCTTTATAGGGTCTACATTCAAAGTCTCAAATCACATTAATTATTTTGTTCTGAAATGCTTCAGAATTATTTCCTTTACTTTCTGGACAGTTATTTTTTCAGCTACCTTTTGAAATATAAATAAAATTACCTTGTGCAAGTAAAGCTGATCCAGAACTTAGATAGAATAAAAAGAGTAAGACGTGAATAAAGAAAACAGAATCTACTGGAAGAAAAAAAAAAGTTATTAAAAAAAAAACTTTAAAAGAGAACTATGGTAAAAAAATACGGGAAAGTTTTCTCATGGAAGAAAATAAAGAACAATATCCACAGGGAATAACACAAATAAGGAATTAATTTGCTATCTGGAAACTTAGCTTGGACATTAGAAGGTGAAACCAATATAAAAATTGAAGAAAAATTATTTCAACTGTCTTGCTATTAAAATACTATCAGAATGCTCACAAATACATGAAGCTTCTTCTAACATAGGTTTAAGACAAATTAATCTTTTCAGGGCTTAAGTAAATATCTCTTCTAGTTCAATTTTCTACAGTACTATGACTTTTCTACCTAAAATTGTTCAGAGGTTAACAAAGAATACATTAAAAATCATCATCATAATCATCCTTATAATATATGTTTTTTATGAGCTAGAAATTAAAATACTGAGCTTTAAGAAACAAAAAAGTCACACTGTCTGAGCTTCAACTGTAGTCTTATCAGTTCCTGCTACTAAGTATTGTAAGAGAAGCGTTTGACAATAAAGGGCAACCTTATACGTTCAACAGCATACAAGAGTGACGGCTAACTCAAGACAAAATTCAGAGTAGAAGGATAATTTATGTGTTGTCACAGTAGAGACTGATATTGAAGGAATAAAAAAAAATAGAAGACAGAACTGACGCACACATCTGACTAAAATGAAAAATCTGAATGAATACTTGGCTAAACACAACACATCTTTCAAACCACAAAGCTTGCAATTAAATTAATCCTATCTGAAAAAGCAAATGAGAAACCCTTGACTATACAGAAGAATTCTAACACTGACAGCTGATGAATTACAAGCAGAAGTTAACACACCAGTCAGGAAACCAAAATGTATTAAATGCTGATGAGTGTACATATGTGAGATATATACATATATATGCATAAAAGTGCATATTTTATTTTATTCATTTAATATAGTATCAAATGTATGTTGAACATAAAATACCATATATTTATTGTATAAGAACTTGATATATACTATATTATATTTAGAATATGTTCTATAATATATAGCTTGACATTAATTTTATTTGTACACATATATATAGTTAAACATATTTTTTAATGCATGTCAGGAAGATTTCAGATCCAAAAGATAACATTTGACTAGATACATGAAACTGGCTTTAACCAGCCATTGCTGGTAGTGAGAGTGACGCCTTTGTTTTCCAATCACAAGGCTACAGTAGGCAAATCAAAGGATTTGAGACTAGGTTTGCCACCTCTCAGATGCATTGTCTGCATGTTTGAGGAGCTGTACTTCAAATATGTAAACTCTTAAATTTTATTTACATTCTATCAGGTGGCAGACTCATCTCTTTATGGGGAGGATATTTTTTTAGTTTATGAATATATCGTATAAATCTCTGATCTAAAGGTAGGTGTGCTCTACAGTCTATAGATGGAGAACATGCCTACCTCTCTAACTTTGCAGTTGGACAGAATTATGTCATTTCATGTACAAAAATCTGAGCAACTGCTAAAATAGCACTTGGGCTGCCTGAAGATAGTGGGAGGCATCAAATGTGAAAGCAAGTTGGTTACAGAGAATTAGAAGTAAAATTTAGAGAAGTTATGTAAACAAAATTTAACAGCATAACTTTAACTTCTGCACTGGAGTACAAACATAACTTGCAGTTATACTTTCTATACACACACAAATATATGTCACACAGCATCTATCTACAGGATATACATAAACTGTATTTTTCTTCCTAAAATTCAGTTTATATCAGCAGTAAGTAAAATGACCACATCCCTAAAGACTTTGTGGTTGACAATAACAATGTTTTTCTATTTATACTTTCACTCAGTTATTAATTTATAGATTATATTCCTTGCTTTGTTCACAGCACTCAAAATTAAATTATTGTCCACTCTTAAGCCCTTTTGATAAAGCATCTTTCTAAATCACAAAACAGCAGCTACTGAAGATTTAATTACTTTGTTATTTTGACTTTCCACATTGAAAAAATATTATAAAAAACTCCCTGAAAATAGTGAAAGGCTTAAATTTAAATTAAACTCTTTTTTTTTTTTTTCCAGGACAATCCTTTAAAGCTGGACAAAATTCTTTTTAACAAGCATTACAGTTTTGCATTGCAAAGCATCAGAAACAAAAGCACAAATTACCAAACAGAAAATATCTATTTCTAAAATTCCTACAGATATACTTTTTGCAACAACGGTATGCACTATGCTGTGCAAAAAGAAATGTATGCAGCAAGGAAGATAGTCAAAGTTTGTTTTAAGTTTACAAAAGAAGAGAGTTAGACGTGCCTTAAAACAGAGACAGACAGAGGTGGGTTGAACAAACCCATCACACTGATCATATTATATTTTCTATATATAAGCATTGTGTACAGCATTCACTGTGGATGAAAAAACAGACCATATAAGAGTAATGAGTATAGAGTAAGAGATGGACATTTTGTCACATCACAGAATGGGATAAGGGTTTACTGTCAACTAACCTTACTGCTTGTGTGATGCCAAGGTCAACTGGATTGCTAACTTCATTCTCTACCATTTAATAGCAATAGCTACAATTGAAAAAAAAAATCCACAAATACTTGATTCTAAGCTTTAATTTTAACACAAGTAAGAAATATTTACCTAGTAATTATGACAGTCTAGTGTCCAACAAAAGAATCAATCAAGATCAATGTTCTGCCAACACCAACATCAGTCTTCCTGCATTTTCAGGAATGTCAGTTGTAGGAAGAGTGTCACCTATCAAATATGTTAATTTCAAAGTCAAGGCTAAATAGGTCACCTCTTACTATTTTCTTAGCAGTGAATATATAATAAATAAGCTACAGCCAAATTAGTCTCCATCAAAATAAGACTGTTTTGCATAGCGGAGACAATAACATTATGCATACACATTAATGAAAAACAACCAACCAAACACTTAACTCTCAAATACCATCGCAGGTATTTTTTTTAAATTTAAAAAAAAAAAAAAAAAGACTGGATAAAAGTTGTTGTTGACAACCTAATGACTAGGTTTTTCCAGTGGTCCACAGGTTCTCTGTGAACAACACAGAAATTCCATCATGAATTGCTGGATATTTTAAGCCCCACATTTTTCAAGAAATCAACAAATTTAACCACCAAACAACCTTCATATTGTGACAAATCTAGTAGATTTTTTTACACAAAGAACTGGAGGTATGTAAAAAAATCACTAGTGTCTTCAAACATGATCTTCTAGATGATCAGTCTCCAAAGAAATCTTTTCTGTATAGAAGATTACTATAAACTAGGATACTATTTAGAAAATACACATTACAGATCCAAGGGAATAAAAAAAACCCTTCAATAGTATTGTAAGTATTTTATTTAAACATTTTCAGAGCAACACTGTGGAACTGAGATTATAAACAAAATGGTCTTCAGCAAGAATCAACATAAGGAATGATTAGGCAAAATCAAAACAACCTAGAAGAGCCTTGTTCTGTCCTCTTACTTGAGGTATTTAGTATTAGTAAGCCTCTCTAGGCTAAACAGTCCCAGTTCTCTCAGCCTTTCCTCATAAAAGAGATGGTCCAGACCCTTAATCATCTCTGTGATCAGAACTGGACCCAGCATTCCAGATGGAGAGTACTACCAGTCCAGAGTAGAGGGGAAGCATCACGTCGCTCAACCGGGTGACAAGCACTCCTTCTAACACAGCCCAGGACATCATTGGCCTTCTTTGTCTCAAGGGCACATTGCTGGCTCATATTCAGCTTGGTGTACACCAGGATCCCCTGCTCCTCTTCCTATGAACTACACTCCAGCTAGGTAGTCTCAGTATGTATTGGTGTCTGGGCTTGTTCCTCTCCAGGAGGCACAAGAATTTGCACTTCTTGCTGAGGTTCAGAACTTTCTTGTCAGCCCTCTTCTTCAGCCTGTTGAGGTGCCTCTGGATGGCAGCATGACCATTAGGCATATCAGCCACTCCTACCAGTTTGGTGTCATCAGCAAACTTGCCAAGAGCCTCTTTGCCTCATCATCCAGATTATTAATGGAGACATTAAACAGGACTGGACTTAGTATTGACTCCTGAAGTACAACTGGCCTTCAATTACTGACACAAGTTGTAATTGGGATAGTAATTTCAGGATCTTTTTTTGCATTATCTATGCAGTTACGCGACAGAATGCCATAGGCAGCATTTTGTGCCATGTTAGTTCTACATTAAATAAAAAAAAAAAACCACAAAAAAATTCCTCTATATTACAGCAGAATAAGGCACATATTATAGATATCATTTCTATCCAAAAGTCACCAAGTCAGTATATTCATGACGAAAGCTTAGAAGTATTTGTCTCACCATGGTATTCACATCAAAAAACCAAACACACTGGGATGAAGAATTCATGTCTCTTTTCTGTACTTATCAGAGAAAAGTAACTCCAGCAGTCTGAGAGTTCAACAGACTGCATAGTTTGAATTTTGCTAAGGTGATGTAGAGACATGTCATGCCACTGCTGTCAGAAGCCTTGGAGTAGTAACTTGATGTATCTCAATAAATTCTATGAGTTCTATAAGCATGTACTAGAGCTGGGGCAACAACCACAGCACAGATAAGTTTTTCTCACAGAGATGCAATTTACTGGTCACGTCAAAGCATGCAATATGCCCTGACAGGGCCCTCCCACTCTGTTCACAGATTGCTGAATGCCCACTATGACGATTTAAAAACTTAGCTGACAGTTTATTTCAGCAGCTTCTTATCATAGCCTGCAAATATGGCAGTTACACAGACAATTATGTAATAGTTACAGCAACGCTTGCAAGACATATTTAGAGATAAGAAGATCTGTGTATTATTGATATACCATGAACTCTAATCTTACAGCATATGCTTCTTCCTCAGTACCACTCATTGGAGTTACCCACCACCAAACCTCTGTCCAAATTTGCCTATCAGAGAATAAAAGAACTGCAGCAACTCTTGAGATTTATGTTTTAAGAAGTGCTGGATGCAAACTGGCATATAGGAATTATATGGCTCTACCCCATATCACTAATATCTAGTCAATTCTCATTTACTATGTTCAGTCATATACCGAGCAATAAAATGAATGTAAGGATGACAACTAAGGAGGTTTAGTCACTAAAATAATTCTATGAGCCCTTTGACACAAAGCACAAAACTCTGCCCTTAAAGAGACCTTGGCTTGATTCCTAGCATTAACAGAGGAAAAAAAAACCCGACACAGAACAAAGGAGTGGTACACATTTGCCATTCAACACTAAGCTCCTAGCTAAAAGAATAATGAAGCTTTGCAGAGTAGTCAGAAACACCAGCACTATCAGACCTCAAGAGTGAAAACTGTAGAGCACACCTTCAGCGCTGTGATAAGGGGCACAAAGTAAAGACAGAGGTAACAAAAGCAAGGTCAAGAAGCAGGGCAGTGCAAACCTGAATCAGAGAGCAGATCATGCCTCTCTAAAAGCACGTGGCCTTAATAAGATCTTAGGACTAGAAGATGAAGTCTCCTAACAACACAATCATATATTCCAGACCAGTTAATGAAAGTATATATATATATAGTCTATTTCCTTAATTGCTATGAAATAAAAGACACTCTAATTTAGATGCTGTTTATGTTACCCTACATACCATTGACAATACCGCAAGACTGCAGCAAACTGCTGATAAATACAGAAGAAAAAAAATTCCTAGAGTGTTAAGATTATACAATGGAACTAAAAAACTTAAGAAAATACATTTTAGAGATTTAACTAACCAGGTAAAACAATAATGCACAAACAGTTAAAGATATCTTTGTTTCTTTCCTTGTTTTTTTAAATCCATGAACATTGGTTCAGAACAAAAACTGAGAATATAATACTGTCACTGTACATTTGGCTTAAACTTAAAAAAGTAAATCAAAGAGCACAGAAACAATCATTATTTTTCATGGGACTTTTAAAGTCTTATAAAAAATGCTGCTTATGAATGCTAAGTGTAAAACTCAGATACATTGGTTGATGCAGAAGAAAGGACAAGTCCTTTCTAAAGAACTTTTAAAGACTTGATCTAGGTGAACTTGCTTCTGAAGGGGTGTGGACTAGTTGATCTCTAAAGGTCCCTTTCGACCCGTACCATTCTATGATTCTAAGTTGCCACATTGCTCTGTTATTAAGAGATCAAAAAGAAATCTTTTTGGACACCTGGAAAACGGTATCAATTGATTTGTCTCATTCACCTATATTTTAAAGAGAATGATAAAAAGCAAACTAAGAAATCTGAATTGTATGTAATTCTATATAAAGTGATAGAGAGATAGAGCAAAATATACATAAATAAAATTCTTCCAGAGTAATATTTAATGTAATAAAAATTCTGTTTTCCAACTCAAACATTTTTGCTTTTGAAGTGACACCAGATTTAAAATTTCTAGTCTACTGTAAGAAACAGAAGATAAGCAGGTTCATAGGAAGCATATTTTTATCAATACTTCCATATTATGATTTTAAGTATTGGAAAAATACTGCTTTGTTTTCAAACAAATAAATAAATATGTGGAATCGAAATGCAAAAACTGTTTTAATTAGCTTATTTTCAGCAGGAAAGTATTTCCTCAATTACCTACTTACCTACCTACTATATGCTTTTGCTTCCCACAAAATCCACTATCAGCAATGTTGTCTAGGATGCAACTTGGTTCACAATTTCTTTTCTGAGAGGAAAAGGAATCATATCTTTATGTTTCAGGTTATTATAGAAGACACTCAACTGTTCTCTGGTGAGCACACATGTAATGTTCAGAAAGAAAACAACCTTGACAGAAATCATATATTATGTATGACAGTGGCTCTGCCTTGGAGCAGAACTAAGATATTCTTCTCACACAGCAATGAGGGACCTGTAGGCAGGAGTACTTCTTCCAAGATGGAGCAACACTGCAGCTGTCCTTTACAAAGTGGGAAAGCTCCTGATCCACTAAAATATCAACTGCCCCCAGTCTCATTTGTATTTTGTTTTTTTTACTCTTAAGTGAACTGCAAAGAGAGACATTTAAAGAACAGATCAGTAAAACAGTTTCTCAGCCTTATTAATTTTCTTTGCAAATCACACTTCATCATTTAAGACGACCTCTACGGGTTCAGAACATAAGAGGTATATACATGTATACATATCAATTATTTCTGTTTGAATTAAGTATGAACAAAAACCTATGAGCAAATTTAGACAGATTGAGAGCTGAGAGCTATTTCTAGCATTTTAACTGTTAACTACCATCTCCTGTGATGAGATCCTAATTAGCATAAAATTTTGAAAGAAAAAAAAAAATTTCACACATTTCCTATCATTACAATTCATTATGCAACCTCATGTTGAATGTTATTCTTTACAATAAGCAAAATCTGTTTTAAAAAGAAAAAATAATGCTGTCTACTGATAATGTCCAGTATATCGTTTTATCAGTGACAGAAGAGTAGTTTTACATCACTAGCTTTTTGGTGCCAGTGACTCTGGCCATGCACCCTCCAGGCCTAAGCAATCACAGTATTTATGACTGGATCGGTCTCTGACCCAGATACAGTACTAATTATTGAGGTTTTAATTTAGGTAATAATTCTGACCTACCGTGCTAGTAATTTTGCTGATGGGAACTAATTAACAACCACATAGTCTACACACTTTCTTTAACCTAGCTGATAAAAAGCTTATAATCAAGTCACACTATGCATTGGGTAAGTAAGGGTGTACAGACAAGCCCATCTGTATACACACTGGAATAATTTCTGTAGTCCTATGTAATGAGTGAAAGTAAAACACACTAATACACACACTACTGATCAAGTAAAGGATGAGACAAGGAAGTAGCTGTAATTCTGTCTCTGGGGTATTTCATACAAATCAATTTAGGACAGTTCAAAAAGAGACCAGATCTCACAACTGTATAAGTATACACCATCTCTGCGATAGTGCATTAACGCTATGAGTAATGCACACTGAAGCTTACCTACTTAAGAACAACAAAAAGTGTTTATGAGATTACTTCAGTGAACTAATTCAACATCCCTAGTTCCTGTTCAAACAGACTACTAAAGGAACAAGATGGGTTAATTTGGTGCCTAGAGTGATGGATTGTGAATACTCTCATATTCATTGGGTTCTCTCATACAACTCTGAAATGATGCTGGTATCCATTTATGTTAGCACCACTGTAGTAATCCACCAGAAGTAAAAGAGCAATGGGTAGGACTTAGAATAGAGCTAAATCTAAAATAATCTAAGAAAATCTGCAGTTGTGTCAGATTGCCATTGAAAAGGGCTGAGAGGGGCAAGTAACATATGTGGTAAAAAAACCCTCAAACATTCTACACAGTATTCTAAGTATGCCCACATCACAAATAACATACCAATACAACAAAACACTAGAGAACAAAAACACTTCAGAATTCAGAATAATCAAACAGAAAATAATCTTCATGGATTAAATCAATATACATTGAAGAAAAGTGTGCAGTCTGACTGCTCTTCATTTCTCTTTGATTGTTTTGTGATTCAGCACAGAAGTGGTAGTTAATGCCCTTCAAATGCATTAAATTGTAAAACAGCAGAAGCACTTAAGAAAATATCCTGTATAAATTAATCTAATCACATTTTTACTGATCAATATTTACCAATTTTCCCTAAAGATAACCATTTGCCTTTCATTCTAAGAAACAGTAATTGCATGCACACACAAGGCCACACACGACTTCATGATAAAAATAAATAATCATGTCTTCTGTGAAAATTGATGACAAGACTAAAACTTTCATTAAGTTTTGTCTAGCACTTACAAACTGAGAGTCTGGGTGCCAAATGATCTTTTACATCACTGGTTTGCCTACGGTAGACTCACCAGTACCAGAGTTAGACGTTGGTAATATCTATTTATGTCTGAAAAAGAGACCAAGATTTAAACCATCTTAAATCAGACTCTTTGACCTTTTCTGATTACTGGTGCCCACTCAACCTTTTCAAGAGGTATGTTGGATATCTTTGTCCAGTACAGTTCATTCAGCAATCACAATATTTCCTATAAGTTAGATAAATGGAGTGGTCACTTAACAGGAAGAAAGGCCAACAAGAAATGCAGCAAAGGTCACTCAGTTCAGTTATCATGCACTGTATTAAATTTTCATCAGATGTGAACAGCAATTTCATCAATAACTCATCCAACTAGAATGACTACGAATGTTAGAAACTGCCTACCCACCTTATGCTGGGTGCAGAGCAGTCGAGGAACTCAGTATTTCTGTAATGCAGCCATAGTAAAGGACATTGCATGAACACCTGAAAGGAACAAAGGCTTCTCACCCATCAGTTTGGGGGTAAAAGGGAAATAGACTAATAACCTGATGTTATATAGTTTTTTTTTCCTACTGTATTATAAACACTGTCCCATATGCTACAACTTAAGAGTACGAACTCTCTTCTTGAACCCTGGCCTTGAACCTTTGCATCACATGATTTTGGGTGCTTTTAATGGTCACTCTGGAAATACTGTGCTCTTCCCAGTGCTTCAAAGTCACTCGTCAGTTTTGTTGCCTCTGCTTTCACAACCAGCAAGATGCAATAGAAGATATTTTTACTGGAGACTTTAAATAAATATATATGACGGCTCTCCAACCTCTGATACAAAAAATTACCTTTTAATTATTTTGATTCAGTTGCTACCAAGCTCCTGTTGACAAAGTCTTTTAGCTTATGTCATAATTGTTTATATTGTTGAAAAATATGTAAAGATTTCAATGAAATTAACATCATTCAGTAACTCTAAAAAACCCTATAAATGTGAAGAGTTCAAGCATGAAATGTTTCTGCCATTTAGCCACTTCTCTTACAAGGAGACATGATACATGAAAATTGATTCCATAAAGAGAGTTATGTCTGTTTTTTTTCTGGATAGGCAACTTTGCTAATTAAAAGCAAGATCTATGGGTTACCAAAAAAAAAAAATAAAAATCCACATCATGTTGTGCTTTTATTTTGTATATTTTTGTTTATTTTGTATATTACGTTTCATCCACTAACTGAAACAACATATACTTTTAAATAATATGCATACTTAGATCCCTTTCATTTTTTCAAAGAAATCATAATCTGATTTTCAGACAATCCACTCTGAAAACAAATATGAAAGTGAATGTCTGAGCATTTACAGATGAAATCTATACTCTGCTCAGGAATCCGTAAGACTAACAGCTGGTGTTGCATCCAATCAGGAAAGACAAGCAACACCATATGGCACATTTTTCTAATGCAGTTCAGAGCGCTGAATATCCAAAACACCATACTTAGGGGGAAAAAAAAGCTGCCTGACATCCAACTATTTCTACCAATTAGTTTACTCTATCACCAATAATTAGTCTACTATGCTCTAAATTGTTTGGCTTTTTTCCCAGGATGACTTCTCACCTGTGATTTTGTTAGACTCACATTTAAGCAAAGCAAAATGACTTAGCGTAATATATCCTTGCTTAGGGAAAGTTACTCAAAATAACAGAAAGAAAGGCTCATGTGAACTCTCTTTTACCTTTTGGATGATTTTTAGAACCATTAAATTACTTTTTATTTTCCATTATATAAACCAATGCTATTTCTGAATACTATGAATGAGTCAAGAGAGTGTAATTTGAAGTTATGATTTTAAGCAGGGACAGCCAGCCATCATTCCCCTTTGGGGAACAAATATCAACAGAACGATAGGACATACAAAAGGACATAAAAAAAATGACACTGTAACTATTTTGCCCTGTCCAGTCTACACTTAAAATCTATGCTGATGAAATCAGGGCTCATATTGCAAAGCACCATATTTTTAAACAGGAAACGATTAGAAAAAAAATAAAGGTTCCATAAGCAAAATGTTACCTAGAAACTTTGTTTCTAACAAAGCACAAAATGTAAACTTTTAAAAAACTGGCAGGAAGTAAAGTTACTCTACACTTTAAGAGAAGTTGATAGAGATTTTTATTTATGGAGGTTTTATCTCTTTAATCAGAGATGCAGTTACAACTACTTGTCATCAAATCCATGGAATTAATGGCAGAGTACTCTGACACAAAGAAAACATATTGTATGAAAATAACCTGCTAATAAAGCAGTATCAATAGTACTGTGGTTTTCACTTACAACCAAACATTGTATTGACAACTTTAACATATACATTTAAAAAAACAAAAGCAAAAAACCACAACCAACCAAACCCCAACAGCTCTCTCTTGATGTTAAGAGCTTAGTATCTATAAATAATTTTTAATACAACTTTGTGACATTTTACACAAATAATCTGAAAGTACAACCTTCAATAGTGTTTTAGTATTAGTAAAAATAGTTACCTACATGCAATAGGTAACTGAGCTGAAAATTCTCATGAAAAAACTCCATATATATATTTAAAGCAAGATGAAGAATATATGTTTCCTTATTCATTCTCAAGCGTTCTCCTTTTCTTACATAAGCTTAACTAGAAATCAGTTGAGGTTGTCTTCAAAATTGTAAAGGGCTTTTGTAATAAGTGGAATAAAATTCTCATTTTCATAAATGAGGATATGAAATGATAGTAAAACAAGCACAAAAATACAATAATTACATTGGTGCTAGCTGTATTTCACAGCAACAGTTACTGCTCTGAACAGTACTCCATATAGCAACTTGACTAAACAGGGTGAGTCCATCTGTCCCACTATTAGTACACAGCTAAGAATGAAACAGATGAACTCCAAACCTTCAGTTTCAGTTTACTGATTAAAGATCGAGGTTAAGGCCATCTGCTAAGTTACAATAATCTGTCAGGATATTAGAAATTCTGACACTGAGAAACAAACAACAAAGCTCTTTCAGAGATGAAAATTACATTAAGTAATTCTACTTATTTCCAAGAGGCTACACAAACTTAACCATTGCAGGGTATTTCAGAATACCCTAAAACACAGAAGCAACAGGCTATGCTGGTGAAATGTGTTCTTACGAGCACATCAGTAATAACAATAACATAGACTAATAATTTGCATACTAAGAAATTCTTAATTGCATTGGCCCAAGAAGAAATACTGCATTCTAAAATGCCTTGCCCATTAGCTTTTTTTATAAATAAACTACAAAAGTGTTGTTAGCTACTGTGAACAGATGGATGGCATTGAAACTGCAAGCAGTTTTACAGTTGAAAGAATGGTGACATTCATTTTATATTTTACTCCACCCTCTATCCCTGAAGTAGAAAGATTGCTTAGCTTCCCATTTTGTACTGACAAGCTACTTAAGGTTTCAAAATCAACAAAAATAAAATTATCTTAAAATTTAACAAAAGCAAAGATTAACCAAAATTATCAAAAATAATCACTGATTACTAATTCATCAGAATGCATTGATGACCTTTACAATTAAAATAGCATTGCTTTTATGCTGCTAAGAACAATTACGTATCTTCAACAGCACTGAAGATTAATGTTCTATTATCAAGGCAGGTAAAAGCCAAAGCTTGTAATCATACTGAATTGCCACTCTCGTAAGTGGCTAAATTGAAGTAAATTCAGTTTGAGAGCTTTTCCATGAAGTGGATTTTAAAACAGTATATTCTCAGTTCGAAACTTTTCCTGAGAACAGTTATTTTTGAACACACGTGACATTCTCTGCTTTGAAAATGGAACTGCAATGAAAAATTTAAGTACAAAATCATTGCCAACAGCCAGGCCAAGGGTACTTATCTACTACACTTCAAAATGACAGATATAAAAGTTTAATTCTAAAGAGATTTCTTAGCTATTGCAAAGAATCAATTCACTTTCACATATACTGCACTGAAATTTAAAATTATTTTTTCCACATAGCCAAAGGTTTTTGGAGGTAGCAAGAACCACATAAGTAGCATTTTTCATGGCTTGAATTCCATAAAAGAAAATAATCTTGGTAGAGGTAAAAAGGAGACAGAAATGATTGGCACATAAACCAAAAGAATTCCTAAACAAGATCTTGAACCATCAATTACAAATGCATAGTAACTAACAAAAATCTACATTAAAATTTCCCCAACTGTTATCCAAAGAATATGTCCGTTATTACAGCTGAAAAGTAAAGGATGTCAAAACAACCTATGTTAATCCAAAACTCATTTATATGTTTACCAAGTCTGCATGTTAAAACTGTATTGGCTTTGTTTGGAATCAATTCTAACAGGCACCTATATTTATGAAGGATAAGAGAGTAACATTCTCTTCCAAATCAAGGAAACAAATTGCCACCAAACTTAATTTCCTTTTCCGCTTCCTTTTAATTAAAGGGATTAACTGTTATTACTTAACAAAACTATAAAAGCCAATCTACCTAATAGCTAAGAAAAGGAAATAATATCAAGACACACTTTTTTTTTTTTTGAAAGTAGGTTTTTGTTTGGCTAATAAAACGCCAGGCAATCAACACTGAGAATTTTGTTTCAAATAAGATTGTATCAATGAGGGCAGTAAGACAAAATTCCTTTAAATGAAACAGGAAAGAAAATGCAAGTTCATGAGCTTCTGGAAAGCCAGCACTCTCACAGCTAAGTGTAATTGCAATGACACAGAAGGGGAAATTGTTTAAGAATGCTTCTATGATGACAAAAGACCCATCGCTGTAAAATATATTTAACTGATATGCCAAAGAAAAACTCAGTGTACTGAGCTGTACAACACTTTATACTTTTAAGTGAAACAACAAAACACATATTAAAGAAGAAAAATTAATTTTTAGGACAAAAAAAAATCCCACCAAACCAGAGAGCTTCTCAGGAAGGCCATTTTCCTCCTTTCATCCAATAAACACATATTTTTTAATCTCAAGCCTTCATTTTCCAGTTAGAATTTTAAAATACTAGTTAAATGTCTCCTCTGTAAAGTTCTAAACAATTATGCCAGGGCAAAATACTGCTACCTCTTCTACCTCATGATCCTTACATTCCAGGACTCATGTGTTACCTTGAGTTGTGAGTCATGACAATAAAGACACAGAATTTTAATGCATATAGAGTTGAACCCAGGCATTTTCTCAATAGAAAATTCCCACAGAAATACAGCGCCAGAATTTGCCTCTCTTTTGACCATGACAGAAAGGGAAAGCTTACAGAAATATTAAATACAGAAGAAAAGCAAAAACTCCTCTTAAAAGACTGTGTAGATATATGCCATATTTTGCTTATTAAGCTTACACTAAAAGTCTTTCACCTTCTTATGAAGTGAGCCAAAAAGTGTGATCTATTAACATCACATAGTTGAAGATATCAGGAGCACCACATGTGACAACGTGGCTTGTAGCCTGAGAAGCAGAGTTCAGCAAACCACTAATGGCTTCATCAATTCTCTAATCTTTCCAGGTCAGCTTCAAGGCTCTAAATAAGAAGCTGCAAGTGTCTTCTGAAGCACCAAAAGTCTCTATGGAGTGCAGCTGCATATTAAAATCTAGTCTTGCCTCACCATCATGGTGTGATCGATATTCAGTGCTTGTAACTTACACATCTAGAAAATCATTTTAAAAAGTAGGCGTTATCTCCTGATTTCAATTTTAGATGTTGCCAGAATGAGACAACTGGCTGCGTCACGGTTTAGGCCCAGCTGTGCACAAGGACCATGCAGCTGCTCGTTCACTCTCTGCCCTATTCCACAGTGGAATGGGGAAGGGAAAAGGGTAGAGAAGGCCTTACGGAGATCCCTAAGCACCGGGAGGGCTTGCTCACCAATTACAGTCCAGGGCAAACCACACAAGACTACTTGACTTGGGGATGAAATATTTGATCAACCACCAATGAAAAAGAACAAACAAACCAAAAAACAGAGTGGGAGGACAAGGAAAGGTACAATCAGGTCTTTATGAGCGCTTTCCCACCACCCTTCCCTTCTTCTCAGGCTCAGACACCTGATTCCAGTTTCTCCACCTTCTGTCCCTCAGCAGTGCAGGGAATGGGGGTTGCAGTCAGTCCCGCACCGATGGCACTCTTTCCTCCTCATGGGATGAGACCCCTCACATTCCCATCCTGCTATAATGGGGGGTCCCTCCAACATAAGACAGCCCTTAATGAAACTTTCAGACATGGGTCCGGCCCAAGGGCTGCAGCTCCTCATCACCTCTGCTGTGGGTCTCCCCGGATCAGCTCCCGGGCTCAGCCCATCCTGCTCCATGGCTGCCTCCTGACACAGTCTCAACTCCTCTGGGCAAAGTCACCCCTTCAATGTGGGGTTCTCCCAGTCTCAACTCCTCTGGGCAAAGTCACCCCTTCAATGTGGGGTTCTCCCAGTCTCAACTCCTCTGGGCAAAGTCACCCCTTCAATGTGGGGTTCTCCCAGTCTCAACTCCTCTGGGCAAAGTCACCCCTTCAATGTGGGGTTCTCCCAGTCTCAACTCCTCTGGGCAAAGTCACCCCTTCAATGTGGGGTTCTCCCAGTCTCAACTCCTCTGGGCAAAGTCACCCCTTCAATGTGGGGTTCTCCCAGTCTCAACTCCTCTGGGCAAAGTCACCCCTTCAATGTGGGGTTCTCCTGCTGGCAGGTTTCAGTTTCACCCTTGCTCTCTGTGGGTCACAAGGGGAGATCCCACCATCTCACCACAGGTAACAAAGGAGTCTCTGGTCTGGCACACCTCTTCCTCTCCTTCCTCTCCTCCCTCTCCGACTATAGGGTCTGCATGGTCACCTCCACCTTTTTCTGCTCCTTCCACCTCATCCTCCCACTGCAGCTTTCCCCTTCTTAAATTATAATCACAGAGGTGTCAGATCAGCCCAGTCAGGCCAAGGATGGATCCACTTGATGGCTGGGGGAAGTTTTGAAAACTGCTTACAGGAGCCACTGCTACAAGCCCCCACCCTGTTATAAAAAAAACAGCTCCACACAAACTCACAACAAACTGTCCTTGTATCTCTCATTTTTTTTCTTCAGAAGTACATTGATACAACATAAAAATAAGGTGAACTGCTCCTTCCTCTTGCAAGTAGGGGCCTATGGCAGTAAAAGCACACATTTCTTCTCCAGAATTTTGAGCAGTTATCAAAACAAGCAGCTAACACAGACCCAGGTGATGGAGACAAACATCTCATACAACTTCCATTAAACCACGGAGACAGAAAAGGGATATGATATGGAAGGCCTAACGAAAGCTGTATGAGAAACTGGAATGGGGACCTAAAAATTATCATTTCTACAAAAAAAAAAGTAAAAAACAAGGTCATAGATGACAGATTTGTAAATTCATAAAAACCATATATAAAAACTTCCCTTGATTTAAAGAGAAAGTGCAAACATTTATAATTTATCTGTACTGCATCTAGAATTCAAAACAGTTATGAAAACTGTGCTACACATCATACTGATACTATATCACTCTGTGGGCAACTCAGTTATTAGAAGAAAAGGCCTTCAACTTGAATAATGTGGTTTTGGGTCTTTTTTGTTTGTGTGTTTTGTTTTGGTTCTTTTTCTTTTTTTTTCTTAAAATAGGTTCCCCACAAAAAAAACTCCACAACTTCCACATGCTTCATAACTTTATTCAATAACTGATTATCAGTCAACTCAGTAACTGGAAAGTATATGGATTTGGCCAATGACCACATCTGAGATATAACTCTCAACCTGAAGTTAGAAGATGAAAGTATTAAAC
>WBNH01012778.1:48634-105290 GCA_013401255.1 Urocolius indicus | reverse complement strand
AGTGGAATGGGGAAGGGAAAAGGGTAGAGAAGGCCTTACGGAGATCCCTAAGCACCGGGAGGGCTTGCTCACCAATTACAGTCCAGGGCAAACCACACAAGACTACTTGACTTGGGGATGAAATATTTAATCAACCACCAATGAAAAAGAACAAACAAACCAAAAAACAGAGTGGGAGGACAAGGAAAGGTACAATCAGGTCTTTATGAGCGCTTTCCCACCACCCTTCCCTTCTTCTCAGGCTCAGACACCTGATTCCAGTTTCTCCACCTTCTGTCCCTCAGCAGTGCAGGGAATGGGGGTTGCAGTCAGTCCCGCACCGATGGCACTCTTTCCTCCTCATGGGATGAGACCCCTCACATTCCCATCCTGCTATAATGGGGGGTCCCTCCAACATAAGACAGCCCTTAATGAAACTTTCAGACATGGGTCCGGCCCAAGGGCTGCAGCTCCTCATCACCTCTGCTGTGGGTCTCCCCGGATCAGCTCCCGGGCTCAGCCCATCCTGCTCCATGGCTGCCTCCTGACACAGTCTCAACTCCTCTGGGCAAAGTCACCCCTTCAATGTGGGGTTCTCCCAGTCTCAACTCCTCTGGGCAAAGTCACCCCTTCAATGTGGGGTTCTCCCAGTCTCAACTCCTCTGGGCAAAGTCACCCCTTCAATGTGGGGTTCTCCCAGTCTCAACTCCTCTGGGCAAAGTCACCCCTTCAATGTGGGGTTCTCCCAGTCTCAACTCCTCTGGGCAAAGTCACCCCTTCAATGTGGGGTTCTCCCAGTCTCAACTCCTCTGGGCAAAGTCACCCCTTCAATGTGGGGTTCTCCCAGTCTCAACTCCTCTGGGCAAAGTCACCCCTTCAATGTGGGGTTCTCCTGCTGGCAGGTTTCAGTTTCACCCTTGCTCTCTGTGGGTCACAAGGGGAGATCCCACCATCTCACCACAGGTAACAAAGGAGTCTCTGGTCTGGCACACCTCTTCCTCTCCTTCCTCTCCTCCCTCTCCGACTATAGGGTCTGCATGGTCACCTCCACCTTTTTCTGCTCCTTCCACCTCATCCTCCCACTGCAGCTTTCCCCTTCTTAAATTATAATCACAGAGGTGTCAGATCAGCCCAGTCAGGCCAAGGATGGATCCACTTGATGGCTGGGGGAAGTTTTGAAAACTGCTTACAGGAGCCACTGCTACAAGCCCCCACCCTGTTATAAAAAAAACAGCTCCACACAAACTCACAACAAACTGTCCTTGTATCTCTCATTTTTTTTCTTCAGAAGTACATTGATACAACATAAAAATAAGGTGAACTGCTCCTTCCTCTTGCAAGTAGGGGCCTATGGCAGTAAAAGCACACATTTCTTCTCCAGAATTTTGAGCAGTTATCAAAACAAGCAGCTAACACAGACCCAGGTGATGGAGACAAACATCTCATACAACTTCCATTAAACCACGGAGACAGAAAAGGGATATGATATGGAAGGCCTAACGAAAGCTGTATGAGAAACTGGAATGGGGACCTAAAAATTATCATTTCTACAAAAAAAAAAGTAAAAAACAAGGTCATAGATGACAGATTTGTAAATTCATAAAAACCATATATAAAAACTTCCCTTGATTTAAAGAGAAAGTGCAAACATTTATAATTTATCTGTACTGCATCTAGAATTCAAAACAGTTATGAAAACTGTGCTACACATCATACTGATACTATATCACTCTGTGGGCAACTCAGTTATTAGAAGAAAAGGCCTTCAACTTGAATAATGTGGTTTTGGGTCTTTTTTGTTTGTGTGTTTTGTTTTGGTTCTTTTTCTTTTTTTTTCTTAAAATAGGTTCCCCACAAAAAAAACTCCACAACTTCCACATGCTTCATAACTTTATTCAATAACTGATTATCAGTCAACTCAGTAACTGGAAAGTATATGGATTTGGCCAATGACCACATCTGAGATATAACTCTCAACCTGAAGTTAGAAGATGAAAGTATTAAACCAAATAGAGTGATTGCTATGTAAATGTCCAATACTGTGCTGCTTGGCACATTAATAGATTGATTCATCAAGAAAGATTAGAGCACAGTTCAGCTTGATAGCAGAGGGGCAAAACTGACAATTACTCTTCCTGAGTAATCCAGTCATGAAGGGAAAAAACGGATCACAGAAAATGGCAAACTAGTTATAAAGCAGTGTGATATGCAGACAACAGTGTAGTCTTTCAGTTAAGGAGACAGAAATCCTACTGCCTAAAATATTTACAATAAATACAAAGCAGAGCTTGGGAGAGGCATGGCAGATTGGGAAGACAAAAAGGGAGAATGGATAATTATTCAGCCTCATTAAACTTTTCATCAGAAGCAGCAAACTATCAGTTTGAGAATTTCCTTTTTCATTGGAGTGCTTTTTAATACTGACATCCAACAAATTATGTTCAAACTAATTTCCAGAATACTGTGAGAATGTGGCTACTTTCAGAAGTCTTTCCAGATGAAGGAACTGCATTATTTTTTCATTAGAAGGTGCAATGTACTATGAGATATACAAAGCGGGGAGCAAAAAAAAACACCCTGAAGAGAAGGTACTCTCAAAAAGGCCCTTGGCTTTCTTAAAGAGTTTATACCTTCAGGAAGTCTCTATCTTTACTTTAAAATTTCAAAAGCAACTCTACTACTTTAACTGAACTCCTTTCTATAATCAACTGCAGCAAATAGATGAACTCTGTCTCCTAGCTCCAAATGCAGGTGAAGTGATGTAACACAAAAGTTTGTTTGTTTTTAAATTGAAGTGCTATCTTTGATGTTCTACACTCAAATTTTTATGTTTAGGGTTGGTTTTTTTTCCCAGATGTGCTATTCATTAACCTGTTTTCCCTATGTAGATGTCATGGCTTAGGCCCAGCTGGCAACAAAGCACCACGCAGCCTCTTGCCTATTGCTCCCCATCCACTCCCAATTTCCTTAGCATTACAGAGCCTCAGCAATATGGGAGAAGATAACCAAAGGCCTTGTGGATGAAGACAAGGGCAGGGAGAGCTCACTGCTAGTTACGGTTGTAGGCAAAACAGACTCCACCACTCGGAAAAGAAAGTAAGAACAGTTCATTCTACTACCTAATAGAAACAGAACAGATAGAAAACAAGAAGAGAGTTGGATGACTGAAAAAAATACAACCAGCACTTTAAGATTTCCTTCCCCCACTCCTCCCATACTTCCCACATTCAGCTCCCTGCGCCCTGTATATCTCTACCCTCCTCCTTCTCAGTGGTGCAGGGTCAGGGAACAGGGAATGTGGTCAGTCTCTCACAGATGAGATGCTGCTTCTCTCTTCTCAGAGGACTCCTCACACACTCTGCTTCAATGTGGGGTCCCTCCCAGAGAATGCAGTCCTTAACAAACCTCTCAGGCATGAGTCCTTCCCAAGGGCTGCAACAAAGTCTTCCAGCGTGGGACTCCTCTGCAGCCAGCAGCATTCTGGACACCTTCTACTGCAACACCGCCCTCCCACGAATTCATGGCTTCTTCTGGACAAAGGTACTACCCCTAGTGTGGGGTCCTCTACGAACTGCCAACAAATCTCAGTTTCACCATTATCACTTGTTTTGTAGGGGATAAGCTGCCATCTCACCACAGGATGCAGGGGAGTGTCTGCTCCAGCATACCTCCTCCTCTCTTCCCTCACTGACCTTGGGGTCTGCATGGTTACTCCTGTCTCATCCAACTCCTTCCACCACAATCCAGAAAACAAGGAAGAACCTTCCTGTTCTGGCTTCCTCTTCTTGAAAAGTAATCATGGAGGCATCTAACTGGCTCAGTCCTAGAAATGGGTCTGACTCAGATGGGGAAAGTTTTGAGCAACTTCTTACAGAAGCCATCTTTACAGCCCCTTGCCTATTAACAGAAACGACTCCATACAAACCCACGACACTAGGTTAAACTACTTCAGTAACGTTCTGAAGATTTAGCAAGGCTTAGCTAATGAAAACCTTCTTAAGTACTTTTGGTGCAAAAGAAAGTTAATAAAAATTCAATATAATATCTGATTCATGATACAAAAAGCAAGGCATCTTTGTTTTATAGCTTCTTAATATATTTTGTCTTTCCAAAATAAATAAGGGGTGATGAATGTCTGTCTTGAAAAGAAATTGCAACACTGTATTAGCAAATGACAGAGGCATCAGAAGACTGAAAAGTAATTTTTTTACTCTTCCTTTTAATATTTTCTCTTTAATTAAGTTGCACGTTTTCTTCATCTCAGGTTCTCCTTACATGCAAACTTTGTTCATAAACGCCTGCCTCTAGAAGTACTACTTATTGGTTTTATGAAAGTATATACAGACTGGTTTTACTTGCTGATAAAATCATGTATTCAGAAAGGTACTGGTATATACTGAAGAATGCCTTCAATTTACTAGAGCGGCAAGGCTCTTAGTTCAGAAGATGTATATACAGCCTTCATAAGATACATAAACTATTGTAGAAGCAATCTACTATCTACTTCCTTCGGCTTACACCCAAATTAGAATCTATATATGAACAGTAGCAATATGTAATTTACTCTTGGAGACATAGGTTCACCGTTTCATCTGATTCAAGTCTAATGATATGAAAAATTCTCATTAATATGAGCAACAACTATATGTCTTAAAGGAAAGCGATGTTGACATTATGTCAGCAACGTATTTTGTCATTTTGAGAGACTCTTTTTTTCCTGTTTTATGACAGTAATTTTTAGTTAACTGAACTGCTACTTAATTTCTAACCAGAAATGTGCTTCTATATATGAGCCTTCAGAAAAACAGAGCTATTTTGGAAAAATCAACTTCTGCATCCAAAAAGTAAAAGCATTACTATCTAATTTTAGCTCTTGGGGTTGGCTTTTGAGAGAAACTAAGCAGTACACTGATCAGGGCTATGAAGCATGTAACCTAGCAAATTCAGTATTTTCAATGAAGGCATTTACTACATACACATGCTCAGAGCAATGAAATTAACTTATTGCAGAGTTAGCGTAATTTGCGTCTCTTATCTCAAAACACAAGTTATCATATATCCATATAACAAAAATTTAGGGTTACTTCCATTACATGTAATTGGTAATTCATCTGATAAAATAGCTTAAATCTGTACTGACAAAAGAACCAGGACTCAACTACAATCAGTACATATACTCATCTTGATTTATTCCATAAAACTTCTGAAGAATATTAAGCCCAGAGAATAAAAATTAAATATTTATTACTAGTATATACACAAATCAACTACATAAATTTCTCACAGTGTGCACTCTGCAATTTCAGATAATTCACTTTTGTGCAGCACAAGCCATAGACTACTCCTGCAGACACGTAAGATAACATGCATTTCCCAAGAACACAAACTATTCCCAAGGTGCTGACATTTATATATCAAGCTCAAATACAGAGGGCCACAAGTCATTCATCCACATCAAGTTAAAGACTACCAATCTTCCTTGCATTCTCAGTCACTTTATCACTCTCCCTTCACTTCCTTTCACAATCTGCTGCATGGCACCAAACATATCTTATGTAAATGAGTTTGTCTTTCCAATGCTGCTGTCTAAAAAGTAATGCTGGTTACAAATTTCATTTAGGATTACAAAAATGAGGGTTCAATGGCAGCCTTCAAAGTATGCCTCTTAAAAGCAGCACGCTAAGCAGCAGCTAAGCTGTAATTTCTTAAAATAAGTTAGTGGTATACAAAAAATGCACTTTTTCATTAGATGTGACACAAATTCAAGCTGTGGTACTGTTTTAGTCAGACGCTGAAGACCTAGATAACCTATGATTATACATATTTCACGGAATTACGGAATGGTAGAGGTTGGAAGGGACCTCCAGAGATCATCTAGTCCAACTCTCCTGCTAAAGCAAGTCCACCCCGATCAGGTCACACAGCAATGCACCCAGGAAGGTTTTGAAAATCTCCAGAGAAGAAGACTCTACAACTTCCCTGGGCAGTCTGTTCCAGAGAGGGACAGATAGTGCCACTGGATCCATACAGCATTGTTCAGTAATGTTTTCAGACCATCACATATGTATTGCACACGTAAGCATGCACACATAGGTATAAGTATTGATGCAAATGTACAAAGTTAGCTTCCAGACAGATTCATTAGAAAAAAAAAGTTAAAAAATTTCCATACCTGTTCATTAAAAAATTGCCAACTTCTTTCATCCTGATGAGCTTTTCAATCTCAGAAGCTATTTTAAATACGTGTATTCAACAGAAAACAGCTGCTGGTTGCTAGTCCCATGATTTTCATGATTGTATTCTTCACTCATGTTAACTTCCTTCTTCGTGTTTCCCAAATGTCCTAATCTCGTCCTAATCAAATTTGCAAGTACTACAAGTATGCAAATACTTTGGTTTCTTGGCATCAGTATGTTAGCTATATCAAAAACCACATCTCAAACATTCTTCTGCTTTGTTTTCGCACTGAGATCTACGCTACAGAAAACTATATTCATATAGATGTCAATTTATAGAAGAGGAAACATTCCCAATACTGCCACTGCAAATCACCTGCAGAGCTGAGACTGCATTCAAGACTCAGCCTCTTTACCACCTTACAATGTTTTGGCTTTCTTTACTAAAAATAAAAAAAAAGAAAAATGTTCCCTGTTCTGAGCTGTAGCCTTATTGTTAATGTAATGGCTTTTACCCTCTTCCTCTAATTCTTCCCCAATTTGGCCATTATTTTGACCAAAAAAAGGACAAATAAATCAAGTAAAACAGAATAAAATGGGACACAATTCATCATAATGTATGTTTCATTCAACTAGCCAGTAGAAAACTGAAAAGTAAGCAAAATTTTATATAACACAAGTCATCTTTTAGGATCAGACCCGTTACCATTTGATATTCATATCAAATTCAAAACAAGAGTTTTGCAACATGCAAACAGAAGAATGGATGGCTGCCAAGTCTGTTAATGTGGAAATGCAAAGTAATATTTTAAAACATTCCTCTTACTACTGAAGACATTCTCTGCCAACAATGCATTTTGGAACCATTACCATCCTGCTTCCAAGATTTTTCATAACATTGTTTTTTAATGAAAATATTTTTTTTACTTCATTATCCTCTAGTATGGTATCTTGAAATCAGTTACTTGAGCTATTTTTGGCACTTAAAATTATTTTCATGTTCTTTTTGAATGTTAATAATTTATCTTTGTAAACAGCATCTTCAACGAGTCTTTATCATGTCATTTTGCACAAAGCTGTGGTACATAGAAACACCAGCAATTAAGAAGAATTCAATTGTGCTAGGCAGTATACAAACAGAAGTCATTATAAAACAATCTCTCTCTGTTCGACTCTATTTCTCTAATGGCTTAGTGGTAAAATAGCTATTCCCCAGCACACAAAAGGAGAGTTATATTATTGTTCACTAATATAAACATTTCATTTTGCATTAATACAGGAGGTAGAAAGTAATAACATATCTCATTAAGAAATTTCTCACTGGATTAGCAGATGTCATAAATCTTTTCTCACTACATTGAAACCATTTCCAATTAATATCAAACTCACTTTATGCAACATAAACAGTCAACCAAAACCAGTCAATTATTAGCTCTCTCCTGCCTCTTTCAAAATACCTGTGGAAACTCTTACCGGCATTTGGACATTTGAATGCCAGCTCTGTTTCAACCAGCACAGTTCTCTGGGGATCACACAAGAGAACTCCACTTGGGCTAGTCAATAATGGCTGCACTTAATGCCGTTCCCTTACTGAATCCATGCAAACACACCAGATTTTCTTTCTCTATTCCACAGACATTAAAAAAAAAAACAAACCAAACATTGAAACAATCTGGGCAGTGGTCACAAAATACTGAAAGCTAATTCAAAAAAAACAGCTACTGAGGCCTACTGACAATTTCCAGAAATGACAGCCACACTAAATTGCACAGTGCTCATTAATGCTGAAAACGTGCTGATTGTTACAAGAAATTTTTGTTGGCTTTTGTGTGAAATTCCAGACAATTATATGTTTACCATTGTACAGCATTCATATGAAAATAATGAATAATGGGATTTCTAGGGGCAGTTAAATTGTGGTAGTGGTGCCAAAACTGCTTATATTTACTTCTGTTTGAGATTTAATAGCTAATACAGTTTCATTCTGATGATTCAGGAAAAGTTTTACCGAATTATGTGATTTTTCTGTTCTTTCTACATGCACTTATCTAAATCTTCTGTTGTTTTGTAACTCCATATAGCTTCTCTGTCTCAGTGGACAGAAACAGATATAAAAAGAGGAAATCCTTAGATAGAATCCAAGTCGATCCTACTGCTGTCTCCAAGTGTAGGCTCTTCCAGACCACTTCCTCCTGTGAGATTCCACATGAAACAATCAGATCTTAACGTTTATCAGTCTGAATTTAAACATATCTTTATCCATCTAAGAAACCCACCACTTTTTTTCAAGTTTCATTAGTCTAGGAACGTGAAGTAGAGATTCTGACTTGACATACACTCAGAAAAGGGTCTCCCAGTCCTGTTACATGAAGACTTGTTGCGGATAGCAAACAGATTACTGAGGGATAAAAGAAACAAACAAACAAACAAGTCATATATCATGAAGAAAGTTGTAAATGCAGGAAAGCATCTTCAATAACCAGAATAGATATATGTATTGTCCTAAAATACAGAAATCACTTTCTCAGCTACAATATGCAGTTTAATGCATAAAGTGATTTATACCATGTTAAATTTTACCTCAAAATATAAATTACTACTTGTCTTTGTGCATATTAGGCTTTAAATTAGGGGAACTTGGTATCTATTAGATCTTGAGTTATTATGTTAAAAATATACACAACTCTAACACCTGAAAACCTCAGTGGATGAGCACAATGAAAGAAAACATCAATATCAAGTGGAGATGAGAACCACAAAGTTCAGCCCTAGTCTATAAGATATTAATAAACTGAATTAATCCAACACTGGAGCAGCCAGCATAAAAAACAAAACAACCCATAGCTTTTGAGATAGTATCCCGATAAAACTGAGGGATTCATCTGATCCCGTTCACATAAGCACTCCAGGGCCCTTGCTTAAAACAAGCCTCTGGTACAACATGACTAACTTCCATTTTCACTGTTCTGACAGCTTCAAAATGCTATCCTGCAAGTGAAGTCAACCATTAGCCCAGAGTATATTACTTGTTTATCTTCACTAAATGCTTACAATATCAGGCACATTTGTTCCTATTTTCCTATTTCAGACATGGCAAAGTAACTACAAGAAATTCATCAGCATATCTTTTTATCTACAAGCATTTAAATATTTACTCTGATTTTGTTAAATAAGGGCAGATTACTGAAAGCCATTTCTAAATTATTTCCTTAAAACAACAATTTCTCCAGCTCTGCCAAATGTTTTGTTGCCAGGCTGCACTTAAAACCTTTTGCATCAATCTAAGACTTAATACTTGCCTTGCACAATTTCTGTTGAATTAAAAATCTGAAGGGATACTTCATAGACTAGGGCAAAGAGCAAGACTTAGGAATGTGCCTAATGAAAACGAATATTTTCTAATTCAAGTCACAGATAAGCCCCATTTGGCTACATAGAAGTCAGATTAACTGGGAGAGACAGTAAACAAGGTGGTTGCTTAGATGCACATTACAGAATGCAACAGAAGTGATAAATTCCAACTCTAATTAATATGAATTTATGCAGGGCATATGTAACCACCACTTAACCATGTTCAGTCCTGGAGGATCATTTATATTTTAAATCAATGAGGTAACAGTACAACATCTTTAGCCCATTTTGCTTGAATAATTTTCTTTGAAAATCTGATGATATGTGGCTTTTACTAATATTCCTTTTATCATTCTGTAAGTGAAGACTTGAGAATCAAAAAGATGAATCCTGAAAAACACTTTATACATTGACAGTTTTAAAATCTTGATCTCTCTCTCTCCTTAAGGCTGTACAGGTTCCAGTGCAAAATCATCATAATTAGAGTTTTATTTTCTCTTGAAGATGTCCTCATTGTCTTCTTTCATCATCATATATGAGCTCCCTTCCTGACAGTCAGGTCTCAAGTTAAAACATCTTTTCTCATTTAGCATTTTCCCCTAGGTTTTCAATTCTGCCTCTTCAGATCATTTCTTCACAATCTCTTTAAAATTGGGAGTTTTCTATTTAGGCTTATCTGTCTACAGTCTGAAGTTGCAATTACTGCAAAAATTCTTTACTCTGGTTTGAAAAATAAATAGTAAATACTGAATCAAATGGGGAATTTTCTGCTATATGATGGAAGATCTTCAACAAACAAGCTGTCACATCATCTGAAAAGTAAAAATTTTAATCAGAGGGATGGTTAGGTAAATTTCTCTCTCTCTCTTCCCCTTGTGATCATTCCTGTCAAAGTGCATTTGGAAATGCCTGATGGAGTAGTGGTCCTAGGAAGGCCTTGTTCCTTCTCAGACATTAATATGAAACACTCAGTCCTGGGAAAATAAGGACTGTCCTAGGGACATAAATAGGAAAGATAAAATATGGACATTTTATTCAGTGATTTTGTTTGTTCGTCACTAAAGGCGTTAGAAGAGGAATTTCAGACTAAGTGCTGGAAATCCTCCCATTCCCAATTCCACTTGTTGCACCAAACTTTTAAAAACAGTTTTGGGCCTTGGAATGTGTGAAAATTGTAAAATTGTGATGATACAGATGTTGTGTTTTCTCTGCTCCACGGGTGAATGGGATATCAAGAGGTTAAAAATTGGTGGGAGAGAGAGAGGTGTGAAATATAAGTCCATATCAAGCAGTGAAGCAGCATGATTTGATTACAAGATCTCACAGAAATGCCTTGAAACAGCAAAAACATTTGTTCTTAAGCTCTTCAGGTGGAATAGGAAGCCCTTGTGCAGTCCTCGTAAATTGACAATGGAACAAAAACAAAAAAAAAAAAAAAAAAAAATAAAATCACACGGAGATGCTGCTACCCAGAGAACTTCAGAAAAAGGCTAAGGAGAGCTCTTGGGCTGCAAAGCTTGCAATACCCCTCTAGCCTCACTGCAAACCAGCTGGCACACTGATTTTCCTCAGCGCCTCCATTATCCTGAGAACACATGTGATCTTCTGGATGTTTCTCACAGTCATGTTATTGCTTTGTCTTTGATTCTCCACTGCCTCAAACATCGAGCAAATTATTATCCAAGGACCAATTCTCTCACACTGAGATACAACATAAGCGTAAAAATATAGATACTTGATGGTTCTCTTCAGGAAACAAAGACTTTTTCCCTTTAACTTTAAGAAGGTATTGTTCCCTACAGAAAGTCTATTTTGAGTTCTACCTTTGTTGAAATGAAAAACCGCAACTGCTATACAGAAGACCAAGACTTGGTATCACACAATTTTAGATAGCTCAAATAATTCAGCAGAGCTATAATGATCTATACTATGTCAGATCTGATCAATAGCCTTTAAACAAGCTAATGATGAGAAAGGCACTGCCTCCCAGATTTTTTCTTACAACTTCTTTTTGTTCCAGAGACATCAATCCAATGCTGCATCTTTCACATCAAGAGTGCAAAGTGCATGATTTCTGTCTGAAAAAGCAATTTTACAGTATGATCAAACCTTATGGATTTTGTGCAGCTCTTCAGTAATTATTTTATTAACTGCAGGCAGGCATTATATCCAACACTGACAACACATCACAGATCACTGTGTCAATTCATTTAACAAAAATAAATGAAGCACAGGGTAGAAAGAAGTAGAGTTCTGATGTGGCAAGAAATGNTACTATGTCAGATCTGATCAATAGCCTTTAAACAAGCTAATGATGAGAAAGGCACTGCCTCCCAGATTTTTTCTTACAACTTCTTTTTGTTCCAGAGACATCAATCCAATGCTGCATCTTTCACATCAAGAGTGCAAAGTGCATGATTTCTGTCAGAAAAAGCAATTTTACAGTATGATCAAACCTTATGGATTTTGTGCAGCTCTTCAGTAATTATTTTATTAACTGCAGGCAGGCATATCCAACACTGACAACACATCACAGATCACTGTGTCAATTCATTTAACAAAAATAAATGAAGCACAGGGTATAAAGAAGTAGAGTTCTGATGTGGCAAGAAATGCCTATACATAGTGTGTTGTGTATAGAAATAGTATACACACATTCATGGCCTGTATCATGAAACGACCAAGAAAAATATGCATCATCTTGTTTTGGAAGAGTAATAACTGTATGGCAGTCTTTATCTAGGAATCAGCAGTCCTCACTTTGTTCACTGCAAAACGTAGAGATACATCAAAACCTTAGACTATGATAGGTAGTATAAAAATATTATAAACTGTTCTTGCATATGAAAATTACACTTTAAGAAAAAGAAATTGAACAATAATATTTAACAAAAGTTAACACAATTTTTACTGTATTAGGGCACGTGTGTGTGCACAGGTGCATAAATAGAAACAATTCTCTAAGACTTTAATATAGTTAAGATAGAATATGAATGAAAATATTTCATAGACTCAAAGAAGTTCAATGGAGAAGTGTAGAACCTGAATGAGACAACTGTTCATTGCAAATTGAGTCAGTATACTCAGAGAAGGGAAATTACTAATGAACAAACAGCACAATTCTTTCAAAATTTCTTTCAACTGCAAAAGTGAAATGCTCGGCACTGTGTACCCACCTCAGACCCATCCAATCTCCACCCCTTAAAACCACAGCTTCTGTTGTATGAACTGCTAAAAACTGTTGTTGTCTACTTCAAATTGTCAAATGGATAGACACCATGACTCAACTCTGGATATCTAGCTGTTTCATCATTCTGCTGTGAAGAGCCAGGTGTTCCACACAGATGGAGACTTTACCTAGGTTCAAGAAACCAGATGACTTTCCCACTGACCACACAAAATGAACTGTGTATTTTATCCGAAAAAAATGCACAAACCAAGTCTACAAGGTGTGAAATCAGAATGTTTGTCAAGAAACCTAGTTTAAAGACTAGTAACTATGATGAACTGTGTTAATCTGAATGCCATCAAAAACACTGAAGGTCCATTAAATGCACCACAACTGCAGAATAAAGATGCAAAAGCATATATCCATTCTCATAAAAAGTTACAAAAGCCAAAATTTCAAAGCAATTTCAGTTGAAGTAAAAATAACTTAATGATGGCATCCATATCACAGGACTATGAAGACTAGAAGGGACTCGAGGAGATCACAGAATCACTTAGTTCAGTCTCTCTGCCCTAAGCAGGTTGTTCACAACTTTTTCTATGCTGAATCAAAGATAATTAAACTCCAAAATGCTTAACCTGAGTACTACAAACCCCTCAGATTTTTATGGCAGTAGTCAGAAGGATGATAATAGACAGGAAAAGTCATGGCCCCCAAAAGGGTCCTCAAAGTTTGGAAGTAAACAGTTGATATTTGAATTATTAGAACACTTTTGCACCTCCTCTCAAAACAACAAAAACCTCAAATCTCATAATACCAAGACCTCAAAAAGAGAAAAAGTATAAGGAAACTGTACCACCAGATTGTTATTTTATAGGAGAAAGAATGCCTCAATTCAAACCTCATAAACCCTGCAGATGCAGGGCCTCCTTAAGAAAACACAATGCAGTAAAAATCAGTATAGAAAACATGGAGTAGCATACACCGAGGCATTATTTCAAAATCTTTAGAAGTAAAAACTAGACACATGCAAGTCATAAACAGCACTTACAAAAGCTGATGCCAGACTAAATTCAATACAAAAATCACATGTTCATAAAAAAAATGGACACAAGAGGTCCCAAATCATGCTGACTTCCTAGACAGTCTTAGCCACACATTCCCCTGACCTGTTTCCTTCACAGAAGAAAAAGCAAACTACCATCTGACTTGGATCAGCTCACTACTGTTCAGTTTTATTATTCCCTCTAATACTGTAGCTGAACTTTACACACCTCATACAAGATAACCTTTCAGATCGGTGACCTGATTCACATCGGTGCTCCTAATTCACTTTCCAGAACCTCCCACAAAGAGAAAGGAAGACAGCAAAACTCAATAAGCAGCTAAGAAGAGTGTTAAGATTTAATTAGAAGCCAAAATACAAATGCACTACCTTGCCATTCATTGGTTGAAAAGAGACACTCTGTCTTGGTTTTTATGTTATCTAATTGCTAACACTAGTATGTTAATACTGTACAGTGAACATGCTTATCCTATTCCTTACTACAAGCAAACATTAAAAAAATAATAATAAAAAAAAAGAGAACAGAGGTGACAGAAGAAAAGCTGAAGCAAAGAACTTAGTCTTCATCAGGCAGCATAATTAGATCATACCTGTTCCAAACAAAAATTTCTTAAGAGTCGTCTTTGCCAGGAAGGGAGAAAAAGCCAACCCAGTTTCACTCTTGCTGGTTTTATTGGTATGACTTCAGAGCACATGTACTGTGCCACGTAAGCACAGTTACATCCACAGGACAGTGTGTGTTCATATTAATGAATTAGAGTTATTATTCTCAACCTATGTTAATATTTTAATATTTTTAAGTAAAATGCGTTAAACTGTTAAATAGAGACTTATTAAATGCTGCAGTTTATTCTACTGATGACTAGCAACTTAGGGCAAGTGTACAGCATTTTGATAAAGCGTGTTACAATTACTGTGTTTTGTTCATAAACCTATGCACATACTTTATCCGTTTCTAAGTGTGCTGAACCTTCACAAAACTATAATGGATCTGAAAGCTATGTTTTGAAATTGTCAGTGATTCAAAAGGAGAAAAAAAATGGGTCACTGTCATTGTGCAACCCATCTTTATGTCATAAGTGAAAGTTACAAAGCATTTTCCTTTCAGATTTATTTTTCTAACATTATTGGAAAGCTTGTCTTCTTTTTTTAAATGAATTTCCTTTTAATCTCCTCCTTGAGCTGCTGGATAGATGGAGCCTCTTAAAAAATTCAGGATATCACTGTAATTGTAAATTGATCTGCTTCTGTGGCAGAAGGCTGAGACTCTCCATCCAGAAAAGAGACTGTCTTCTCAAAGTTGTTTTTCAGACAAATGATTAATTTGCACTCTTTCTTACTACTATATCATCCTTTAATGGAAAAAAAGTTTTTAAACATGACTGCTACTTTTTGGATTGTGTTACTCCTGGCAACACACGAGGAAGAAATGCAAATGTCAAAGCCAATGCGAAATATTTACTGTCTTGATATTGCTAAATTTCCTAAAGGAGACTTTGACTCTTCTTACACAGGAATCAAAAGTATATCATACAACTTAAATGCACATATTTATCACTGCTAAAGTTCTAAATTAATGTAATATATTAATAGACACAAGAAAAGTACTCACTGATTTTAATGCAAAGTTAAGATTGGAACACTGTTCTGACTATGCAATCTTTAAAACAGACACGTAACTCATTAGTATCAAAGCAGCAGAATATCTATCTGGTGTGGTGCTGAATCCACATAGCCTATTTGCCTTTGGCTCTTTGGTTATAAGATCTGGCATCACTTGGATTATTTCACCTAATCCATCATTAGCTTTCACGTGTCCTATATACTGTGCAAACCCAAATTTAACAACCTCAACTCACCATGCTGAATATATTATATGTCAGCACAGACCATAAAGATTAGACATTCTGAATTACATCTTTCTTTGTGAAAAGTCAGTATTTTTGGAACATTGTTAATGTTGCTGACTCCAATTGTAACAAATGTTCCTTCCCATTATGGACAGGCACTGATGCTCCAACCTTTGCTATTTACATACAACACAGAGCTACTAAGACAAAATTAAAAACCACAGAAGACACTGAAAATACATAAGAGATCCCAGTAACAGTGCATCAGAGTCACAAATATGTTTTCATTAATTGCTATATTTGCTTGAATGGTGGAAATCTGTAAGATGACCTATTTTTTTCCCTATAATCCTGCAAGTAAACATTATTAATTTAGATTTAACTTTCTTCACATACCCAAAGCACACAAAGCACACAAAAGGTTATTACTTACAATAGAAAAAAATACACACTGCTGTTGTGTTAACACAGCATCCTTACTTACCGGTCTTCCACAAATACACCGATGAAGTTTGAAATTCACTTTGTGCACCGGCGTCCCAGATTCCCAGCAGCAGAAGCACAAGAACTCCCACGCACTGGGCTGCCACAGTGGAAACCTCTGGACCACGGCAGAAAGCAGTGCTCCCCTCGCTTAGCCCCATGCCTCCAGCAGCCTTCCGCCGCCTCCAAAACCCACAGCACAACCACAAAACCTTCTTCAAATAATATTCCCCTCTTCAGAATTTCTTCATGCGTAGAAGGGGACTGGAAACCTCTCTCCCACTATTGTGCATGGCAGTTGAAAAAGGAAAAACTGTTTAACACCAGGGAACAATAGAGTCCTTCGTCGCTCCTGCTGCTACGGCAGCAACGGCTGGTGCTGCTAGTATGGTTGCTGCTCCACGCTCTTCCATTCAGCAGTTAGTAGCAGTTTTCCATCAGCTAAAAGCAAGACAGCTGTCCGCAGGGGGCTCCAGCTGACTGAGCAGGTTATCTTGCTTTGGGAGGCAGCAGCAGTCATTTACACCAGCTGGAGAGAGTGAGAGACGGAGAGTAACGGGTGAGGAGAAACACAAATAGCCCAGTGCTATAATTTCAACACAGAGAATGACTGCAAAAGGCTGGTTTCCCAGACACATCTCTCCCTGGAATACCCCAAATGATACCTACTCAAATGAAAAGAAATCATCATAAGACATACTTTAGAAATACAAATCATACAACCAGAACAGATATAACAAGAATGCTGTATATTAATTAAGAGAACAACAGGCATTTGTCCTGATAACAATATCTATGCTGCATTAACCATTTTGTAAGCTATAAGAAATAAGTGATTACACATGCATTAAATACACAATTAAGACCTTATGAAAGGAAATGGAAGAAAATGCAGGGAAAAAAAAGAGAAAATACAAAAACCTCAAAACACTAACTCACTCTGCATATTTATCAGATCTGTTCCAGATGACAACATACAGCTATCTGCTGTGAGGACAGACGACTATATGTATATGATAACGTGTGTTTATGTTTAAGCACATCACCTCTGTGGTGAAGTGTGCATGTAATATTGTAATGCAAGATAACATCGTTTCCTACCCAGCAAGGATGTACACATATAAACATGCATAAATGTCAACTGTGTCATTTAAAATAATTTGAAGATCAACCTATCAATCATTTTTAAAACATACGCTGAGTAGTGTTACATATGAAAGTGTTCAGGATACATTAGGCTGTCATGATGATACAAAAACATGGTGAGACACAAAGCTTTTTAAATAGGGATCCTTCTCAGCTACTACTCAATGAACAGATGGAATAACAAGCCTAAAGACTAGGTTTTAAACATCTATAAAGAGAGAAGCAAATGAGGAATTTCCAGGAAAATGGCTATTGTGTTAAAAACATTCAATTAAAAATGCAAACATCTTCAAAAATACAGAGTAAGAACACGGGACTCGGAGTTTTAAAATGATGGAGCTACTGCTGTTTAAAGAAGAAACCTTCAGTCAACCTCTCCTGGGACGCCTGTCATTTTGCACAACCTTCCCAGACTCAGCCTTTTCACATGCATTAGATTAAAATCAGCCATGATCAAATAATCTCCAAGTCCTTGCCTGCTTAGATATTCTGACATCAGAGCAAATTAGCAATGTTGAAGGTTGCAAATTCGTCTTTGTTTACTTTCCACTCTGTTACGCCTCTAAGAGGGAATTAAAGGCTCAGGAAGCTCCAGCACCGTGAGGCTGTGATTAAGAGAGATAAGCAAGTGTGGATTACTGTTCCTCAGCTGTTGAAAAACAGGCAACAATCAGGAGATTATAGCTTGATATTGGATACAGAGAAAGCCATGATCTTAACAAATTTATAGCATCCTAATGCAGAACTTGTATCCTCAGCTAAAGCACTTCTAGAAATACGTTTTATTCACTTCTGCTACGTCATGCTGTATTCACTTTAGGAAGCATTTGGCTTTGTTGAACTGGATAGAATACTGCTTTAAATTAACGTGCTGTCTGAGTTTATAGAATTATAGCTATTTCATGGCTAAATGTGGATTTAAGCTGGTCAGAGGCACATTATTTCCCGTGTTACATAGAAAGACTTGAGGATATTTGACCTAATAAAAATAATGCCAGGTACATAATTTATGAAAAATAAGACTAAGAATTTAAGGGCTTAAAAGTTTTAAAATCATCAGAAATCTGTGGTACCTTTACCTACTTGCATAGTTTAAATAAAACACATACCTTATATTTTCCTTTGAAAAATTAAGTAAAAATGATGGCTTTTTAACTGGAGCTATGCACCATGGGAAAAGTCAAGTTCATAGAATGAATAGGGGATATGGAACCTTTTTCAGAGTTTTAAATATGGTGGATTTATGAAAGCGTAAAGAAGGCCTCTGAAAATATTCTATGTGTGACTGAGATCATCTGGAAATATCATCAGGGAACAGATTATCCATTTAGTTGGCACAATGATTTGAAGTGGTTTTTGATAGCAAAACAAAACAATGGTGAGCACACACACCAAAACATTAATATATTTTCTTATAGTCATTCAACAATAGGACCATTTGCTTTTAAAATTCCACTAAAGCAGAGATTACTAAATAATTTCACACTATTTTTATGGTCATACCATTTTTTCTGACAAAAAAACCCAATGAATTATAAAAGAATAATTTCACTTGTTTCATCTTTTTCTGGTAAGAAGCTATGATGCATTTTAAACCATTAAGAAATACAACCCAAAGACAGAATGGAGAGAATCTTTATTTTTATGCAAATACATTTGTGTAGCTCAAAAAAGAAAAAAAAATGAGGATTACTGAAGAGCTGGTTTTGGCAAACACTAAATCACTTCTGCAGTACACACACTCGTATTGTAGTAATCAGGGCAGAGGAAAGCCAGTGAAATCACAGACCAAAGAGTAGACTGATATCTGCAGACAGAGATATCCACACCAACCTAACCACAGGAGTAAAACTTCTGACATGAGAGGCAATGTACCCTGATTGCTGCCTTCAGCTACCATCAGCTTGACTTATTCAGAGAACTGCCATCAGTGTATCCACCAGACTCTTGCCCCCTTCCTACTTGCTACAGTAAACATGGTACCTCCCTCCCAGTTAACAGTGCAACCACTATTTCCAGCCCATGCTGAAAACCCAGCAATATGATGATCCTAATTTATCAGATCTTTAAGGCTTAGGCATTCCCAAACAAATGGTTAAATACTTCGAAGAAACAAAACATAGAAATAAACTACAGTTTACATTAGTATCTGTATCACTAACATAATAATATCAATGTTGTACCTTGGAGCACTAATATGTAAGTCTCAGTAGACTTTTATTCAGATAAAATTACTTATTTAAGGCACAGCGGCTACCTGGAGTCTGTAAACTGCTGGCAGAAGTGATTGACAAGTAAGCACCTTTTCATTTTCTAGTAAAAACTACTACTAAGCCCAGAGACCTTTATGAAAATGTGGTAGAGTTAGCCATGAAATATTGGAATTACTTTGTTCACATTTCCTAGCATTGAATAAACATCCAATACCCTTAGTGGAAAGAGAAATGAGAACAAGATAGAAATTTCTTAGCCACTAGGTATGAAAAGCTGCCTGCCAAACAGAATCACCCTGCTGGTACCCCTCTGTTAGCAGGCAGTCCCACGCTACTGCCCTTCTCTGTTTATGATATGCCATGAGTAAAGATCATATGAACTTTTTGTCCTGAACATGTTGTACTTCTACATATGGTAAAGTCAAAGTGTGCACACTACATACATAACAGCACATTTGTTTCTAGAGTCAACAATAAAGAAGTCTGTCCAGCATGACTTTCATCTACATTCAATTTCACAGTCTAGTAAAAGCCAGAAATCTTTAGAGATGTTTTAGTTCACTCTTCCATAGATATTTTGCAACCTCTGCAACTGTACTTTACTAAACCACCTACAACCACCTACACTGTGTGAGTACAAGAATACTACAAAAATCACCCAAGTTTAAAAAAAGAAGAATGTTTTCTTTCTTGTGTAGAAATTTCAAAGCCCTTCTCAGGTGGCCCTGCTCTGGCAGGGGAGTTGGACTAAATGATCTTTTAAGGTCCCTTCCAGTCCTTGAAATTCTCTGATCTGAACTCTGCTCTACTTTGATTTTGAGTTTTTCCTTTCACTTCAGTATGAAAATGACAAGTGCTGCCAAAGACAAGTAAGTCAACTACCTCCCTGAAAAGAACTCTAGAATTATGAGTTTATTACAACCAATAGCCATTGCATAATGCAGTAGCACACATATCTGAAAAGCATTACGAATTTGTAACACAATCATCTGGTTGAGTCACAGTATGCCTTTGATATATCCTCTCTATGGGATGCAGTAGCATGGCTGAACCCCTAACTTTTAAAGAAGTTCTGAAGGTGTGGTATGTTACCTTATATGTTCATCTGTTTTGCAATATCCTTGACATAAATAATTCGCAATACAGCTCATGAAAGCTTTTATTCTCTTCATTCCCTGGAAAAAAATGTTGCAATATACTTATTCTCTCAAAATCTGGCCACTCCGTTCCTTCAGTCCAAAATTATATAAAAAAGAAGCTGAAAAATTACTTGTCAGGGATCCTAAACATATGTCCTCTAGGTGTCACACTCGACCACGTCATCATATGATTTTTATCTATTTCTTTCATAGCAGGTAATAGCTGTGCAGAATTAAGAAAACATTCATTGTACAAAGTCACTAGAATACGTTAACGATGTACACTTAAACCCTTCAAATTTCTTGATTACTCCCAAAACCCTTGCAACAAGAAAAAGTTATTTTTGGAAGATAAGTAAATATTCTACTTGCATGAATGCAAGAGCAGCAAACTTGTCAACTTGTGACTTCACAAATGCTTTGCACTTTCATGAAGGTAAATTAGTAACTCTTAGACAGATCTCCCTTTCCTGAGGGTTTGCAAAATGCTTCAGGGTGGCTTGGTGTTTGTTTTTTTAACCTGGCATAAATGTAGAAGTTTTCTTGGCTATTCTGTCATTGGTAAGGGGTGGGGTTTTGACTTGCAAAAAAAAAGAAAAAAGAGTAATTTAGTTGTCTTTTGTTCGTTTGTTTTAATTTGTATTGCTGCATTTCAGTAGCTCAGTTTAGTTTAACACTTGGCTATTGCATTTTTTTTAGATCTCTTTGGTAGATAACAATCAACATCCTCATCATGGAACATTCACAGAAGAAGTATTTTTCGTTAAGTAGGACACATTGACATATTACCAGGAGATATATCAAGATCTGCGTGCTGGAAAATAGGCTAGAGGAATTCGAGAAGAAACCGATGAAAAAGCCACCTAGCTTTGAATCAAAGTATCTGGAGAAACAGCTTTGCAATCTTTCTCTGTCTTCCAGAAAAATGTTACTTTGACTTGATGATAAATTTTAACCAAGGAAAAGCTACTGGGCTAAATAGATCGATACCTGTGTGAAATATAGCAGCTCAAGATCTGCAGAAGGTCTGATTAAATCAGCTAATTCTACCTTTTGGCTTTAAGCTTTGTGAATGAACACTGTCCTTTTTGCCCAGATTACTTTGGCTTCAATAGATGACCACATCAAGTGGAACCTTTTCAATGATCAGAAATGGCTGCAAAAGTACCTGTGATAGTTCCCTATCAGGAATTGTCATCTCTGTCGAGAACTCAAGCTCTCAACCTTTTTTCATAAATCCAGAGATGTGTTTAGTAGCCTCTGTTGGAAATTGCTGTTGGAAATAGCAGGAAATATAGTATGGGGTTTTCTTTGGAAAGTTAACAGTGTTGCTATACCAGCTTGCTCAAAGAGATTTTGAGCATGTTCATATATTCAGAAGAAGATGAAGTGAGTCCTTGTATTTGAAATTTCTCTTATAGTGACTGCATGTACAGCATAATTCTAATCACATAAAAATTGACAGCAAAATATGAATTACTCAGCGTTTATAGTAAGGTCTGCATCACTACTCTATTAGACTTCTCAGTTTCTTAAGACTGCCAAATGTACAGTTTCATCGTAACTTTAGAAGTAAAGCCTGAGACAAGAAAGCAGGTTGTAGTCAGGTGGGGGTTGATCTCTTCTCCCCAGTAATGAATGATAGGACACAAGGAAATGGGCTCAAGTTGTGCCAGGGGAGGTTTAGATTGGACATTAGGAAGAACTTTTTCACCAATAGGGGTATTAAACACTGGAACAGGCTGCCCAGGGAGGTGGTGGAATCACCATCCCTAGGGATATATAACAGACGCATAGATGAGCTGCTGAGGGATGATTTGCTTTTTAAATCTAACTTTAGTTACTTCTTTTCAGAAAGTCCAATGCAGACTTCATTAATGGAGAAGTCAAACCAACCCAGGTGACTATAACTGTGAGAAGAATCAGTTTTTTAATGGCAAGCCAATTATACTAGATTTTCCTACAGGAAACCAAAAGTCAGGATTTTAATGGAATTTTTCAAGTCAATTGTTTCCTCCAAGGTGTGCACAGACTTTTAAAATTTTTGTTTCTAAAATCAATAGCAACGGTTAGTGCCTATGCCTAACACAAACTTATGCTGAAAGTCAGCAAGTTTATCCAGACAAGCAGCTCACTGGAGAAAAATAATAGTTAAAATTGACAGCCGTAAATGCAAATAAGTAATTCACAGGAACTAAAAAAACAGGCATGCAGATTTCAAAGACACAGTGGAAAGAAGAGTGCTGAAATCCTTGGCAAGAGGAACAGAGAGAGAATGGAATAAACAAAGAAAATCAGTGCCCATTATTACCTTTGAAAATAGTCTCTAGGGAGAGCTTAGTAATTTGTACACACCAAATCACCTTTAAACAAAAGCCACCTTCAGTCAATTTTAAACCTTCTCCTTATTAAAATCCTATTGATTGATCATTTTTCATCTAAATGTCTGACAAGCCAATTTCCATTTTCAAGGAGGGAAATGTTGGTTGTGTTTTTCAAGCCATAAATCACTCAAACATTGTTATCAATTCTCAAATTAGTTAAGTAATACATACTAATAAGAAAATTAAACAAGGCTGTTTTCTTTAGTGAGCTGTTGTTTCATTGGTGTGTTTTTTAACTTAACCAATACATTTAAAGGTTTCCAGAAAAAGATATGCTCAATAGTAGTGACAAACATAATTTAGTTGGAAACAGCTTTTAATGATTTCTTAACTTCTTAGAAGTCCTAATTTAGCCAGCCAAAAGTATAGCTGTGTGTTTTGTGCTGCCTTCAACAGATCAATAAACAAGGAGAATAACTTTAGGAAACTGATTAAAGGATTTCACACCATTCTGTCATGGGTTAAGGTAAGCTGAGATTTAAACCATATTAAATGAATGATCAAGGTTCAACTGATCTAAGATAGAACTACATTATATCATTAATACAATACTTTGCAGAATCCTAAAGTTACAGCTCAGAAGATATCTGAAAATTCCACACACTTTAATTTTATATAAAAGATTCATTTGTGTTCAAACTGTCATATTTGCATTATATGGTAGGTGTTTTAATTGAGAGGTAGAAATCTTTTCCTATTAATGAACCTACCCATCAAAAATTAGGTTCACTTTCATTGAAGTCAACTTCTAGCAAGTTACAATGTAAAAGATAGATTTCCATATGGAAGGCAACAAAAATCAATGAATTCTAAGCCCATATTAATGAAATCATGATATAATTTCAAACCACACAGACAACTCATTCCAGAACGTTCAGTTTTGTTAATAAAACCTCCTGTCCTTCTAAACATCCTCTCCTACACACCATGGCACCAGTATTTCTGTGGCAAAAAGAAAGCAAGTCACCAAAACTATGCACTGAGATAGGCGATTTCACAACCACATGTAATTGGATTTTCTGCATCCAGATCACAATACACTTAAAACATTCTGTCTTGCTGAAAAATTTCTAGGTTGACACGCTTTAGCAAGGGACTAGATCTCTAAAGGTCCCTTCCAACCCCTGCCATTCTGTGAATCTATGATTCTATGAAATTATAAGCTTTAACACTAAAATTAGAGCTTCACTAGAGGGATCAAACCAAGCTTAAGGTGATGTGACACTTTGAGGACAGGAAAAAAAACCAAAAACATTACACTGGCACCACTGTTCTTTCCCATGGTGACATTATTGCGAGTTTTCTCCAGTTGCTATTATACTTGCATATCTCAAAATGAGAGAAAAAAACCTTTCCAATTAACTATTAGTGGCAGCTCTTGTACTTCCACAAGTTTTTCCCATAAGACTCAAAAACTGATACTCGCATCTATGTACTCTCTGCAGAATACATGACAACTTACTTTGATATACTGCTCACTAAAAGAAGAAACTGTAAGGAAGAGATTAGAAGGTGTTTCCTCAGTGATTGCAATACTACTGAAACAGTACAGAAACTTTCAAAGCACTTATCTCTAGATGAGTGTTGAGATCACTTGTTATAATCCAGCTAGGTGAGTGGACCATGATTTCCTTGGGACAAGGAAGTTTAATCTACAGAGATGAAGTGGCACTGGATGTGCTAAACAAAATGAAGCATGACTTTGAAACTGAAACAACATTTGAATGACACTCAGTTCTATAACGTGAGTTCAGGTAAAATGAACAAGTTTAACCAGTGCAAAAAAAGGCATGTCGTGCATAAAGCAGAAGTCAAACGTTACATAAAGACTTCTTTCCTAAATGTATCAATAGGATAAAAATAATTTATGATTCTTTCATCTTAATTCTTTTTTTAATACATATATTGAATTCGTTGCTTTTACAAACAAAAAATCAACAAAATTTCTGTCTGTTTCAATTCTCTTAACACCCATGTAAAAGCAGAGGTACCACACACCTAAATTTCATTATCTTGCAGATATATTAGCACCTAAATAGAAGGTTTTTCTTCTGAGATATCCCACACAATTAAAAGAAAATATCATATCTCTTTTTTTGTAACGTATGGCTGAAATACTCTCATCAGTAGGCTAAACTCCATCCATTGCCTGCTGACACAACATTAATTACTCTCCAACATTAATGTCTCTGTCATACATATGACTGTAGGAAGTATATTCAATGTTTACAAAAGCTAATTGTAGTAAATTCTGTATCAACTACAAAATTAAACAATCCAGGATTTTACATGATGAAAACAAAAAAAAAAATTCTGCTTCTACCCAAAGAAATCCACTATAAGCAACTTGTTTTGGACACTTTGGTGGACAACTGCATGTTAAATCCCCGTATCATTCCAGTTCTCCCTTCTTCCTATAGATATACAGTTGTAACTGTAAGTAGAAGTTTCTTCATATCTTATTGTAGCACATGCACTTATCTAAAGAAGTTTAAATATTATATGCTCTATATGGAAACTTGACGAATAGTAGGGCACATCATGCCTCAGGCTCAAGTAGCATACAATTCAATGAATTAATCTCCTGTAAAGTTACAGGGTTACCATAGCAAAATATTACACTGATACGATTCAGAACAGAACTCCATTATGTTGAACACTTTAAACAATTGTATGTCTACAATAAATCCCTTCTCTCTGTCAATAATTGGTTGACTGGCAGTCAACAAAATAATTGCTTGATTGCCAACACTGTGAATCAGAATTTCTTTCTCGTAAAACTTAACTGTATTAAATTATTTAACAACAACAACAACAAAATGATTGGGATATAGGTAGTTTTGCACAGCCTCTTCTAAGCTCCCGAGATTTAATTTTCATTTCTGAAGGGACTAGTGAAGTGCACTGAGGTTTCCCAGCCTCTATTAGAGTGAAGACTACTGAATTCACATTCTAAGCATACTATATACACTACGTGTATACATAGTTTTGACAAAGAGAAGAATCACAGATCATGGCTCTTGGGAGGAAAGGAGGAAAATCAGTTTTTCTATATATTTTGCATGTACGCAAGAAGAAAATTGCTATTGTCTTTGGCCAGGACCAAATGCTTATTTGTATCAAGCACTGGGAAAGTTTGAAGGAAATCAATTGTTACAGAGAAGTGCTCTCTTCCTAAGCAGTCCAATAAAAGAAAAAAATAACTAAAATATTAATGGGGAATGGTATTTTCATTGTATTTACAGCTTCAGAACACAATCCAGAAAACTAGTCTAAATTTTTTTCCCCTCGTTTGAAAAAATATGCAAAAATTCTCTCTCCTCTGTATTTCACATAGAATCGTACAATCATAGAATAGTAGGGGATGGAAGGGACCTTTATAAATCATCTAGTCCAATCTCCCCTGCAGAAACAGGTCCACCTAGATCAGGTCACACAGGAACACCTCTAGATGGGTCTTGAAGACCTTCAAGGAAGGAGACACCACACCCTCCCTGGGCAGCCTGTGCCAGGGCTCCCTCACCCTCACAGCAAAATAGTTTTTTCTTATGTTTAAATGGGACTTTTTGTGTTCCAGCTTCATCCCATTACCCCTTGTCCTGTCACTAGATACAACAGAAAAAAGGGATACTCCAGCCTCCTGACATTCACCATTTTGATATTTGTAAATATTAATGATACCTCCCTTCAGTCTTCTCTTTTCTAGACTAAACAGCCCCAGTTCCCGCAGCCTTTCCTCGTAAGGAAGATGGTCCCCTGATCATCTTGGTCGCCCTGTGCTGGACTCTCTCCAGAAGTTCCCTGTCCCTCATGAGCCAGGGAACTCGGAACTGGACATGGGACTCCAGATGAAGCCTCACCAGGGCAGAGTAGAGAGGGAGAAGAACCTCCCTTGACCTGCTGGCCACACTCTTCTTGATGCATTCCAGGATGTCATTGGCCTTCTTGATCACGAGGGCACATTGCTGGCTCATGTTTAGTTTATTATCAGCTGCAGAGCTACACTCCAGCAGGATGACCCCCATCCTGTACTGGTGCATTCCTTACTTAATTGTTTAACCTGCAATTTCAAATACTGATTATAAGATGATATCGTAATTAAACGATACCAAGTGAGTTTCTTTAGCTTTGTGTGATGGAATAGAGAAGATTGCATTCATTTGATTTCAGAATGGACCATTAACCACTGTCTTCTTAAGCCATTAAAAAAAAAAGAATTCAAAATCAAACAATAAATAAACCTAATGCATACTTCTAAGCAGAAAGTAATTAAAATGGATAGTAAACATTTGCTTTATTGTTTGTTTTCCTCCCTAAATTATTATTTTTGCAACAGTTCTTTAAATAGCTTTCATTTTAATGGCATTGCAAAAATGAGATCATATTCGTTGCATGCTCTTCGTTAACTCAACTGATGGTGTTTTAGTTTCTGCAACATCTGATATTTGTTTTGCAATTTGACATAGCTACTGTGTGTAAAGAATAATTATCTCCACTTTCACAGAATAAATTATTTCTTTGCAAAGCATACACACTGCTTTTTAACAAAAATTATTGGTATACTTTCAAATCATTTCTTGTCTTACAGAAAAGGACCTATTTAATTTTAATTAACTTTTCTGTACCTTGATATCAATGAATAAATAATCCAAGTTCTATCTGATGGTAAATACTTTCAACAAATCTAAAAGATGAGAAAGGACGCTTAGCACAAGTGTTACATCAGCTACAGTGAAACATTTTGGTATTATTATATACAGTTTAAAATACTAAGGGTTAACTAGAAAGGCAATAGCATGGGAGTCCAATAAAAAGCCCAAGGCCACACCTAAAAATTGCCAAATGTATTATCTTAACATATTTAGGTATTACACAAAAAAAGCCGAACAGTTACACTCTCACTCAAAATTACTCATTTACTTTCAGAATTACAATACACTATCCATGATGTGCATTTATGTTAAAATGCCTTACGATTCTGTGATTCTATGTAATGTTACGAACATCCTTACATGCCATGGCAAGGAGAACATCTGAAATGTCTGTAAAGGTGCACCCTGATTGCAGCTTTCCCCGACACAGCCCATTCTACTTTGCTTGGTCCACTAATAAATTGAGGACAACAGCATCACATTGTCTAGTACTCAATTTTCCCTCTCCCTATCACAACATAGTTGGAATCTTCACTTGAAATGCTAGCATTTTCTGCTCTTCAGAATAAAAGTACCACTTAGGCCTTGCCATATGCCCTAAAAGCCTAAAGTAAAAGAACTAATTCTACAGTCGAGAGCTGTAGGACAAGTATTATCTAATCCTATATCCAAGAACATGTACTGGGATGTATCTCATATTTCTCACACCTGTAAACATCCATCACACCACCCCCAAAGATATTTAAGTCTACAAAAGTAGACTCCATGAGTTAGACCTTAAGTCAGTCATACATCTTTGAATATCATTCAGATGCAAGAAGGCAGTTAAAGTGATCTCAAAAATCTCTGCATATTAATATTGCACACAGAAATACTAATTAAGAAGTATTTTGTTTTCTGACTAATATATAAGAGTATCACCATTTTAAGATATATCAGTAATCCTAGCTTATTCTTTTAAGGTAGATAAACTGATAAAGAGTTCCTAATGTTGAGTCTTAACTTTCTGCATAACACTACCAAATCAAATTTCCGTTTTTGTTAACCTACTAACATTGTCCATATACCAGATGGAAAGTTAAAAACCAAAAACAAAACAATCACCCAAAAAAATCTGCCTCCTCCTCTACCCAATCCAAAAAAAAAAAAAACCAAAAAAAACAAAACCACAACAAACAACCAAACAAACAAAACAAAACAACAAACAAACAAAACCAAAACAACCCAAATCAACCCGAACCACTCAAAATAGCAAGGAAAAAAAAGACAAAAACTAACCCAAAACAAAAAAGCATCAAATCTGGTTCTCAGCACCTTGGACAGGGTCTTGTGAAGTCCTGCTGATGTCAAACGCTCTCCTGCTTTTGTTTGTTCATTAAACAGATCGTGATGGCTTGTATTTACAGCACACTCCTTATTCTTACACGGTCATCTTGTACTTTAAAAATATATGCATAGGTAGCAAACCACAGGTGAAATGGCACAATCTTGAGGTCATTTATTACTGAGTTTTTTTCAGTCACACACAGATAATATTGTAGCATAACACCAGGATATATTTTAATGTATGTTGAAAAAGTGTATCTATGGAGACACACTTTAAAAATAATCCCCTTAAAACTTTTACACTCTATTACAGGAATTAAAGCATTATCTTTGAACAGTAGTCCTGTTGTCCTCAGAAGAGAAAGTATTTATTTTGCTATTTCTGATTGTTAAGTGAAAGGAAGTAGTCATACATTAAATGAATTAAAATCACATTTAGAAGAAAATTTATTAGGTATATAATGAATTTAATGAAAAGGGGGAATAATCTATATACTTTCATCAAGATGAACACAATTACATATTATCAAAGTTGTAAAAAAGAATTTTATGGAAAGGAAGAAACCTGAAACTGTACAGTATCAGTAAGTTTACCTGGGGAAAAAAAAAAAAAAAACAAACAAAAAAACCACCAAAAAAACCACCCAGAAGTCTTTCCTCAATCCCCTGTGGATGGCAATTTTTTTCATATTTATCATGATGACATTATACATAGTTCTAAGATGTTTCATTTTTAAAAAAATGAAATATTACTCTTATTTTAACACTATGAATCAATCGTGATTTTATTGAGCCAGTTTAAATTGTTATTCCTAAAGTCAGTGTAAACAGAATTAAATTTAAACCTCCAATTACCATTTAGATTATACTCAGATGACACATAGAGAATTTTTGCTGATGTTCACTGCAAGAAATCAATATAAAACTAAAATAAAAATATTTCTTTTAGAGATGCTCTTAAAAATAGGCTTAAAAAATGTCTAATAAACTATTTGGATCCACCTGCAGGCCATTTCAGAAAGACTGCAGCTGAGGGGTGAGACAGCAGGGAAACCCATTCAAGCCGATCCAATTTAGATATGCAAATTTTATCTTGTGTATTTGAAAAGAACGTCACAGCAAAGCATAATTTGCACCTTGAGTTCCAAAGAATAATATTTCTAATCTAACAAAAACATGCTTCCATTGTTTACCTCCCAGTCTCCAGGTTTGGTCCAATCTACTGCTCTTTTACCCATTTAAAACTATGGTTTTTTCCATACTTGAAACAACATAAAAAAAAAAATAAAAAAAAGGAAAGAAAATAGAAAGGTGTTTTTGTAGTTACCTAAGAAACACAATGTTACAAGTGGCTGACGTATGATAAAGCCTGTGTAAGTAATGAGGCTAATATAGTTTCCACTCCAGTGATAAAATACTAAATGAAACAACTTAATTGTAAGATTGTATGTTTGACACAGTGCAGTGTTAGCTTGTTTTATTTGTCTTTGATGTTCCAAATAGTGATATTTACTTAATGATACACTTTTGAAAAAATACTCTTTTTTCATCAAAGTGGGCATAAACATACAGAGGATTCGTTTGGTACACACAACTTATACTTGCAACTATGATCTATAACTATTTCCTCTGATTCAGTGATGCTATTGATAGAGAACAAGGTGACATATTTTAGAATCTATGAACATATCGGTTATCTTAAAAAGAAATAGTGTAATGGAACTAACATTAATACTAATTATTGTCTAGTTCAATAGATGGTAACAGTAATATGCTCAATGCTACAGAGCAAATTTTCTTCTCAAAGCTCCAGAAGAGGCCCTTATTGTATTTCTTCTAAATTTGCATAAAACTCATGTTAACATCAAAATAAGCAACAACAGATTTTGGCAAATATAATCACATCATGTTTAAAGAGAGATTTACAAAGTATACTTCTTTTTTTATGTACAGCTGGAGAGCAATCACTGTATTGCGCTTCTTTGCAAAATGTGACAAACATCTTCCAAACATGTAGAATATTATCAAATGCTGAATGAGAAATGACATATGTGATATTGTAAGGACAGTTACAGTCACGAAGCAAATTTAATTTGGAAGGAATATCTCAAAAGTTAACATACACATAAATCCAGCAAAATAAAATACATGAAGCATTGTAACTAAGAAACACTTATCAATCCTCACATTATCATACGATTCTGCAATTTTAAAACTATAATGAAATGTATTTAAAACACTCAATATATAAAGATTAAAGTGCAAATTCAAATTTTGAAGTAGTTGAAAATAACTTTTGAATTCCATAAAATTCACATTCCAGAGGTGTCTTCAAGTAGCAGAATGTAGTTTCACTATGTTAAGAAGCATATTTTGTGGTAAATTCATTGTCTTTGTTGAACTCCTTCCCTTAAAACAAGGTCTTCTATAAGATATAGCTCAGCCTCTGAATGAAAATGAACCAAAAATGAGCTCTGTTCTGATAAATCCCCAGGATCTCATTTGTTCCTCAGACACAAGACTTGTCTGTTTCTTGCTTTCATCCACTCTGGCCACAATGGTAATAAAATAGCCAACACTAAGCACTTGTAAGATTACACTTACAAGTACTTTAGCTATTAACCCAACCACCAAGCTTCAATGAGAAATTGCTTCCAGGCCAGCAATACATCTAAGCTGGACAGAGTGATAGTTTATTTAAAACATAGCTCTCCAACTACAAGTACAAAGCAGGAGAGATGGGTAACCACCAAAATCTGTCAGCTCAAATTTCTAGGAATATGTCTGCCACCATTACATTGCCTATTATTTATTTAAAAAAAAATCAAAGCGATTTTGTAATATCTAAATTTTCCATCTTTATTGTTATGGCACCGTAATTACAGGTCATAGAAGTAAAATGCAGATAGAAGACAGGCCAGTAAATTAATAGTTAATCTGCTGAAAACAAGCTTAATTGAGGACTCCTCCTATGCTCTCCATCCAAAACAATTACTGGAACAGCCCTAATGCTGTTGCTAGTGGGAGCTGGCACAAACTCTGAAAGAGGAAATCAGCACAGGAAAAGTGCAAGGCCTATGCCTGTGCCACAAGAATAAGTTAGCAACGGTGTTTTAACTAATCTTTTAAACAGTGCAAAAGAATGACACTCAGTCCTCAGTCCAGTCCTAAGGATGCTGGACTGCAGTGGTTTGTAGGACAATGAATGAGCAGAAGAGGCTCAGCACTAGACAAGGCTATGGACTGCTGCAAAGGACACCGATCCTGGGCAGCAGGAGGATGCCTGAAAATGGGATGGTGCATCACCAGCCCTGTAACTCTCGTCAGATCACAACTGAACATGCAGTGTGTCAGGGAGGCTGGGAGGAAATACTGCTTTATCATCTTCTTATTTTGTGTTTGAATCCAAACTGCTATCCTAGCCATAATGGAAGTCTAATAAACACATGAGGAAAACCCAGGAAACTGAAATATTTCAAAATTCATAGTCAGGCAAATTTTCATACTTTGAAGGGCACAGAGAAGTCAAGCTGTAAGAGCATTCTATTCATAGGGAGTTAAAGTATACACTTGACATTCCTTTGAAACAAGAGCACTTAGCCACGTGGTTGAAATGAGAACTATCCTCATCTTGCCTAGCATCCTATCATCCTCATCTCTGCCCATTAGACCGACGTCCCCTGGGACTCCTGTGCCTGTGCTATAGGATGTTGAATCAGAACAATTTCCAAAATAAAAATGGAAGTGGAATTTTTGTGCATGTTAAACTTTATAAAAGAAGGAAAAGGTTTCGAGACATTTCAGACATCAGGATTCAGACACTATCAAAATAACACAATATATTAATACAGCCTATAATTTTATTAGCAAACCACATACCTTGCTATATGCCACAATTTACATATCTTCTATTTAGACACCTCCTTGATATAAATTAGTTTATACAACAATTCTCTATGGTAATCTGATCCATCAATATTCTGCTATAATTAACACTTTCCTTTCCTGCTTTAAATATACCACTCATTTCCTCTTAAATATACTTTCCAAGAAGATTAACCCATTAACTTTATCTACATATTTGTCAATGAGTGAGGAAAAGATAAGACCCAAGTTTTCAAAACAAATTCTTTGTCAGGAAATAAATTCCTCAACTGAATTAAAAGAGAGTTTACTTGAAATTTTATTACATCGACCTGTGTAAGAAAACACCAAAACACAATTAAGGGAGAAGAAAAAAAGTACTCTATAAAAAAAAAAAAATATATATATATCCCCCAAGAATGTGGGTGGATGTACCTTGACACAGACCCACATATTAGTTTGTGGAAAAAAAGCAAGGGAGGTGAATGTACAAGTCGATAGATTTTAATGAATTCTAACTATTCTGCATTCCAACATCCATCATCCATTTAAAAAAAGGAATTTCAACACATAGAAAATATTCCCAGAGAAAGCTTTTATTTACTTCAATTATCTTCCATGTCATTTAAAAATTATTATTTTAGAGTAAATCCTGGAAACCTTCCATGAACTCCAGGGAGAGAAACTTCTGCCAGGCTGAAAGACACGCATTTTAATTCGATAAGTCAAAACTCTTGTTACAGTTTTGCTGTGTCTATATTTTACCTGGTTCTTAAGTCAGGATAGCTGCCCATATATTCAGGATAGCTGCTCACCATTGCCTTTCAAATCTACCAGATTATCCAGGCATGTCAGCACTTCCAGTCCAGTAAATATTTGCAATACATTATAGTCTCTGTTTTGGTGATTAACAATTCATAAAGAGATTTTAAGCAAAGCTATCAGTTTAATCTAGCAGAGCTTTGCATCCAGTATGCCAGACTGAGACAGACAGTTTTAGTAGTGAGGCAATGATGCAGCCACAGCATCTGAACTAAGGCAGTGCATTTTAAAAAACCCTGGGGAGTTACAGTGCCATTTACTCCATCTGTGATACACTATAGGGAAAAGAGAAGCAAGGTTTACAATGTATTTGTCAACCAAATATGTTGTCAAACAGCTATTTTCAGTACACAAATGTAAATATAATGTTTGGAATGTATATAAAACATCTGGAATACAATTATTTTCGGCACCAACAATATTTTCCCTTTGCGACATTAAGTGCTTTCATGAATATCATTCAGTCATTATGTTTAACTTCTGAAACCAACAGTTTTCATTAGAGCTGACTGTAAATTTCTTAAAAAAATGAAGCCACAAAGGTATGCTCCTTTACAAATGAGCAGAGCAGTTCTGGCCACACTGCAACTTCTGAGATGATTCAGTCTGATGCGCAGGCTAGGTTATTCTAGGACTGCTCTATGTGTCTACCTTCTGCTTCCCATTTGCTATTACATTAACACAGGGTTGAATATATAGAATAGTTACATTTGGCTTTACGAAGAAGGACTTCACAAAATTTGCATACATATATCTTTACAGTACCCGCCAGCTAAGGACAAATTTTTACCTTACCTATGCCATTGGGGCAGTGAAGGGCATCAATGACCCATCTGATTAATTTTCAAAACCCTTCAAAACAGAACAGTTTACAAAAACATATAATTAAGTGGACAGGTATTAATTTATCACATCCAAATAAGTGTGGTCATTTCTACATGTAATGGTGTAGTGTTTTTGCCTGGGCCAGGTTTTTTGGTAGCAGGAGGGCTAAAGGAGTGGCTTCTCTAAACAAAGAGAGTTGCCAGAAGCTTCCCCTGTAGCTGACAGGATTAGGGCCAGTCAGTTTTAAGTTGGACCCTGCACCTGACCCAGACCTGGCCAATTAGTGATGGAGGTAACGCCTCTGTGAATAACAGATTTGAGCAGAAGTTGTTGGGCAGTGGCAGAACTGCAGCAGCAACAGGGAGAGAGAATGAAAGTATCTCCGCAGATACCAAGGTCAGTGGAGGAGGGTGCTTAGGCACCAAAAAGGCTCCCCTGCAATATGTGGTGAGGCCCATGATGAAGTAGGTTGTCCCCCTGCAGTCCATGGAGGCCACCGGGAAGCANGGGGGAGGTGTTTTAAGACGATTTTATTTCTCATCTCCCTGCTCTTATTGTTTCTGTAATAAATCAATCCTTTTTCTCCCTAAGTTGAGTCTGTTTTGCCCTTGATGCTAACTCACGAGATCTCTCTCCATTCTTAACTCACAAGTCATTTGTTAGATTTCTCGCTCTCTCTCTCCTGTCCAGTTTAGGAGAGGGAGTGATTTTATGACTTGGTGGACATCGGCCGAAACCACCACAAATGGACAGACGTGAACTCCCAGAGTAATAAACAACAGAACATAAAATGCATGTTACTTTGTAAAGTAACATGAAGCAGAGCAAAATACCTTTTTTTTTCAATTAATGCAACACAACCAGAGAAATGCACAAAATGCATTTTTCACCTTTTACAATCAATGTCAAGGTAAAGCTCTTCTCCAGACATTAGCAAAGATTAGGAACTGAAAATATTTTCCAGGCAAATTTGGCTGATGCATCAGTTTGCAGTAGGAAGATGGAATGTTTATTTAAAACAAGGCACAGTAAGCATCAGAATTTGATTTGTTTTCTCCAAACTGTGGTGAACTGTGGTGTGTTTAAGTAGACTACTTAGATTTCAGCTCCAGTATGCAGTAAGCTCAGTAAGCATGCACCAACAGTAAATTTAGCTCTAGGTTTCTACAGGAGTCCTGGCCACACTCTTCTTGATGCACTTCAGGATGCCATGGTCACAGGGGCACATTGCTGGGTGATGGTTAGTTTGCTGTCAACCAGAACTCTTATGTCCCTCTCCAGCAGGTCATCCCTTAGCCTGTACTGGTCCATGAGTTTTTTTGCTTTCCTCAGTTACTGTTGTGAATGCAAACATGAGCTGACTGAGTAACAAGAAGTGCTATCAATCATAGTTAGTTTTCAAAACAGAATTTCCACAGACTTTCCACGGATCAAGAGGCACTATTTAATATACATACTGTGACACAATCTCTCTAACACAATCCTAAAAACATATCTAAAATCTTACATCAATTACTACATCTTACATACAACAAATTAGGTTAAATGAATACCTCAAAGACACAAATGTAAACCAACTGATTCAATTCATGTCTTATCCCTTCAAGGTTTACATTCTTTTTTTTCTATCCAGAAAGCACGTAGAAAACAACAGAAATTATTATCCTTGAGTTTTAAATTCTCTGTTTTGCTGCCTAGCATGGACATTATACAGTTATCAGTGCCCAGAAGATATTAAAAAGGACTCTCCACAGGTGGAATCTCCTCACATTAAGACAAATATTCACAGTCTTAACCAGTCCATCAATGTATGTTTTGTATTTTTAATAAGTATTGTCTCAACTTCTTCAATCTTTTTTGAACTTAACTGACAATTATATACTCCACAAAATCAGACAGGATAGACACTTCTATACTTTGACATGACTATAAAGAAGAAGAAAAATTCCTTTTCTTGTTCCAAGTCTAAATGAAAAGGTCATTTTAAGACTTTCCTCCCTGCATTTTTACAATTTGTCTTAAAAATCAAAATAAGTTTGTCAACTACAAGTTTTAAAAGATACAGAAGCCAAGATGACTCAAAAATCACAGTGCTGTTGGGCAGAGGCCCATTGCTTACTTTCACTAAATCACCAAAGCTCTACTGTTTTAACATATTGCATATATGTGTAATGAACACTTCAAGCCATGAAAAAAGATATATTTTTCATTAAAATATATAAACATTTTCATTTAAAAATGTAAAATACACCAAATGCCAATACCAAATTAATATGAAAAGTGAAAAAGGAAACCAAAAAGTGCTCTCAGAACTTAACTAGTTTATCAAACAACTTTAACAACAATAGTGAAAAGAATGTCTCCTTTACTCTGAGAATGTTGAAATCACTTTAAAATATTCATACTGCCTGTAAAGTTCTCTTTCTGAAGTACATAAATAAGCCTCAACGTCTGTGTAGAAAGGTACATGAACAAAAAGGCAAAAAGTAAACTTGAGTTTGTACTTGGTATTCTTAAGTGGATCAAGTTCAGAAAAATGGGTCAGAATCACTCATGACAACTTTTCTCCATTCACTCCAAAATAGCAGTTAAAGCCTAGTACAATTTATTAGGGCTGGAGTCACTTCCCAAGCCTGTATTCATTGTATACAGGATAGGAAACAGCTGGAGAAGTCTGCAGTACTTTTGTGTAAAAGAATTCTCTTTCTTTCATGTATCTGTTCAATCACATCTGCACAGAATGTTCTGAAACAAAGGAAAAATTACACAATCCACTCTGATCTGCAATCGAGAGTTCAAACATAAACAATACTTCTCAGCATAAATCAGTCAACCATACAATGCATTTGATTTTTTTTTTCTCCATTGATCAAGTGCTTGAACTTTCGTATTGCTATGCTGGGAAGACTGGATGTCATTTTCTCTCAACTCTTTCAGAAAGTAAACGCATTTTGATGGAAATGTGCAATATTGCACTGCCTGTGGGAGTTCTGCAATACAGAACTTGAACAGGATTCATTAGTGTACATTGTTGTTATCTACACTTCAGCTATACTTCATTAGAGTCAATAAAGATCTAGTCAATAAGATACAATTTACCTTGCATGGAAGTGTATTTCTAAAACCAGTCAGATGAATCCTGCTAGAAAATACCAAAATGCTCTTTGAATATAGAAGAGGTGCCATGTTACCTACCTAACTACAAACATGTGAATTAGATTAAACTCATGTTCTCTAGCTTCTAGATTTGGAGCATGTTCCTTCTTTCCTCAACAATTAAAAGAAAATGAAAAAAGGAATTTACTTATATGGCAATTAAAGTTTTTTAACACTCTCATTCATAAAACAGTTTATTGCCTGTTTCTGTGTTTCTCACAAGCTTCCTTTCCAGCCTATGACTTTTTTTGACTACGAAATGTTTTAAAATTATTTACAAAATAGTGGCCAAAAGAGAGACATGTAACATCTTCTGACACAGGTCATCTTGAATCTTTTCTATGCTTCCAGCATAACACATACATGTACAGATCTGGATAGGCAAAGAAAAGAGTATCTTTTACAACCTGCTATCTAGCCCTCTAACAGTGGTAGCACAGCTATCTTCAACTATGGGCTTCAACTCCCCTACCCCAAGCTCCACACTATTCTTATGCAGCAGCCCTGCAGGCCAACAAAGCAAACACGCTCTGAAGCCAGGCTGGAACACAGATTCAAGAGCTGAGGGCTGCACTACATATGCATATATTAGCTTTTGGCAAATTAGTGATTTTTACCATGTTAACTGAAGTCTCTATCATCATGCCTTAAGTTCTCAAGTAAGATCATAGCTTAAGTGGATAATGCAAGATATTTGTCAATGATTAGATCTGCCTTGACCACCAAAAACTGGCCTATAACTTTTATACAACACTGCCTAGCCAAACAAACAAACAAACAAACAAACCCCAATAACTATTTCAAAAGGCACTCATAAAATTGAAATAATCATTATTTAGATAACAATAACAACAAAAAAACAACAAAACAAAAACATTTCAAAGTGAAGAGATGCCAGCATTACAGAATATCAGTCTTGCTTATCTGTGTCCACCACAACAGAGGTAGACTATAATGGGATACTTAGGACTCCTCACACAGCATCTCTGAACAAAAGATGTTTCCCTAGCGTTTCACAGGTTCCTAGGGTTAATTGGGCCAGAAGACTTTGCTGAGTTATTAACAAACCTTTAACTCCTCCCAGGATTTTGAAATCACCAGGACTACCTCTTTCTGCCACTCTAAAAAACACATTATCAATTGCAAGTTCCACGATTTTGAAATTTAAATCAGGCTGTTATGTAAAATATAAAATATCAGTGTTTCCTAAAGCAGAAGTGTTTCACAACACAATTAAATAATCATCCCAGTTATTTCATTTTGCAGTGTGAGCATTAAGAGTTTTTTAATCCAACTGAGGCATTGAATAATCCTAGTGAGAAGCACAAATATTACAGTGGAAAAAATTAAGAAACCTAGTGTATTGGAAGTTGTCACAGTATGTTGCATGCTAGTTTTAAAAATATAAAGTCTGGTTTCAAATATTTGTCTTTTTGTAAACTAAAATCTTCGAATTATCTCATCAGAGATTTCTGAACATGTTAAAAATGCAGTTATTGTTTTCTCTGCTAAACTACACAATGCACTATGTCCTTGGATTCTGTCCTTAATTACATTCAGGATCTTTTTCCTGATAATGCAGCTGCTAGACACAATTTCAATACATTGTCATCTAACTATTTAGGGAAGCAGGGTTAATAATGGAGAAAAATGTTAAATTATCCTACTTAAGTAAAACGAACAAAAATAATTCAGAATCTGCAGAACTAAGGACCATTTTTTTTCACATTCGATTTTAGAAAAGGAACTATTTAAGAAGTGGTATGCAATGCCTTTCCATCTTCAGGAGACAATTCCACAGTTTAATATATCTTTTAGTATGGCTTGAATATATTTTATACTTAGTATCAGTTATGTAACTTTCCTCCACCATCTTTAATTACCCCATTAAGCAAGCTGGTATTTGCATTTGCACTTAGAGCAGCTGCACGATTGCTGCAGGGCATAAGAATATAAAACCAAGAAGAAAAAATTAATAAAACATTATCTTTTCCATTTAGTAAGTTCCCTTTCTTTTTTAATGGAAACACTTGTGTTCGTAGATACTATTTCAGCAGGGTAAGGTAATAAATTGCATAAATCTTGTATTATTCAAGCAGACTGAACTATCAGATGGAAGTATCTCACTTAGCTCACTAAATGGTACAATTTTTCTCATTTTACAGTATTCTGAGGAGTCAACTGAGATCCAAAAAACGTTATTCAAAACACAGAAAGTAGTACAAATGTAGCGACTCAGAAATTACTCTTGGTCTAAATTTTTTACCTAGAAAAAAAGTTACAGTTTTCTTTTACTGTGTTGTACATCATTAACTAATCCATACATATTTCTGAGAAAAGAAAGATGAAGATTTTAACTAATTAACTTAAAAGTCTGCAAGTGATCATACATTCTTAGGAAGAACTTCTGAGTTACTAGACTATTTTTCAGCCAGTCCAGATAGCTTAGAATACATTTATAAAAGGAAAAATAATGTTTCTTTATATTGTAGGCATACAATAAAGAGTAAGAAACAGAGTAAGCAACAAAGCATCAATTTCTTTATTAAGAGTCATTTTTACTGAAAGGCAGTTCCAGACTGCTAGTTGCTGTGTCACTAGTGCCAGCCATGTGGAAGCTCCTTTCCCAAAGCTATCACGCTTTAGAAAACTGAGATCTTATATACATACATGAAGGAAGCAAAGTACTGCTTTCAATTTTGCCCGTTCCTTTGATTTGCAAAGTGGTATTTTTGTAGCTGTTATAAAAATGTCTACACCAGGCTTTCTGCCATTAAGACTTTCCTCCTTCTAGTGAAAATGATTCCAACTGTGATCTTTTACAATCATCTCTATTTTTCACTTTGGAGCAAAGATAAGGCACCTACCAAAGATTAGGAAAATGGCTATTTTATAAGCATCAGAAGTATATCACAGCATGGACTAATAAACTACACAGTTTCAGTGGCAAAATTCAGGTATTAACTCACATTTAACAATAATTAACATCCTAAAAGCTCCTCTCTTAATCAAAGTAGGTGTGTATATAGGGAAGAAGTTCTTAAGGGGTGTAAGAGTAGCATATTACAGAAGCTCTACACCTTTAACAGTACTTACGGTTTTCTGAATAAGCTTTTTACATCTAAGATACACTCTTTGAAGTCCTTAACACACCATCCTAAAAAAAAAAAAAAAACCCACTACTATACCACTTTTTCTGAGTTGTTTAATTGTATTGTTCATGAAGGACTGTGAGGACAAAGGAAAAGTGACTCAGCTCAAGCAGTGTTATTTATACACACCCACAGAAAATACAGAGTGAAGATTTATCAGTGTGGAATACACACATACATGGAACACCAATCAGAAGGAAACTAAATTACTGTGGAACTTTCATAAGCATTAATCTGACTTTCTATTTTGGTTCAATAACTGATTTAGCAATATCAAAGAGTTCTGGCACAGCTGTCAATTCCTCAGTGTTGGCTGAGAAATATTTCTTCCTTTCTTTCTGAAAAGTTAAACATTTTACTTCCAAGAAGAGGCATACACAAGTGCTTAATTAGGGAATATTTTACAAGAACTAAAAATTGTCATCAACACAGCAGGCAAATACTGACATTTTCACAAGCACAGCCATGCCACAGTCTAATTGCTGGTTCCAGAGTTCTTGTGGACAAGGCAGCTGCTGCCCAGGCAAGTTGAGAACCTTGACACTTACTGCAAATCCCAGCATTTTGATACTTATTCAAACTGGCAATAAATGCTCCTCCTACATTACTTTCAAATATTTGACAGCCTGACCATCCATTAAATGCACAGATGTTCATGGATCACTATATAATTCTTCCTTCTAGCTATTGAAAAGTAATGTGATGTATTGCAAGATGTGGAAGGCTCTCAGGTCCCATGATGCCTGACAAGCAGTGGTAAAGCAGGAATAAAAGTGAGCAGGGTGAAGACTAAGGACTTGTGGAAGAAGGTCTGTAACAGATTACACTGATTAATGGGGGAAATGAGACACCACTCTTCCTTGAGAAGCTGGAGAACAGAGTTAGCGGTTGGACAGGTAGCAGGTATTTGCAGTGAGAATTGATGCAGCTCGTTGCCAGAAGTCATGCCACTGCACAAGGGCAACACCAACTGTCAAAGGCTGGGAATAAGTAAGAGAAACTGGTAACAAAACAAAAAAAAGGTAACATCAAAATAAAGCAATACAACAATACAATCTCAAGATGTTTTTTCTTCTCCTTACTCAAAAATCCTTCAAACTTTAAATAAAATTACATTTTCACTCTAAACTTGAATTCTAGTGCTAGCTGTGGCAGATGTGATTCAGTAATGCCATGTTTCTGAAGTAGAAGATGGAGCCACAACCACTGCAGTGTGTACAGACATATACATTCAATTATAGCAGCAATTAGAGAGGATAAATGACAGATTAGGTCCTCTCTCTAGAATACATATCCTACCAGAGAAGCCAAGCATGGAGGAGAGGTGGCAAGTGTTAATTACCTGCTGGAATCCAAATGCTTTCTTTTTGACAATTCAAAATGTAAATCTGCTCAAGTGATGTAATTTTAACCAAGAACTTTCACAGATGTATTAACAGAAACGTCCAGCTATTGCAGTAATTTTTAAACTGTTCTTTGGGTCGTCTTGAGAAAACATTGTTTTTCCTTTCATTTACCTACTACCACTGCCCCACACGATAGAACCAAAAAAACTTCATGGTGTCGAAGACCAAATATTTAGCATAATCACATTCAAATAGTTTCACAAATCTGGTACTGATCATATTCTATTTAAGACATCATGCTCTGCAGCACAATGAAAAAAAAAAGTGAAATATTTTGTAACAAAGGAAAATTATGCAATACAATCACTATAAAACATGTCCCATTTATTTTTGGAAGATAGGTCACCATCAGCAAACAATGCTTCCTCTTTCAAGAGCTAAGATTACAGCATTTAGTCACATTATTATTGTCTTAGTGCAAACAACCAAAACTATCTAAGAGCCTACTACCACACAGCTGCTGTGCTGCTCAGACCTGGCACAGTGCATGATATCCGAGGCAGGCTGATGATCCCTACACCTGTCTCTCCTTGCACTCCCTGTATTGTAAGGGATTAGCTGAGGGTACATGTACCAAGGAATGATCCAGAAATTTATCTGATTAAACAAAATATTTTTCAATTCTGAGGAGATTTTTTTAACTCACATTTACATTTGCCAAATGTTCAGATGATGTTTTCAAGTTCCATATTTCCGTCAAGATGACATTTCTACAAAGTTTGGCTATATCAAATCAGCCAGTGAGACTCAGGAAAAATCCATTGCTTTTGTAAATTAAGACACATACTCTGAATGGTTCATTTTGTAATCCTACTGTTATTTCCAACTTATATCCAAGAATGTTTATTTAACATGAATAAAATTTAATTAGATAAAACAAAATGAATTGTTGGAGAACTTAGGAAGAAATATTTTCAAACTGCCACAACAGTTTTGCATAAAAATTAAACAAAACATTCTTGTGTTTATTTAGCTGGTGTGCTGTTATATTGCCAGGAATTGCATAAAATAACACTGCTTATTCAACATAAATCTTTTGACACATTTATCACTAACTCATCTCCATTAGTAAGTTAGGCTTTACAGTATGAACTAATCAAAATGTCTTTGAACTTCCATTAACGTTGTCTAGTTAATCATCTATTTGGTTTAGAACCAATGTCAAGCTCATTTTACACTCTCCATATTCCACTGGCATAAATCTTTTAAACTATTTCTTTTTTACCACTGAACAGGTTCTTCTTCTTAGTAAAGATTTCTGTGGTAAGGGAGAGAAACAGTCAATGTTCATTTTTTAAAACCATTGATAACTTTCATTAATGTCCAAGGAAAACTTGTTAGAAACAGGACAAATAATGCAGAGTTCAGTGTTCCCAAATGTAAACATTTAACAGAGAACATAGTGCATCTCTGCTAAAAAATTTAAACTTTTAAGTTAGAATTGAACATATATACAGTCAAAACTATATACAAATAAAAACACACACATTTCACCACAATAATGTCTGGAAAAGAGCCTTTTTTTAAAGAAGTGTAATGGAAAAGGAGATGGTGCAACCTTCTGTCTTTTCCCTGTCCACGGCTGAATCTGCAATTCCCTTTACAGATGGTAAAGAATATGAAATATAAGGAAGGTCCTCTGTGTTTCTTGTTCACCTGTCTCTTTTCAGCATCACCAAACTCTTACTTCCTCAATTAGTATCTGCCAGTATTTGTAAAATTACATTCCTGTACTGTTACAATAACTTTGTCCAACTTTCATATCATGAACAAGAATGTAATTATGATAATGAAAAAATTGTTGTTATACAATATAGCAACCAAAGAGACATACTATTCCATCTTTTTTCTCAGGATAATACCTGAATGTTCTGGTTTTATTCAATTGCTTGTGTGCAATCATTACCATTAACATATTACTTAGGTTTTATTTCTTATTTCTAAAACTTTTTTTTTTTTAAAAGGAAAACAGTGAAGTTTTAGAACATTCATAACAGCACGTAACATCTATTTTTTAGGTAGGATAACAAACTAATATTTTAATGTTTGCAATATTTTACAGGATTTACTGGTATAAATATTGAATGACAGCACAATTGTCTGTTAGGATAATTAACTGTCAATAATGCAACAGCTGCACCACCATATACACTGCATATTTTATATAATTTATCTAAAAACATTGCTAAGGGCATTCAGGAGGAAATAGGGTTTTTTCGTAGTTTGTAGACAAACCAGATACACCTGCTTTCCAAGGTACTTTTGGTTCCATAATACCTGTAGTTATTACTGAATTTTGTCCAATAATTGTTATTTCAAAATAAATAATTGGGGAAAAAATAACTGTTTGCAGCCTTGTGATTATGAAAATGAAGTGTCTAAATTGTTGTGAGGTCACATCTGTCACACATAGAGGAAAGGCAAAACAATTACAATCCAGTATGCAAAAGTGACTTGAAGAAATGTTCACTCATCAAAATATAATTAATACAAAACTGTTACCCTAATCTGACTATTGACTCTGTTAAAACAGTGGCTTCACAAAAAAACTCCTGTCTTTGTCCCCAAAGGTCACAAATTCACTAAAAAATCAGGCTATTTCAGAGAAAATAATCTTTCATCTCCTCATCAGAAATAAATCTTTCCAACTTTGATCATTGTAAGATTTATGCTCAAACTACACATAAGTTCCAGAATAAAAGAACATTTTTCTGCTATCATCACCACTTCTTTAGTAAGAGCTAAGTTACTCAAAGATAAACTCATTTATGATGAACTGTACAGTTTTACAATCAATTTTTCACTTGAGAGACAGCCTAAATGCACAATAGCAACAAAGCTGACACGAAAGACATAGAACTAATATTGCACGTGGAATTCCTCCGTGCCTAAAAAGTCGTAAGTAGTAGAAACTAAACACACCTTTCTGCCACAGAAGGCATTGATTTTCCACTTCCAGCAAGGGATTTCAGAACCATCGCTGACTCCACAGCAAGCTAAAGCAATACTCGAAGGACAGTTAACTTCTGTGCAGCAAATTCAGAAGAAACCTATAAACAAGCAAACAAAATGTCAGAAGGCAAAAATTCAATAAATTACCCCTACGAGTTTTCTCAATGGTTCACTAAGGAGAGGGTACTGATGGACAGTGTCTTGTGATGATCTAGACTATCTATGATGAACAGTAAAGTCAGCATTAATATCTCTGTATATCCAAGCAAGTATAACACTAAGTATATTCTAATGGCTCTCCATTATAAAGCTTACTGTGTCCCACACGGCCCTGTATGCTTTCTAATTTCCCTGAATAAGCTAAATATTTAACTCTCCATAGTACAATCATGTCGAGAAGGGCATTGCACGCATTTTTTGTTTCTGTGAAAAACTGCTGCCAACCATCTATTTTTCACCTTTCTCCTCTCATTCTTTCTTTTTTTTTTTTCATTTATGCCATCTGATCACATTACTTATACGTGCATCTCAAAGTCCTAATTTAAGAGGCCATTCCTCTGAATCGTAGCTTAGTCTTGGACCTACTTTTCAAAATGGATTGAAAGAGACTTTTATTTTCAGTCTGAAACTACTTTAAAAAAAATGAAAATTAAACACAATCCTGTTACCTGTCAGTCATTACTACCTCAAATCATTAAATTTTACAGAGATTTATTGAAATCAAAAAAGTCCTATCTTCTGACAAATAAACAGGCCCCAGCAGTCAATTGATATAAATGTGATCCAGAATCTTAAGTACAGCATATTAGCACCAAGTAATGAACGTGACAGGCAGAATGATTCTGCATTTATACAGTCACACCTCTAAGTCTCCTTAGCTAGGAAAAGTATGCCAGCTAACAGGAAAAAAAAAAAAAAAAAAAAAAAGTAACTGCTAGCCATTCTCTCCTGCTCTTATAAGTTGAATTTAAAAAGATGGACCACAGTAAGGACCACTGTCTTTCCCTGCAAAAATTACACTGCAAAAATTCCAGGGTTGTACCTAGTGTCATTTGAGGTCTTTCTAGCCTATTTTAGCTTGTACTGTTAAAATAAAACAAGAGAGAGATCGAGGTCAGAAAACTTACATGTAGTCAAAACTTCATGCAAAGAAGTTTCAGTGTAATCTAGATCTTATTGTTCGAAATGCTTCTGTCCACATTTAAGCTGAAACATTACGGTTTTATATCGGCTACTATAAAAGAACTGAAGAAACTCCAGTAACAGCAGATCTCTGTCCTTTGATTCGTATAGTGGGTATCCATAGGGGGCTAAGACTATTTTATTTAGAATCTCACACTCCAAAACTATCTTATACTTTTCTTTATGAAGAAAGTTTAAAATAAGGAGCTGTCTGGTATTATCAGAAACCAATGCTGGTCTATATATTAGTATGCCATCAGTGCCCAAGTTGGGCACTTGGAACAAGAAGTTGTTGTAAAACAACTGAAATATTCTTTTGTGGATTACTTTACATTCGTTGTGGTTTAATTCTCACCAGTGCTACACACCATGCGGTCACTCGTTCACTCCTCCCCCTCCAAAAGGGATGAAAACGACAATCGGGGAAAAAAACTAAAGCCCTAGCTTAAGATAAAAAGAGTTTACTAGCTAAAATAAAATCAAATGTAATAATAACATAATAATAAAATATAATAGTAATTGGAAGGAAAAAGAAAAGAGGGAGAAAAGAGAGAGAAAATAAGACCCAAGAAAAAACAAGTGAAGCACAATGCAATTGTTCACCACCCACTGACCAATGTCCAAGCAGCAATCTGCCCTTCCCTGACACCTCCCCCCAGTTTACATAATGGGTATGATGTTCTACGGTAGAGAATGCCCCTTTGGCTAATTCAGGCCAGCTGCCCAAGCCATGCTCCCTCCCAGTTTCTTCCATACCTCCATGTTGGCAAAGCATGGGAAACTGGAAAATCCATCACTTAGGATAACTGCTACTTAGCAATAACTGAAACATCAGTGTGTTATCAGTATTAATTCCACACTAAATCCAAAACACTCCTCTGAAACAGATTCTAGGAAGAAAACTATGTCAGTAATATGAGAAAGTGGAAATTGATCATTCTGGGCTTTAAGATTTCTTTAAACTAATACACCATACTGGTTCTGGCTGAGACAGAACTCATTTTCTTCAGGGTAGCTCATTCAGTGCTATGTTTTGGATTTGGGAAGAAAACTGTTGATAACACAGGAATGTTTTGGTTCTGGCTGAGCAGTGCTCACACAGACTTTTCTGCTTCTCACACTGCTCTGCCAGCAAGTAGGCTGGAGAAACAGAGGACACAGCTGGGACAGATGATTACAACTGACTCAAGGGACTGTACATCATTGCACTCAGCAATATATGCAGGAATAAGAAGTGGAGATGTCCACAGCGACAGCATTTGTCTTTCCAAGTAACCATTACATGTGCTGGAGCTCTGCTTTCTGCAGATAGCTAAACATCTGCCTGAAAATGGGGAGTAGTGAATTCAGCCCTTATTTTGCTTTGCCTGTGGTTGTAGCTTTTGCTTTACCTATTAAACTGTCTATCTCAATGCACAAGTTTTCTAATTTGTAGTTAGAACTTGTAGTGACCAAGTAGTTGTGTGGGGCAGAGCTGTGGGCTTAAACACATTTATTCTAACTCATAGAATTCTAAATCAAGCTCTATGGGTACAATTAGAACCTCTAATATGTACATATTCAGATGAGACAACAGGGAAGGAATCTCATCCATCCATCCCCAGAAGTTTCATATGAGCATCACAAATCAGTTAATTTCAGTAATGCACACAGTAAAATGGTCAAAAACAACAATTTTCTTTTTGGATGAGTCTTTAAACTGATTAAAATGAAGCCAATTTCAGTTAAATTTGATGAAGTAAGTTTATCATAAGGTTGATATTTCACATTCAGCTTTAAGCTTGAAGCAGATTTTTATAACCTGAAGTAAGCAATTATAGTAAAATGCTGACAAGCCCTTACCATAAAAAATAGTTTCTGCTAGAGGGTGAACAGCCTGTTCTTGACATTTGAAAATAAATTAATTTACATTTAAGGAATGAGATACAATTCACATTCAGCAACTGTAACTCTTTATGGATTCTCCTATTTGATAGATGTGAAATAAATATGAACAGGATAAAGTTCAGATTCTACTCCCTTCCTAAGTGCAAAGTCGAAATGCTCTACACTTTTACCCTGAGGCCTATCAAGACTTGTGTAACAACAGTATTTAAAAAAGTATCCTTTGCAAAAGCATAAAGAAATGTCTTGCTGTTCAATTCCAACCTTTGTAACTGAAGTGCAGCTCCAATGATATAATGCAACAGAGAGCTGATGCAGATAATCTCAATTATGTGGTAGAAGACAGAACAAGTTTGGATTTTTATTTTTTTTAATGTTATTACACTAGAGAGTACTATGTGAGAAGTCACCAAACCTTTGGTTTGATTTGTAACACGCTTCATTGGAAGAATACGTCATGTAATTGAACCCAAATTGAACTAGCAAGTTACATCTTAAACTCTTAATTTTGCCTGTGTAGCCCTATCTTGAAATTATGTCTCAGATATGTTAGTAGTCCAAATCCACTTTAGATCTTTTCTATTCTTATTGGGTCTTTTCTGATATTTACATGTATCTAATGGTCCTACCTGCAAATCCACTTCTTATTTTTACACAGGTAAGCTACAGATAAATCAGAACAGAATAACGATAAACTTAGAAATACTAATTTTACAAAAGAGGCTTACTTCAAATAAATAAATCACAGAATTCCCCCTGTAAGTACAAACACTTTGGCAATAGAAGGTTTTCCTTGGAGTTATTTAAATCATCTGTGACTCCTTGGGCCCAAGAAGGCTTTTATATGGACATAACTTCTGCCATATCTAATCATCTTTAAATGACATTAAGATGAAAAATATACATTTTAAAAATTAATTATCAAGTATTCTGTTTTGTATCGATAACAGTTCATGTTAACAGAGAGAAATAATAACACACAGCAGAGTCAGATGGGTGAAGGTATCATGTGAATGTTTAAATGCTATTTTACAAGTAATACATGGCCTTGGTACAACTACTGGAAGTAAATCCAAAGGAAGACATGAGGTTTTGTCCATGATCCATGTTCCTCACATTGGGAAGAAATGGAGATTTTTGTTTGTCCTTCACAGTGGAAATGATACAGAGAATTTCCATTTCTATCATTTACAGCACACTGTACCCTTTGTCTACAGTAAAATATTTCCCCATATGAAAATCAATCTGCCATCTTTTTTATTATTTGGAGGCATTTATAGCTGGCAGAGAGGCAAAAAGTGAGTGACACAAGTGTGAAAATTTACAAACATCCCAATTACTTTAAGGATCAACACACATAAAGGAAAGGGGCAATCATCCAACTTCTATTCAGCATTTACACAGCATTTTCCTTTTCTGCTACCCTTGCTATTCCTAATCAGAACAAAGATATGAAATATTTAATTCTCATACCTTCTCACTGCCTCACATCATTACAATTCCACATCACTATCTAATCTGCTTTGTATCTGGCTTTGATGCCACTGAATGCATGGGGTTCAAGAAAGAGCAAAAGAATTCCTCTGGGACTTTACCTAATGATTCTTTCACAATATACATCAGGGAAAAAATACTGGAAAAAGTCTTGGAGATTGTCCTTCATAAAATACCACTGGAATGTACTTTGGAATTCACCATAATTTTTACTTGCTACATGTATGTTAACTAATTCTAATGACATTAAAATAATCTCCCATTTTGGTACTATCATAGGGACAACAGAAATGAATAAAAAGCAATTCATTCTTTCTAGATTTTATTTCTTAGTGTTACTCCATTTGTACTCACATAGCACTTCTCTAGACAAAAGGGATTTGAAAAGATTGCTAATCAACATTACCCACAATTACTTTTATGTTACTTGATCTTTTTAAGATCTAACTAAAGAGATAATGAAGGGTTAAATGTTGATATGTGTCTACACTTTATATGAATTAGGTATGTGCAGATACAGCTTAATGAAGCAGTCTCCTAACAATATTGTTGTCATACCAAGAGCAACCTCTGTTTTAACAGAGCTATTACCATAATGCTGCAAATTTATAATCTCAAAGGATGTTTAAAACTTAATAGCAACATATTACAGTTGTGTCCATGTCACAAAAATCCCAGTATACTTTTTTTTTCCATTCAGATTTTGTGATAGCACTTTAAAACCAAAACAGTCACTATAAATCATCCTTAAGTAGAGCATTACCCTTCTAAGTGCTTACTTCAGTCAGCCCTCCCTGTCATTCAGGAAAAAAACTTCACAAAATCTTCCTTGTCAGTTTTCTTAGTTATTTGACAGACATCTGTGTGTAGAGAGCTTAATAGTTTTCCAGTGCACTGAACTGGAAGTATAAAACCTAACGTCAACCTGGAAAACATATGCTAATTACGTGTTAAACTAAAACATTCCAATCCACTGTGCTGTGTAAACTGAGTAGGCTTTTTAAACAACACATAGGGATTTAAAACACAGAGTTCATTAAAGTGAGTGCAAGTCACACAGCTAAAATGTACTGCCCTAGAAAAAAGTTATCTTGAGAACGTATCTTGTAAAATTTAAGTATGAGCTGTGGTACCTGAATATTTTAAATAGCCATGGGAAACAAAAATTTTTGTGAGGCTGAAGCATAAATCTGAAGGAAAAATACAAAGCTTTACGATGCCTATGTCCAGTAATTGTGGTAATATATTATATGCACCCTACAGGTGTCTAATGTTCCATCTCTTATTTCATTTATTTTAACCAACTAAACTGCTTCTAAAATGCCTATGCACATTTGCATTTTAATGAATAATAATTGATATTTATTCAGCACATTCTATTTGTATCTCAGAGGTTCATTACAGATTAATATTTATTATTACCTAAAACAAACTATTTCTAGATATTGAGATTTGGGAATTACTAGCAAGCCACCAAGACACTGTCAATAGAATTATAATTTGTTCAACAGCTTTTGCATTGCTGTAGGTTTCACTGGTGGTTGAGGATGCCTGGACTTTTGCAAGTGGCCCTGTAGTTAAAGGGAGATAACAATTAAAAATACTGCTAACTGTAAGGCCTAAAGTAAGTTCTCAATTTATGCCATTTTTGACAGAGAAAGTTCTGTAAATTACTCAGGAGAAGCAAGTAGTAACCACTGTCTTTGTTAGGAGAGAAAATATTGGAGTATATTGTGATTAACAACAATAAGTTTAGGAACCCAACTGATTGGTATAGAGTGCACCTTAACCAGCAAGTTTAACTAACAGCAGGGGAAAGGTTCATCAATCATTCCAGAAAAGTTATTCCCATCTTGGTTAGTTTATTTGGCTACTGATTTTAACAGTTACAATGCAGTTAAAATCATTCCAGTGATTTCTTTACTATGTTTGGCAATCTTTACAATTAAAAACAAAAAACACAAAACCCAAACTTCACTTCTACAGTAAATATCATTGCATAGTTTATAGCTGTGGATATCCACAATATAAAGAAACAAACCTACACAAGCATAGAAACGACATTTGGATTTCATTTTCATGACTGGTTCTCGGGCAGATCAGATTTAAGTCATGCTTCAGTGAAGAGATTTCCCTCCCTACATTAATCTCCTTTGCCCATACATTCTTCTCAGGAAATTTATATTCCAGCATCTTAAAAAAGTGCTTTATATTCTTTTCTTACATACCTCTCAATTTCCTAGGAAAACCCTGAACCTAATCTAAATCAAGCACTTGTGCAATGGACTGCCCTAAGTTTTAAAATTGATAAGAGAAGTCTGCAGTCTATGAACATCACTGTCTTCAGGTTAACCTTTTATCATACACAGAATCTACATAAAAGTAGATAGATAGGTAGATAACCAAGCTACAATCTTAGGCAGTGCAACATAAGTAAATCACTCTTCCAAGCAGACATACAGGGTAAATGAAATACTCTAAAGGACTTCTTTGTCTCCTCCAGCTATAAATGGAGATTAAGTTGTTTAACTCAGCAATAGACAACAACACAGTAGACAATGAAAACAGACATCTCATTATGAAAGATAAGAACAAACTATATTTTGAAAAAATTAACAATACTTACATACATATTTTGCAAAGACATTCTGCTTTTAAAAGGCTGCAGGTAGGGGCAGCACCTTGGGAAGATGAAGTGTATTACCATGTGACGTCCAGTGGTATAATCACTTGCAGTAAGGATCATCCAAGAAAAAAAGTTACAGTCAAGACAATTTATCCCTGGTTAGAGAACATGAAGGTTCTCAAACAGCCTGCTGTAGAGATTTACTTTAAATATAGGAAGAGAGAAAGCTGGCCAAACTCAAAAGCTAGACAACACGCTGGAGCTGATAAAGCCAATGCATTACAGTTCAATATAACATGAAAATAATGTGTAGTCTCATAGTTTTGTAACTTGACTTCACTATTTAAAATCTAGGTTTTTGAAAATAGATTTTTGTACTCAAATAGCTTGTATAGTGATAAATCCAATACTTTATTCCATCACACAGAGCAAGACTCAGCTTCCACCACCAAAGACGTGGTGTAGTTCCCATCTAGAGTTGCCTGCCTGGCAATCCATAGTACTAAAGCAAGGGCTAACAAGAAGAGTTCCCATGTTGGAGCTAACTTGCTAGGTGTAAACCTATAGCATTTTGGCAAGAAGCAACATCCATTTGTTACTGTCTGCAAGCCGGCATGCTTTGTTAGAACCTTAACTGTTACATTTCTTGCTGGTTTTCAAATTGAACATTTATTCCTGTGAAGAGGCTGAAAACTGAAAAGTTACTGACTTTAAAAAAAATCTAATGCTTAAGTATAACTGTTTTACAAACTCCACCTCACCTAAATATTTTTTGTCAAGTAAAAAGCTAAGAGAAAGAAGAATTTTCATTGAAGCACAGCACTCTTAAAAATCCTAGGCTATTAACAATGTTAATGACCTTCCTATCTCATTATATTTAAACAACTGAAGATAGGTCCACAGTGTTCCAAATATTTCAAATCATAAAGCTGATAATGAAAGAGAGAAAAAAAATGAGACAAAGAGTACACAGCAGAATTAAAGAAAGTATATAATCTTTGCATAGCACGAGATGGTCTCTGGATTGCCATCCATCAAGAACTCCTTATAAAATTATTACAGCACTGCAATAGAGTGTTTCTGATACAAAAAGTAACAGTATTAATAAGAAGTGAAGCCCTTGCCCTATTCAGTCTTAATAATGGATTAAGGCATACATAGTTCCCTACAGCTGGATCCCTATGGCTTTGCACAGTGGTTCTGGGAAACCTGTGTCATTGCAGGAAGGGCCTGCAGCAACTTTTTGGATACACTGATAACTCTGTTAATATAAGAAAGCAAGAACAAATAACAAAAACCATGATGTCTGGAGACAAAGAGAAATGGGACTTAGATTAGTAAAGATAAGCCATATATATCCTTGTAAACTGACAAAAATGGTCTTAAACTAGCCAGATAAACTTGATAACCATGAATACCAATGAATCTGAACATTTAGCTGCAAAAGAACTGTAAGTCTAAAAACAGTGATGAAGAAAAAAAGGTTAAATCACATTGTTTAAGCTGTAAGCAGTCACTGAGAAGGACTGATTTCAGACGCGTAAGATTGTATAGCTTATGCTTTCTGTAGAAGTGGGACACAATCATTCACCTCAAGAGGAAAAATGCATTTTAAAACACGAAAATTGAAACAATGAAGTAGATTTGGCAGTAAAGGGAACAATATAGCTAAAAAGAATATGTGATGGGAAGTATAAATAGAGATGCAGATAAAAGAAAACTACTCAGATCTCAGTGGGCAGGAAAATGTCAGGGTCAACTAAGTTCATTTAAGCATCCTATAACAGGATTCTCAAGCAAATCCAACATTAAGAAAAAAACCCCAATCTGTGAAAGACCAAAGACTATGACTGGAAACAGTAAAAACACACAAGTTACAGTAATGAAGACATTTGTGCAACATAAAAATGGCCAAGAGTGCTCTGAGCACCCAGAAATCTGGCAGGAGTTGGAGGAACATTTAAGACTGCAGAAGCAGAAAAGTGATGTAGTACTGAACAGACAAAAAAATTAAAAAAAAAAAAAAAATCAATGTTAAGATAGACAAATATGTGATTTATAAATATTTTCATGTGCAGCTCCAATCAAATACATTTGTGTTAAAAAAATATGAAGCACTGCAGCCCATTTAGAACAGTGCTCGGTAGATAAATCCTTTTCATATACATCAAAAAACTACATTTTTGAAGAAAAAAAAAGAAAAAACAGAATCATAGAATCATAGAATGATAGGGTTGGAAGAGAACTTTGTAGAGCATCTAGTCCAAACTCCCTGCAGAAGCAGGTTCACCTAGATCAGGTCACATAGGAACATGTCCAGGTGGGTCTTGAAAACCTCCAAGAAAGGAGACTCCACAACCCCTCTGGGCAGCCTCTGCCAGTGCTCCATCACACTCACAGTAAAATAGTCTTATGTTTAAATGGAACTTTTTGTGTTGCAGCTTCATCCCATTACCCCTTGTCCTGTTGCTAGCTGCAATAGAAAAAAGGGATGTCCCAACCTCCTGACACCCACCATTTAGATATTTGTAAATGTTAATAAGATCTCCCCTAAGTCTCCTCTAAACAGCACCAGTTCCCACAGCCTTTCCTCATAAGGAAGATGTTCCAGTCCCCTTGGTGGCCCTGCGCTGGACCTTCTCCAGAAGTTCTGTGTCTCTCTTGAGCTGAGGCGCCCAGAACTGGACACAGGACTCCAGATGAGGCCTCACTGGGGCAGAGCAGAGAGGGAGCAGAACCTCCCTTGACCTGCTGGCCACACTCTTCTTGATGCATCCCAGATTGCCATTGGCCTTCTTGGCCACGAGGGCACATTGCTGGCTCATGGTTAGTTTATTATCAATCAGCACTCCCAGGTCTCTCTCTGCAGAGCTGCTCCACAGCAGGTCAACCCCCAGCCCGTATGTTCCTTCCCAGATGCAGGACTCTGCACTTGTCCTTGTTGAACCTCATGAGGTTCCTCTCTGCCCAACTTGCAAGCCAGTCAAGATCCCGCTGAATGGCAGCACAGTCTTCTGGGGAATCAGCCAGAAGAATTACTTAGAAATATCATACACTGCAGACCTTTTCATGTTTTGTAAATGAATGAATGCATACCTTAAAAACAATTCCCTTTTCCTTTTCCCTAACTGTTCTCCACTACATGTTCAAAAATTTCACCTCTGAAATAAGTGGACAACAAAACATATACACTGCTTATACCACAAGCTGACTTTATTTCCCCCATATTCTGGAATCATTCCTTCTACATACTGTGATTTTTTTTTTTTTCATTTGAAGGTCTGCATACTGCAATGCCTCCTTTATTGATTGACATTACTCAAAAAAACAAAAACTATCATCACTAAATAATATTAATTTAATTTTCACTTAAGCATTCCCTGTGCTGCATTGTGCTGGAAACTTAGAACCTGTTTTTCAAGCACAACTACTGTTTTTAACTGAAGCAACATACACAAGAGAACAAAGTCTCATTCAGCCAAACTCCAGGGAAATTACACAGAATGCATTTGAACCACTTCTTCAGCGAAATAAAAAAAAAACAAACCGAACTATCTCAATCAAGAATCCCACTGATTGCCAAAAATTTTAATCTGAGGACTTTTAATTCTCAAATACTGAATTTATTTAATGATCACGTTATTCTTTTTGTCTTCAGTGTATACCTTTGTATCTAACTTCCTCTCATTTTTGTTTATGATGAAATTCACTAAAAATTAAATTGAAAATACTTATTCATATTTCTAGTATGTTAACTTGACGCTTAAGAGAAACTCCAGTAACTATTCACATAGGCCAGTACCTCCAGATAAATAATGAAAATAGTGTTCATCTTGGATGCTATTTGAAAAGAGTAAGCTTTTAAACAGATTTGAAAAGAACATTAAATTTTATATTTTAGTCCATATTGCTTACATCACTTTAAAAAAATCCACATACAAAACACTTCTGTTTATCTGATTATCCTGAATACAGGGACTCAAAGATATCAGATATCCATTCCTGCATGATAAAATAAAAAGAAGTGTGGTGATTTAGCCCAGTATCCACCCAGTCATAATATTACTTCCTCTCCTAAGCTGGAAAGGAGAGAGAGAGAGGAATATAACAAACTGCTTGTGAGTTGAGATAAAGAAGGAGAGATCACTCGGTGATTAACGTCACAGGCAAAACAGACTCAACTTAGGGAGAAAAAGGATTGATTTTTTATTACAGTAACAATAAAAGCAGGGAGATGAGAAATAAAACCATCTTAAAACACCTCCCCCCACCCCTCCACTTCCCGGGACTCTCCTTCTTTCCCCCCCAGCAGCGCAGGTGATGGGCAATGGGGGTTGCAGTCATTTCATTACAGATGGA
>WBNH01012778.1:16749-48422 GCA_013401255.1 Urocolius indicus | reverse complement strand
GTCTGCGGAGATGTTTTCACATTCTCTCTCCCTGTTGCTGCTGCAGTTCTGCAACCGCGCAACAACTTCTTCTGCTCAAATCTGTTATTCACAGAGGCGTTACCTCCATCACTAATTGGCCAGGCCTGGGTCAGGTGCAGGGTCCAGCTTATAACTTACTGGCCCTAACCCTGTCAGCTACAGAGGAAGCTTCTGGCAACTCTCTTTGTTTAAAGAAGCCACTGCTTTAGCCCCCCTGCTACTGAAAAACCTGGCCCAGGCTAAAACCACTAAAAGAAGTAAAAGATTACCATCCTTCCACACCAGCTACAATTCAAGGACAACAGTGACCACTTGCTTCTAAACCTGGTGTGCACTGTCTGAGAAACATCCAGGAATACAGCATCAATTCCATCTCAACCATGTCACAACTCACCCCTTACAGGAAAAGTGCTTAACTGTAGAGTTAGCACCAACTCTCTTGAGGATGCAGGAACTGAGAAGTCCTTCACCAAGCCTCCTGCAGTGCATGAAACAGAATTTCTCAGATCACTGAATATATACATCTGTACATTTAAAGTTTCAGCTGCTGAACTGAAATAGGTTGAAAACAAGATCTTTGTATTCATTTTGATCACTGTTCCTTTCAGAATTCACAGGTTTCCTTATCTCTGTTATGAGCAGAGTCTCTAAGCATCACCCCATAGCATAGTATATGAAAACAACCCATCATCTGTGTTCCCTTGCCCTTTTCCAATAGAGGAGAAATGTAGGCAGTGAAAACTTGTTTAAAGTAATGTTAAATGTATCCTTCTGGAGTTACAATGGCCTGAACACCTCAGTGAGGCAGACTGGAGTTAGCGGTAGTATCTTCTTCCCCCAAACTGGCTGAGAAGGAAATAAACAATAAAAATCACTCCTTCATCAGATAGAGATGCAGTAAACTTCAAAGCTAATTGCAACTCATACGTTGTTCTAGGAAGCCATTTCTGTTCATACTGTGATTTTTATAATCATACGATTGTCTGTGGCATTTAGAAAATAAGATCAAAAAATTTATTTCTGCCCGTTTATGAGGAATGTGGAGGTGTGATTGTCATTAGTTCTTGTCTGTGCACGTTTCAGATTGTGCAGTGCCCTGATGTGCCAAAAGAACAAATTATGGACAGTAGCTAAACAAAACCAACAGTGACTGCAGTTCAATGTATCCATAAACAAGCGCACTTGGTTAGTTTAAAAACCAAGTCCTTGTAACTCAGAGAAACTTTTTGTAGGCTTTTCCATTTAGCCTCATTTTTTAATCAAGCAAACATTTTTAATAACAATTGTATAGTTGAGGAAACACTGCCAAAATGTCATTTAATTCTTAAAATGATCATAAAAAAATTCTATTTAAAACAATTATTTCAACATGTTGAGGAATATCAGCTAGTATTTCTCTGGATAGTCACTTATATCAAGCCCCCAAATGCAAACTTGCTCTAAGTAAACATTTAGACCAAATGCTAGCTGACTTTGTAGAAATTCTATTTTTTAAAGTCATTAAACTTCATATAGTGTCATATTCTATTTTCATATAAGTAAAATATTGAACACTTCTTTAATGCATGGCTCCAAAGACTACAAGTTTCATGTACATCTGGAAGCTGGTTTGTATGCAACATGCAAAATAATACAACTATGAAAAGTTGTTGATCAAGGATTATTTGGTTCCATTGTTCTATATAAATAAATGACTGTGCAAGTTACCAGAAATTTTTACAGCTCCCTATTAACTGTGCAAATGCTCAAATAATAACTGTGACACAGCAGCACGCTTCTTCACTAGCAAAAGCAATGTGATGTAGAAAGATATTGGAAGGACATTCCTAAGGTCTAAAATGTCCTCCTGTAATTTCTGGAGCTTAATGAGCCTAGATAGGGTGAAAATAAGGTCAAAATCCTACCTCCCTTCACTGTGATTAAGTACTACAGAGTGAAAGGGAAAAAAAGCCAAACAAACAAACAAACAAACAACCACCAAAACAACCCAACCCTTCAGTAGAAACAGACCATGTGTTATCTGAGCTTCATAGGAAAAATCCTTCTGAAGCATGGTTAGGACATGTGATATGCACTCCCCACACTGAAAATTCTTTCATCCTATACATTCACTTCAGTACACCATTCCTACAGATGAACTGAGGAGGAATCTAACGCACACACATAGCATGTGCTGCACAATCTGAAAATACTGGGCACATGCACACATTTGCAAAAGCAGCAGGACACGGACTTCTGAGCTACTTCTTCACCTTATATGCTAAACGTCAGGAATTTCAGTCAAAAAAATTTATTACAATGTTAACAGACTGAAGGAACATAAAGTTGTTACATACAGATATATACATATCTACAAACCACTGTATGTATCTCTCATATGCAATTTTTACCTTTGTCTTGCTTACTTAAATACAGTAGGTGTTCAGCCTTGATTTGGATTATAAGCACCTCAGAAACTCTACAGAAGACTAACCATAGTGTCTCCTGGGTTGTCTTAGGGGCCTTTTTAATCCTATTTGAACATCTTTGCTCTCAATTGTACTTGAAACCCTAAGTCTTTTGTTTGCCCTTTTTCTAGTGAAAGTTAAATTGTTCCAAGGAGATAGTGGTGTCTGGCAGGACACGTGCAGCTAAGCTTGAGAAGGAAAATACGCATCCAGACCCTCTGGAGTATGGCAGATACACCAGTATGAAGGCATTATTTATCATTTCAACACAATACTAGCTCACAGATCATGTTTGAATAGAATAGAATGGACTATTTCAGTTGGAAGGAACCTACAACTATCATCTAGTCCAAATGCCTGACCAATTCAGGCTGATCAAATTAAAGCATATTATTAAGAGCATTGTCAAAATGCCTCTTAAAACATTGACGGGCTTGGGGCTTGTCTCTAGGAAGAGACTATGTCTCTAGGAAGCCTGCTCCAGTGCTTGACACCTTCTCAGTAGAGAAATGCTTGATTTGAGAGTCAAAAGAGAAAAAGAAAAAAAACAACAGAAAGCTTGTGGTCATAATTAGGTACATACAATACCCTTGGAAATAATGAAAACATTTCGCTACTTCTGGTGAACAATGATTGAAGTAGCTCTTCATGCATGGCTCTTCAGTAGCCAGTTCATCATATACTTTAATTACTGTCAAGTTTTTACATTTGTTACTGAGTCATGGCATTTACATAGGCATTTCCTTTCATATCACTTACAGTATGCCAAATATTTCTAACTCACCCTCACACTCAAAACTATCACAAAGCCTGTAATGCAAAGAAAGTTTAAGACCTCCTAGAGACAACACATTCTTCCACTCTCAACTGTTTCTTTCTCTGGAAAGCCATCTCACAGAAATCCACAGAGTTTTCCACTAGATCTTACACAGATGATGCAAAGTAAAATAAAGCACAAGACAGAAGTTTTAGATGTGCTGAAGCTGCTACCTAGCATCTTCTAAAGTGGGACCATCTTCTGCAAAAGAAATTCCTGTCACAAGACATTAATGCCTCTCTGAAAGTTTCTAATCCATTAAGATCTTGGCACTAACATTGAAAATCTGCTGTACAAAGGGCCAGATTGTGTTTTATGAGCTACCGTAAGAGTTGTACTCTCCTGAAACAACAGAGATCAAAGTCCGGTTTTGTAAGACAATACTGAAGATTCATTAGAGGAAAGGGCAATAATTACTATCTCAGCTGCAAGTGTAGTACCTCTTAAAGTGCAGTATCTTGTGCTGCAGAATACTTCAGTGAAAGCAAGTAACAGAAAATATTTTCCCCTTTAGTCTATGTAAAGAGAACTATGAATACAAGTTCTCCGGACAAAAGGAGAAGTAATTTGCTCATCACTAAATAAAATGTCTGAGTCACCAATCTACATAGTAAACTTGAAAGTAAGAATGTATATTCCTCCAGCTCTTCAGTTTCTTGACATCTACAAGCACTCCAAGCTGAAAGGTGATATAAACAGGAATCATAAATTCCACTTCTTCAACAACACTTCTCAATTATGAACTCAGTATAAAGAAGCTGTCAACTTTATCACACTTTAGTCTTGTTTTACTGTTATCTGAAACAAAGACACTATTATCAAACTAGCAACACAAATCGGTTTACAGAATCATAGAATGGTAGGGGTTGGATGGGACCTTTACACATCAACTAGTTCAACCACCATGCCAAAGCAGGTCCACCTAGGTGAGGTCGCATAGGAATGTGTCCAGACCTTCTAAGAAAGGGGACTCCACATGCTTCCTGGCCAGCCTGTGCCAGTGCTCCATCACCCTCACAGTAAAATAGTTTTTTCTTATATTTAAATGGAACTTTTGTGTTTCAGCTTCATCCCATTACCCCTTGTCGTGTTGCTAGATACCATAGAAAACACAGATGTCCCAACCTCCTGACATCAACCCTTTAGATATTTGTAAAAAATTAATAAGACTCCCCCTTCAGTGTCCTCTTTTCTAGACTAAACAGCCCCAGGTCCTGCAGCACTTCCTCATATGAAAGATACTCTCCTTCATGAGATGGGGAGAAGAACCTCCCTCAACCTGCTGAACACCCTCTTCTTGATGTATCCCAGGATGCCATTGGCCTTCTTGTCCACGAGGGCACATTGCTGGCTCATATTTAGTTTAATATCAATCAGGACTCTCAGGTCTCTCTCTGCAGAGCTGCTCTTCAGCAGGTCAATCCCTAGCCTGTACTGGTGCAGTGGTTCACTCTCAAGCACTTCTAGGATCTTATCCCATGAGATCCATCCAAACAGGTCCTTGAAGAGGCCAAATTTGGCTCGCCTGAAATCCAGGGTCACAGACCTGCCTTGTATCCTGCCTCTTCCACATAGGATCTGGAACTCTACCATCTCATGGTTGCTGCAGCCAAGGTTGCCTCCAACCTTCACATCCCCAGCCAGACCCTCCTTATTTGTCAGTATCAGTTCCAGGAGCACACCCCTCCTCTTTGGTTCCTCAATCACCTGTGACAGGAACTTGTCATCAACAATCTGTAGGAACCTGCTGAACTGTGTGTGCTTGGCTGAATGGCTTTTCCAGCAAATAATCAGGGAGGTTCAACTCCTCCATAAGGACCAGGGATTGTGATCATGAGGCAGCCCTCAGCTGTTCATAGAAGGCCTCATCCATGTCCTCCTCATGATCAGGTGGCCTGTAGCAAACTCCTACAACCATATCACCTACCTTGCTCTGCCCCATAATTTTCACGCATAAGAACTCAACCTGTCCCTCATCTCTACCGAGGCAGAGTTCAGTACACATAAATTGCTCCCTCACATAGAGAGCAGCTCCACCTCCTCACCTTGTCAGCCTGTCCTTCCTAAACAATACGTAGCCCTCCATGGCTGTGCTCCAGTCATGGGAGTTCCCTTGCATGGAATTGTTGGCCAAGATCCTGAAAAACCATGGAGGCTTTCATTCCACAATCATTGTGCACAAAGATAAACCCGATACCAAACAGATTTTGCTGACACTAAAATCAATCTTGCAGATTCTCTTCTTCAGCACAGCCTCAATTGCTTCAACTCTTTTTCAAGCCTTCCAATGATGACTTCACACATGCATTGTAAGTGGCCTAACAATAAATTGCCATGGTAATTACCTCTCAGAAAGCAGGGAAATCACCGTAAAAACATCTTTCCCACAACATGTCTGCAAATAGTCTTCTATAAGCGTAGTTTTAACACTTGTCTTCCATTTTACAATATTCTTACTTTTAGAACATTCATAGTTTTTTTATCATTCTGAAATTCGGATATTCTACAAGAAGTATGATATGAAGGAATGGGTTTATAGAACATCAGGGCACAAAAAAAGTGTATAAACTCATATGTTTACATCTAAACTCACATAGTTAAAGTATTAGTCAAAGCCTCATGAGTACCTTGTCATTTGGGTGAGAGGATGCTACCACATCCAGTGCATCTGCAATTTTTACAGTTTCTTAACAAAGTGCTAATTGATGGATGAGTAACATTAGCTTAAAATGCAAGGAATTAAAATGTATTTTCTCTTTGTCAGGATGTAAATTTAGGCCAAAAGGTCATCTTTTTCTCTCCCTTGGAAGGCTTAGAAGTGTGTATTGTCCCATTTTACTCTACAAAATTTTTCTTCTATTATAGTGGATACTTAGTGCTGCACACGTATCCAGCCTAGATTACTTATTTTACTGGAATTCCTTTCAAGAATGAACTGATTAGTATGAGCATTGAGTCTTACTCTTGCTACAGAACTAACATACTCACCCAAACCAATTCTCCCAGTGAGAGGGTTTTTTTTGTGGGGTATAAAAAAGACTTTACAAACAATTTATCATGCATGGAAAAAATTCCATAATGTTCATTTTCATTACACACATCCTTGTGATTCCATGAAAGGAGTGAATAATATATTAGACTACTATTCTCAATGAAAGAATATACGCTAATAGACCATACTAAATAAATTCTGACCTCTACTGTATTCATGTGATCCTGCTGAGTGCTGAAGCTGAATCAACAACCATAGACATACAGTTTGGCTCATGGAGGCTATTCACACCATCTAGCTAAGATATATAAAGTAAGTAAATCTCCTCCAGGGTGCAAGGCAAGAGTATTTCCATTAAAAATTAAGTCTTGACATCAAATATTGTTGCTGTAGTAAATACAGTGGATAGCTCCCAAAATCACTGCAGGTTGGGGAGGGAATAATCTTTTATTTGAGGTTAGTTATCATCAAAGACCACAACAAAAAAATTATTAGTCAACTTGCATTTATCTATATGCCTGCAAAATAACTTCAATATTTCTGAGGTGAAATCAAACCTCAAATGAAACCATGGCTTTCAATGGTAGGTCAGAGTGCTTGCATTTTACCTACTTGTTCTTTATTATTTCACATGAATGACAGTTCTTTCCATTAGGTTTTGTCATCCTAGTAGTCTATAATCCCATACCATAAAACACATCATTTTAGCACAAATAGTCGAGAGGTAACAGCAAATATATTTTACTCATATGTAATCATTCACTAATCTCTAAATTTTAGGCATCTCCTGTTCACACAGATTATCTAAAAGGGTAAAACGGTAAATTCTGTCTTACAAAATATAATGCAAAATGTGACATGTATTTTTCACAGGATCTGCAACAACCCTATATTGCTCTCATCAAAATGCCTCAGTTACTTAGAAAACTTGAGGCAATTTTCAAATACCCTAGAGCATGACTGCATCTTAGTATTACTTCTCTATTAATTGGATTCATTAGTGAAGACAAAGTCTTCACCTGTATTCAAAACTAATTTTTAAAATAGTATGGAAAAAATATACAATACTGTAATTTCCATTGAATTCCAAATTATTTACTTTTTTTCTTTTACATTGTAACTACCATTACAAATGTACACAGTCCTTTTGCACAAAATACTACATTATTTTAACCTATTCAGTGCGAGTATTTACAGGTTTATTGATTGCTAAACAAGCAATTCTAAGTCAACCTTCTCACCATCCAAAAGGCAACTAATGACAACTGAGCAACAGAATGTTCTGAATTATCGCACCTGTGACTCACCATTCTATATATACATTGTGTTTAGCTCAGTTTCACCATCCTCCCACTATCTTGATATTATTATATATATGTATTATATAATACTTCATATTATTTGGGGCTTAATATATCATGTGCACAACTATGTTATCTGATACTCTTCTGGTGAAAGGAATACAATGCAACACAGATAATTGCAATATTTTCCATTCAGAAATGTGTTTATCTGTGCAGATTTCTGGCCTTGTAATTGAAAGGTCAAAGAACATCTCTGGAGTGACAAGCCACCAGGAAGCAGAGCAAGGACCACATCCAGGAAGAGATAGCTGGGGCCAGGCACAATAAAATTAACCCACAGCACTAATGTTCATATTCTCAGAGGGTTGCCCAGGATAGTCACAGATGGGAAGAGCTGAGAGGTGGTAATGTGGCATTTGGTAGTCACCAGTGCCTTGGCCCTCTCATTTAGAGCTCCTAGATGGAACCTCTCACTGTAGCATCCCCCTGACCAGGGGTCAAGTGGCTTCCTGCTATTTTGCCCGACGTCATGGGTAATGGGCACAGACACAAGTGCAAGGTCAACAAATAAAAAGTTTTCAAGCTGGAAAGGCTAGGCTGTATTTAAAGAGTATCAAAAACTTGTTGAACAATCACTCCCAGTAGAAACAGTTTTCCTGAAGTAATTCCCAAGCTACATGCAGCAAAACAGGCCATCCCAATGCATATTTATTACATGAGCATTACATCTGCATTGGACACAAAAAAAAAATCTACCCTAATAAGGTAATAACTCACAAATTAGCATTTATTTGGATACCACAGACTTGCTTTCTACCTCCACTTTAGTTTTACATGAATAAGTCCAGATATAAAATAAGGAATTAAAATTTGCAAGTAAACCATTTGATACTGTTAGTTAGGATACACATACACACACACAAATTCACACATCCACTCACCTTCTCAGTCTAAGAACAATTGCACAAGAGCATGAAGATCACAGAACTGTTTCTATCCATGTATTTTGGTTTGTCACTTTATAATAGCAGGAGCACAATGCTTAAAAAAAAAAAAGTGGTTATACACATTTATCACACTGATACATGAAGAATGCTTTGTAGCACGTCAAAACATTTTTTTCTTGCTACCCTTAAGATTTAATAACAATTTTGACTAGAAAAATTATTTTGGTTGATAAACACATGATACTTCTCCTTAAGGTAAGATTTGCCAGTTTGAAAACACTGTATTTGTCAACTGGCACTGGATAACTTGCTAAACATTCACCAATCACACGTACTGAAAAGTGTGTGATAGTTAAGTCACTTGTTCCAGTGAACAGAAAACTCTACTCAAAGTACTCTGAGTGTAATGTTCTGCAAGCAATAACTTTAATCAACACTATAATATTAATCTAAATGAACAAAAAAATCAAGCTAGTAGTATTGCTGTCTTGTTCTGAACACAATTTTGAAAAGTTTTGTTTCAGTTTGCCTTGTTTATATACAGAATTACAATTATTTGGTGACATTACTGATACAGGTGCCAGGAAAATGAGACAGGCTACACCAAGACATAATCCAGCTGTCTGTATGGAGTATTCAGCTATTGGTCAGCATCACAAAATCCATTTAAAGTTTCTGCCTTGGGCTCTGGAAACCTTAACCATTCTGGTTCTGTATTTAATCTATAGGCTCTTACAGGAATAGCTCAATCCAGACTCAGAACAGGTACCCACAAAAATGTTAAATTATACTTATTATTCTTACACATATAAGAACATATGAAAAAAAAAAAAAGTTCTAGCCCCTGGGTCTATACGCACAACTCAGATGAAGTTCATGGCATGCATCCCAGTTCAAAGAACTACTGCAATCAGAAACTAGATCAATGCAAACAGCTCCTCCCAATAGCACTCAGCAAGATGAAAGATCAAAACCCTAACAGAAGAGGCCACAGCCAAAACTCAGGACAGCAGCAATGTGAACTTCAAGTGACAATTTGATCCACAGCAACTTGAGCACAGGAGCCGGACACATCCTCTGAGTGGAAAACAGAACCAAGCTTGGTGCATGACATTCGTGTAATACATAGTAGTATGATTGATTAATGTACTAACACAAAAGACATATATTAAATTATAATAAAATTCCTCTTACTCTCTCAAAGTTCTTGAACACAAAGGTTTGAGGATAGAAATGAACTCCGAAGTATAGAATTTGTAAAGCCTCAGTTTGCAGAAATATTCTTATGTCTTAGTTTAATCACAGTAGCCAATAAACCCTCAACCCATGCCATGTTATCCAATACTATGTCCAATTAGAGAAGTCATTATGAGCATGGTAAAGCATGGAAGTTTACTTTTCTAAATCAAACTGTTCAATTACTACCGATGTTGTCACATCAGTCTTGTGCTTGATAGTCTGGTAAAGAAACAAACTACACACAAGTTTCAACATGACCTTCCATCCCTTCTAAAAAAGACATTATACTGAGGTTTTCAAAATCTCAGAATTCCCGTCTGCTATGAAGAGGAAAAAATGAATTTTTAAATGCATCTGTAGCAAATAAGAAAATTAATCCATCACAGAACAAGTCTTATTCAACACTGATCCAGGTACAATTCGGATCCCACATGAAAGAAATTCAAGATGAGGAATCTAAGATTCTAAACTGCCTCACACGTGAAGCTCTGATAGGATCAGGTGGAATATGTTCTTAGTCATTTTAAAGTCATGAGGAATGCAACTGACACAGATACAAATATTGAAAAATAAATTTAGTGTAATAGGAAATTTTTTAATTAAAGAAAAAAGCAAACAACATACAATCAAAAATCCCCGCTGCCTCTTCTGTCCTATAGTTGGCTGTTAGGTCTAACGACAATTTCCATTCCAGATCTTCAAAGTCAAGCAAGAGCTTTTCTGGAACAGCACGCCCTAATTAAATTCATTTACAGTGACCCATTTTTAAAGATCCAGACCCAACTTTTGTTGGGTTTTTTTTTTGTTAAGTATTTGAATGACAGTTTCTAAATACATTTATTATGAGAGAATAATTCTCTGCAGACAGTAACTGGAATTTAAGTAGAATCATATTGACAAACATTAAAAAATAGATTATATTTGCCAATTTTAGCTGTACACAAGGACTGCAAAATCACATTGCTTGTGAATGTCAACAGAGAAACACGCTCCAATTTCAAACGAAGACTCATAGGAGAGAATTTCTCCTTAAAATGCTTCCCTAGGTGAATTCTAGCCACAGCCATCAATGGGCATATACTGTAACAAAAAAAGACTCTGTTGTAGAATATAATAATCTGGAAAACCTTAAACCACTTTTTTGTTTTTTTCTCTTTGTGACCTTCAAAGGAAACTACAATATGTTTTCCTGGCTGAGACTGACTGAGAGTTAAGATATTGAAAACAGGCTTCAGTGCCATTTCACAAGTAACAGCAGCGTTCTTGATGATTTGCAGTTTGGAGTCTGGAAAAAACAAAAACCAAAACAACACACCAAAAAAACCCCCTCCAACTTTCAATATCCTGGTCACAACCTGAGAATTCAGAATTTATAAGGAGCCATATTGCTGAGTATTTAAGTACTACAAAACCAGTTAATTTGCTTTTCTTTAGGTTTTATCAAGAAGACCTCCGTTACAACATTCTTTCAGCTTTTTGGCAAAATCATGGGGAAAACTTAAGACTCAAATGATATTAACTAGGACAACTGCTGTAAGACTTCACATCAATCCAGGGTTTTAAACCTTTAGTTACAACAATAAAAGGGGAAAAATTGAACATATTAAAGGATTTAATAATAAAATCTAAACTACACTAAAATGGAAAGGCTTTCAGTCACTAAAAAGGTATCATCTTATATTGTTAATTACTAAGGAGACAACTTGAGAGCCAAGGCAAGCAGAATTCAGGTCTAAGGACAAAGTATTACAGTCTTAAAAGAGATACCGGTGAGATGGTAAAATTAATTTTATACTCCAATTTCTATTTCAGAAAGAAATACACACAGCTTAAATGGTTTATGTTGTATGAATGATTTACAGTGCATGAAATTTGGTGCTGGAGAATAACTGTGAAAGTGAGACAAAAAATAAAACCTTTGAATGACAAGGACATACTCTCTTGCACACTGTCAATCAAACACAAATAACAGTCACAACTGCTTATGATTTATGATACATTTTTCAACTTTATTTTATGATCAAATTATAACTTGTCTTAAAACTCTCTGTGGTAGCTAAGATCCTAAATCAAGTTCACATTCACTTTTTTTGGCACTCATTTGTTACAACGTTGCTCACTGATTCTTACACACCATCATTTTCAGGTTGCTCCTCAATAAACTGAGAGAACTTATTTTTATAATATGCTAGATTATATTGAAGACAGTTCAACATACGAATGAGGTTTAACAGGGCTCCCAGAGAATTTCAAATGTGTTTAGCAAACATCATAGAAGGGCTTTAATCAGTTTTGTTGCCATTTGTTACAGGAAGAAGCCTCACACATTCTGACAGTTGATCAACAGAATACACTTTTGAAGACTGCCTCAACACCAGCTGGTCACTCATACCTAGGAGAAAAAAAGATATTTTGTCTTCAAAATACAAAGCCCAAAGTCCTCTTGAGTGGTTCCACCAGTGATCCACAGTCATCTCAACAGAAAACAACCTGAAAGACAGCTTAAGCAGAAGGCCTCATTTCTGGTGCAACTGCCTCCTGAATGGCTCCCATCAATGGTACCACACAGTTAATGAGGAGGACACACCCCAGCCCACACTGATGCCAACGCCTCCTCTTGCTGGCTACTCCCAAGTGCTGCTCTGGAAGAATTTACTGTAAGACACACAGTGACACACCTCAACANACAACCAAAAAAACCCAACACCACTCTCCAGATAAACACCTATTATCACTCTTGAAGAAGCACATCCTTTTGGTCTCGGCCTTTTACTATTCCAAACTTTCCAGAATTCAGAAGTAAACATGAAGTAATTGTCACTAATAATTTCTAATAATGTGCCAACGATGAAGAAGTGGCTTAATTGCAATTAGTGATAGGAATTGATCAGTTAGCAGCTTAATCTGCTCTGCCCAGGCTGCATGGCATTGTTATCATTGATTTGAAACTGAAAAATAAGTCCCAAGCCTTACAAATCCATTAGCTCTTATTCTTTCTCCTATCAAACACCAATAACTAGTTACTTATGCTAATCTTTAGGTGTGAATATGTGTTCAAACAAAAAGAGATTTCAGTTATAAAATTTGAATTGAGTAATAAATATTAGAGAAAAATGCCTCAAAAACACACAAGCTCAAACCTACATATTTATCCTTCAGAACTAACGCACAATCTCTTTGTTGTGAATGTGAAGTAGCGTTTTTTCCCCAGGTACTAAAAGAGCCGACTGAAGAACAACTAAAGAGAATCCAAGGGAAAAGGACTGCTTAGCATGTTTTGAAAGCATTAAGAAAAGAACTGCCTTCAGAGAGATCAAGTATGCAAACTTTCCCTCATACCAAATCTAGATCCACTGTACCTAATGCTTTTATCTAGATATCATAAATGTTCGTGCTTTTTTTCTTATCCTTACATTTGAATAATCACCATCAAGTATTAAGACTTATCATAACATTAAAGACAACTTCAAGTGCTTAGTAGCAGCCTGTATCTGTATCAGCATTAGTGAGTTCATCCTGGTTTACTAAATCCATGTACATCGTGGTTTCCCACTTGGTGGGAAAGGCTCTCCAAATGCTGAATTCATTTGCTCCTTAGTCCCCATCAAAAGTCATAATTTCATTCAACATCAAAAATACCTGAAGCAGAAGCAAAGGTATCAGAGCCTCAAGATTTTAGGATTTAAAACCATTGATCAGAGGAGACTGGTTCCTAAAAGATTCTGTCTTATTACTGACCTACATAGTACACAGAATAATGTAGTAACATTTTAACAGAGAAATAAGCTGTTTTCAAACTATTTTAGTTTCACTTGCTCTTTTACTTAGCAGCACAGTGTGACAGTGTGTAGCTAATTCTCTGTGACAGATTTTGCCTGGTGGAAATCCCTCCCAGGAAGACAGAGCTTATGGCCTATTTCGCCTTATGGCAAATTTTCAGCAAATTAAACTGGTAACTGTGTCTTGAGAAACAATCCTGAGGACGGCATTGCTGACAGGACTCCCAGAGGGACATAGTCCATGCTAGCAGACCAACATGACAAGTCAGGCAGTGTGGTACTGCAGAGGGACATGCTGTGGTTGGCAGGCACTGAGGGACAAGGCCATGAGGGAGTCAGCCATGGTCCCCAGGGAATATGGGCTGTCAGTTAAATGGCAGCGAGATCTCAGCCAGCCACAGGGATGCAGACAGCTCAGAAGGGTCCTGGCCATCCACCTCAGGCAGCTTGCAAGGAGGACAGCATGGCCAGATCACACACCACTGCTTCTCACCTCGATGTGCGCAGCACTTAAGACTTCTCTCCTGGGTTTCCTCAAGTGCCTGTGAATGACAGTTGGTGCAAAAGCTGTCAGAGATGTATTTCCACTGCTCAGGTGATCCCAAGCTCTAATGGAGCTTATGCTCTGGTCACAGCTCTGTCTCCTGAAGCTGCTGTGAGGATCTGTGTCCCAGTTTGGCTCTGCAGAAACAGGGAAGCAATGCTGGAGCAGATCAGGGCTGACACACAGTCCATGGGCAATACACTGCCCTCAAAAATTTCCAGTAATGACACAAGCAACAAGACAAAAACAAACAAATAAACAGACAAAAGGATAAAATCAAGAGGTTAAGACCAAGAGCAAATAAGGAAGTGGAGCATTTCTCACTGCACAGGGCTGAAAGAAGGACCAGTGGTGCAATTTGACCTCTGCACGATGCCAGACATGGACTTACTTCACAAATGCCACAGAATACTTAACTTCAAGTCGCTACTCATATGAGATAACAAAATGCTGGAACAAGATGAAAGTTTAGCGGTTTTTAATCCCATTTGCATTATAACTTCAATATAATTACATTAATAAATACCAAACTATTGTGCCTTTAGCTTTTAATTCTCTCTCACATGATAAACACTCAAAGACTCTTTAATTTCTCTATTTTAAATATTTTTATTTCTAATACCAAGCAAAAAGTATTCTTCGATAAATCAGATTCCAGGACAAGCATGGCAACAAAAAAACTGACATGAATTTCTCTACTTTTCCCATTAATTTTGCATTCAGTTAAAGAGCTATGAAGAAAATGCCATTCATGAGGAAGACACAACAAATCTGGCTCAGTCATGGCTCCTTCTGAGACCAGTGGTAAGAAATGGCACTGGTCTCAGCTCCCTCAGGCTTTTGACTTTCTTTGCCTACAAGAGTTTTTCACCCTATTCTGTCTAGACAGAAGTCAACTGACAGCGAACCAAGAAGCAGAAGTTTCATAGCTGGTAGGCGAGATGAATTCAAGCAAAGATACCACTTACACATACTACTACTGTTATTAAAAATCTTCAGACCAAGTCTTGCCACTACCGTTTGAACTGGAACTCAGGTAAAAGCACTCGCATCCATTACATGGGACTATTTCAGGAAATACACAAACATTTGGTTTTTCTAACAATAAATAACTTTTCTCAGTATGGAAACAAAGCACAAATACCTAATGAGCGTAAACCAATGCTTTCCAGCTCATTCTTTTTAAAATGAGCTGCAGATGTAGCCTAGTTCAATTATAATCAATATCATACCGGGGTCATAGTAAATAAATACTGCGTATTTAAGAAGAATTTCCTTAAAAAAATAAAAATAAGAAATAACCCACAAACAAAAGAAACAAACAAAAAAAAAAACCACACACACACACACAAAAACAACTAGAGAAGTCCACCCACAGCCTGCTGCTTATCTGCAACAGCTTCCTGCTGGTAGCACTGCAGTGCCGGGCTGACTGGGTGACATTGGCTCAGTCTTGCGAATCTCTCTTCAGATCTAATTACATTATAAAAGAAAAGTGACATACAGATTTCAAACACATTTAAGTAAGCTAGAAGAGTTTTAACAATAAGGAGGTCATGGTTCAACTTCGATTTTATTTGTTCTATTTACAGAGCTCCTCAGCCATAAAAAATTGGTTCAATCCTTTCCAGTTTGTTTGGAGAGTCTGATATTCCTTAATACTGTTCCGATGCAGCGGAATTCTTTACTGAACTTTACTCAGCAAACAGAGGCTCTTTGTGGCACTCGACTGAGGAAAACAGCAAACAAAAATGTTCTAACCCCCACAGAGCCATAACTTAAATGAGATTAGAAATTGTGTGAGAAATACCAAGGAGTAATCATACAAAATACCAATACAGCCCTATGAACATCTGACAGGCTCGGTGTACAACATAAAGCAGTACTAGTATTGCATACAGACAATCAGTCAGCTGCCTCAAAAAAAATCATAACATCTCACAGAACATAAATCATTTTTACTTGGGACTAATCTTCACCCTCACTGCAAACCCACAGACAGCACACTGTTGCCAGCAAGACCCAGTGGCTTTGTTATATACAAACAAGGCCTGCAGGACAGAGAAACTTCTACCCTCAGGTGAGGATTCAGGAAGGGTGCATACTGTGTACTACAGAGCACACCCATGCCTTCACCAAATCTGCATGATTATGAACATGTTCCACAGGCAGCACTTGCACCTGTGATGAACGCACACATAAAAGTACTGCTTTTCCATATGCAATTCTTATACCACAAGGAACTGCTTCAAGGAGGTATGAACACTTCTGGTATTTCCTTGAATAAATCTCCTCAAGATATAGTAACAATTGCAGAGAGAGCAACAGAAGCCAGATGCAATGGAGAAGGCATAAATTTTGCCGAGTTGTACAAATTGGGTTTCAATTACATTTTCCAGTTGTGAACTTTCTCTAACAGACAAGATTTCCAAAAAACTTGCACAATTGCAGTGAAGTGTCTGTAAACAACGGTTGCTTCACTGTTAAAACCACAGTGCCAGAATCGTGAAATGCTTCAACTCCATGAAAATAAATATATACCAGGGCCTCAAAAAATCCCTGGCTCCAGGTGAAGTTGCACTGAAAACTTTATTGATGGGGATATTTGATTACTATGAACTACTTTTTATTCCACTTGCTATTTTTAAGTGTCTCACTATAAAGCTCAGTTTTGAGGATGCCGAAATGAACTCTTATACAATGCCGCTACAATTTTAACAGGAAGAAGAAAGCTACAAAGTTATCAGAAAGTCTCTGACAATTTTACAAAAGCGTCAGTGCAAGGTCAGTGCAAGGATATATGAAATCACTAATAAGGCTAAGATTAAACACGTCTATGCTTTTACAGTGATGTTAAAACAAAAAATGGGAGTATGTGGATTGATATATGTGTGTGTATGTGCATATAAAATAACATTTTACACACAAGCATGTGTATTCATGCAACGTAAACTATTACTAGATATCTCTTGCATTCATGTAACAGTAGTAGAAAGACAACAGAAGACACATGATAAAAGAATGAGAGGATAAGTTACATCTATAAATAAATTCTATTAATTCATTGAAACATCATAGAAGCATAAATATATAATATAGGGAAAAGACTATATAATCTATCTGTATATAGATACACACTTTTAAAGGTAACTGTTTAAAAAGTGAATGGTCAAAGTTGCAGAAGTATCTCACAATCATAAGTGTGGAAATTCGAATTACAGGTGAAATTCACTGCCTATAAACGCAAAGTAATGCATTAAAAAAATACACAACCACAATCACACAAAAAGAGAGAGGGGCTCTATAGCAGCTTATAATGATGACATTTTAGAGGCATCAAGGATAGCTGTCAAAATCCTACATTGATGCTGAGCAGCAGACAAAAATTTTAGTTTTAGCAATGAGACAGTGGGAAGAGGCTTAATTGAGAAGATTTAGGTTAAGAAATTTTCTACTCATTAGCGTAATTTTATATTTCTAGCAGGAAAAAAAAAGTCTGCTTTTTTCACAAGAAAGAAGTAAACAAAAATGGTAAAAGTTAATTTTTAAAATGCTTCACAAAGAAATTTTACCCAAAGCCACTCTTCCTACGTTTCAGGAACTGAGTGGCAATCCCCTGCCCGGGTTAAACTGTGGTTCAGTTCATATAATGACACAACATTAAGAGACTGTTCGTAGGGCTAACCACTAGAATATACAGAGCAAACTTTTAAAAGAAAAAAATAAATAAATAAACAAACCAGAGAAGTAACAAAAACATACTAATTACTTGAGTTCAATAGCTTGATCTTACTTTTACATGATTACAGTAAGTCTTGTCAGTTTTCACTGTAGCTTTTATTTAGCAAGTGAGTCAAAAAGTAACAGAAAAGGACCTTTGTTTTATCAGTAACACTTTCATGACAAATTATGCCTTGAGCATACACAAAGAGTAGCAGCACTCAGAGAGGAGGCATGTAATGCCACAGCTTCCCACAAGTAAATCTTCTCTGATACAATAGATTCACAGTAGAAAGTTGATTTACACAGTTGAAAAAACTTACACATGCTCACAGGAAACTTGTTAAGCACATAAAACACTGAATTACAGAAAAACACTGTCAGTTGGTGCCAAAAATCTCAAGTATCAAGGGGTATCCCAAGTATCTAGGTGTAATGGACTTAAGCTGAAACACAGAAAGGCCCACTCAAACAGAAAAAAAAACTTCTTTAAGGGTGAGGGAGTCCTGGCCCAGGCTGCCCAAGGAAGGTGTGGAGTCTCCTCTAGAGGGTTTCAAAACCCACTTGGATGTGGTCCTCTGTGATCTGATCAAGGTGAATCTGCTTTAGCAGGGGAGCTGGACAAAATCATGTGTAGAAATCCCTTCCAATCCCTACCATTCTGTGATTCTGTATCAGTCTCATTTTTTATTGCTACAGGTTCTCATACGTAAGAAAAACACAGGATAAGCCATCCTTTGAGAGCTTACCAAATAAGAGCTGTTGGATCTTGCTAGAGGATTGTGAAACAGGTGGAGAACAATCTAGATGAGCATAACAAAATCTGTGGTAACTAAGGACAAACAGGCCTTCTTTCACAAATTTGGTGTTTTTTTTGGTGGCCACCATCCCAATTTGGAAAATAGAGTTATGATAGCTAAAAAAGCAACACACCAAGTCACACTACTCTCAGGCATTATGTCATGCTTTTACCAATGCTACCCTCTTCTTTTTCCTTAAGTTAGGATTAGACTGAAATTTCTGTAAAATTTTCAGACTCAGATGATTTGAATATTTTAAGATGAACAGTTAATATCGTAAGAGTCAGAAGATCTGGATTGTGATCTGTCTTCTGCGAAACTGTAGCTAGAGGCAAAGTTCAAGCAAAACACTACTGGAGACTTGTGATACCAATCAAAGTAGCAGAGCTTTGCAACACAGTACAAATATTACAATAAACTTCATGGTTTTAAATGCAAAACAGTGTTTTACTTCAAAAGTATCCAATTCCATTACTGAAAAGCAACAAAGCATTAAAAATTATAAGGAACTCCTTTTCAGACACACAGTATCATCTTTTGAGACATGCTTCCCTAACTGCAACTTCCCTAAATGCAACAGGGAGCAGCCTCTCCACTGCTCTCAGATACAAATATAACTTAATTTAGTTACTAAGACTCCCTGATGAAGAAATAAAACAGTCCCTAATCCAGATGCAGATTTAATATATTCATTATTAGAATGGGATTAAATCAGTGTCCAAACACTGACTTCTATGCATAGAAAAAGTTTATAAAGTTTGATTTTTATCTTCGGCCCAGTTTCTGAAGTTCCAGTTCAACAATATAGGTCAACTTTCCTACCATCTCCAAACTTTCTCAAAGTTAGCTTGCACAGTGTCAGCCTGACCCATTTTGAATGGGCACTTCAAAACTAAATCAATAAATAAAGCAGGTGGCTGCATCCCTTTTCATAATTCACTTTTTCTACATTAAGGGTCACGTATATGGAATACACTATCATACTATTTCCATACCCTGAACAACAGATTGCCGCGAAGAACTCTCATCTTGAGGCTAACTAGTTAGTTTAAGGAAGATTAGTTCTTCCTTTGTTTTATTTAATAATTCCTATAGTAAGCTAGCATTAATATAAAGGTTGAATACAATAGAGAACTCATTACTTTTTCCAACCATTATGCATCCTTAACATTGAAGGGGAATAAAAAAAAAATCAGAAAATACAACATTACTGTCATAATGTTATTTCTATACTGCATCCTTCTTTTGGGAAGCTCAAGATTGATAACTCTTTAGCTTAATTCTACTATCTTCTCTTGTGAGCATGTGAAACAGAGGAAAGGGAAGCATTAGGATATTGCTCGGGACAAACTTCTAATTAGTAAAACTGCCCTAAATACAGTCACACATAAGAAATAATCTTGCAAATTTAATCCTAAACAATTCATTAAGAATAAAAATACCTACACCAAAAGTCATATTTTCTGAAGCATTTTTAAAAATAGGTTTGTTCTGATTATGAAGAAATTTTATACTGAAAAAGGTATCAGATTTTTTTTTGTCTGAGACTGCCTTAAATCCAAAGCAACTGTATTACTTTTAGCACAGCAAAAGGTGGCATGTGTTAGCCCTCTCTCTAAAAATTCCTAATGTCTTCCAAAGTGTTATTTCACATACAAATAAGATGAACTTCTTAATATACACATTGCAGATTTTCTCTGAGGATAATTATTATGAGAAATTCAGAAGTCCACTGATAAGAAGAGCTGCCCAGGTAAAAGGACTTTCACAGCCTGAGAATCGTTATCTACAAGCATGGTACTTTGATCTCTCAGAATACGAACTAATGGTATATCTGGGATGTAGCTCATTATTAATAGTTAAATATCTGTAAATGGAGCAACTTTGAAGATCATTTCCAATATCAATAGCTTGCATTTACATAAGCCTTTCATTTTCAAGGACAATGCCACAAGGTCTCTGAATCTGATATATATATATGCCTGTATATATAAATTTTCATTTGCATTCAAAACACATCATTAAGCTTACAAATAAGTATTCACTCATAGGCATAATCAGTTTAATTATAGGTTTTGAGGCTTAGATATAGAGCCAGATGACAGACCGAAATATAATCACAGACATCAATGGAATTACACAAATTAACTGTGCAGAACATCATCCAGTGCCTTCCACAGAAAAAAAGTTGTATCAGAATAAGACTTGTGCAGAAGATAAATAGAATAACCTTCATTTATTTTAACAGGTTCTGAAAACATGAGGGAAAAGCAAGATAGCTTTTACGGAGGAATCTTGGTAAAATACTGTTTGTGCTATTACACTTTACACAGAATAGGTATTTCTGTCATGTCAGATTTTCAGAAAGACTTTATTCAACTGAAAACTCTTGGACAAATTCCACCAAGTTATTTGAAAATGAGCTACCCAGGGGCCAGTGACTTTATATCAGGCAAAACAGACAAATAACAAATCTATTTTAAAAAAAATAAATCTGTTAAAACATTTCTTACTTAGCAAGCAGCACTAGTTCACCATCAGTGAAACCAGTGCTTGCTATACAATGTTTAAGGGTACACTGTATTGCAATTTACGTCTTACACTTCTCTACACACATACTTCTCCAGCTGCACAGATTGAATTTGACAAAAACATCCAAGAAATGGAATCAAGATAGAAAACAACTTAGCATTTAAAAAAAAAAAAAAAACCATATTTCTAAAAATAATACATTAAACTTTTCCTAGCTCAGGATATCAGGTGACAAAATCCCTCCACTGCTAAAGCAAGAGGGGACTTCAATACTGACTTAAAGAAGGTTAACTATCATCTTAAAACTAAGAAAATGTGCATGGAGTTTAACTTATGACTTAATGAAATAAGAACCCTTTAACCAGGTTGTCCATTTCTTTAGACACTACAACTAAGTATAAGATTATTTTTCCATAATTACTATAAAAGCCTTCCACAATCTAACATTTGTAACATCTTCTACATTGCATCCTATTTCTAAGTGTAATGATCCTCAAAATCCAGGATTGATTTTGGCTTTACTCTGATCAATACTAATCTCCAAGACATATTAGACTTTACATTGACCTAAAAGAAAAGGTCATAATATGCATATTAGTCAATCTCCAAAACATTTATTACATTTATTTCAGAGATCACAAAAGGTGTATTATTACAATTGTTTCTATCTGGGACTTCATCATCCTTGGTAAGATTTACATATAACTGATAATCTACAAAATCACACAGTCACTTGTAGTGATTCCTAAAAATCCTGTTCTCAATTGTTTTAAGATTAACCTTCTTCTATGCATGTACTTGGAGGAACATCATCATATTATACAGTTACTGGACTATTAGAATCCAATCTTCCACATATTAAAGTCAATGGAAGAATTCATCTCTACAGATCTGTGACAGATCTGAACTCTTAAAGACTGGGGGAGTCTAAAATAGCATGTCGAGACTTTAAATTCTCAGTTGTTACTGACTGATCTGGGGTAGGCCATTACTTTATTACCTTTCCTCAGACAAATGAAAACAAGTCACAAGCCTATTAAAATCACAAACAAAAGCAAAAATAAATATACAATTTAATTAGCAATTATTGGTTTTAAATTTTTTAATTTAATGCCTTTTTTGTTCTTGTTTCAAAATGTACTTTTGCCTCCCTATGACATTATAGATTTCAATATTTGCACTTTAGATAGATAATTTACTCTTTCCATCGTAAAGATCTCATATTGTAAATTATTTAAGACAAGAATCTCTCTCTCAGGCAATTTACCCTAAATTAAATTATTTTAAAACTTAGAAGAAATTTAAGGACACAAATTTAATCCTAAATAATCCATTAAATTTCTGTCTACATGTCTTAACATAACAGAAAACAATAATACCATTTATAATATACCGGGGGGGAGGGGGAGTTTCCCATTTAAATACAACACTAATAGCACTTAAACACTTAAAAATTTGATATAGCAACAGTATTTGCTTAAAAATTCAACTTTAAATTTTTTATTGCCTTAGCTCTGGGGATGCAGATACTAAAAGACATAGGAGTAGGCAGCATACAGAGATTAGTAACCAGATAGGAGAAAAAACTGCTTACAAAAAATGAAAACAAGTGAGGACATAAAAAGCCAGAGAGGCAGCAAACAATTTAATAAACATAGCAAGAAATTTTTCAAAAAGTCACCCAAGTTTCCAAAAAACATATTAAATATGTCTCACAGGTCTTCTGTGCTGTCCAGAGTGAAGATATCCATGCTTCAAACTCAACCGTCTGACATCTTTTGGATTTCCACTTCTGTAACACTGTGACCATTGTTGATCTAATGTGCCAGGTCAGAAAAGGGGCTAGTATCACTTATCCTGCTCCATTTGAAATCTATGACAAAATTTCCCACGTAAAGTATCTTTCTGCTAAATAAAATTGTATTAGAAGTAAACTCATTTCTACTCAAATGATCAAACAAGTAGTCCCAATATATGGGTTACCTAAGTACCTGCCAGGCAACAGATGAGTATTGTTCCAAACTCTGTTATCCTGACTTTAACCAAAAAGAGTAGAGCGCATCCTCTATGATGGTTGCTAATGGATTAGTCCAAAAGATACCTCTAAGGTAAAACTGAGAGTTAAATAGAAGCCTATGCTATTATCTGAAATGTGAGTAGTCCCTCTGAAGACGCTGGCATGCCACACAAAAGCAAATGTCATTTCCTTATGCACCACACAGAGAGAGAGACAGAGAGCAAAAAAAAGAACAAGATTCCATATACTAAACTTGTCTTTTCTTTTAAAATTCTCTGTCATTGCTAGCAGAGTTTCAACTCCACAAACTACTGTGGACACTTTCTTTGCTGTCCTTGACATTCTAGCATGAAAAAAAGCAATGTCTAAAGATATCCCACTTTTTCATATTCCTTTTATGAAATTACTATGACTGGAAAGCATTTTAAATATTAGGTGTTTTATGAAGGAATTTTTAAGAGTGTGACAGGCTACACACAGTGGGAGAGCAAGTCGTAAGCACAGACTGAGGAATCAGAGAGCAAGAGAGAGTAATCTTCCACTTCAGGCAGCCTAGAGGACTGCAGAAGGAAGAAACAGGAATAGAGAGAGGCTGCACACAATGCAGCTTTAGCCTGCCATGGCACAGACAAGCAGCTTAAACCTGACATAGAAAAGAAGTCATTCAAGAGGGACTAAACATTGACAAGTGCCAATAAAGAACTAAAGGTTTCTGAAGCTGAATTTTAAACAGACTGAAGGGGATCTGGATTGGTATGTGCCATGGCATGACATTTAAAGCTTTGACAGAAGCTAAATGCAATCATTTCCCTGGGCCCATGCCGTCACTAAGCATGTAATCCCTGCTGCAAAATAGACAAATTCTATCTCAAAACCTCTGCAGTATTCACCAACCCCTCTCTGCTGGCCCTGGGTGTTTCAGAACCCACATACTCTAAGAAGCAGATGTTCTCCAAATTTTTGCAAGAAAATTTTATCAGAAGTATCAGAAATTCAGTTGTTGTCAGGCCAGCAGTGTCCTCTGTCACATGGTTCTCTTTCCCTTCTGTTGAACCTCTCCTGAGCTTGCAGATGGAGTTCCAGATCCCAGATAGCCTTCACTTCACTTGGTCAAACAAACCAGGATTTCTTTTATCTCACTATGACAAGGCAAGCTCACTACATATTAAGACCATCCTGTCAGCTCTTCTTGGCACTTAGTCCAATTTCAATTATTCCTTCTTGAAGATGAGTGATAGAACATTTCACATCAGAATTTGTTGTGAGATGACACTAGTATTTTTATTAGACCTTTCAGAACTCTCTCTAATCAGACATCATAAGGTTAGATTTTGTCTTTTCTATTGCTTCATTACATAGGTAGGCCAAATATTGCCTTTATTACCCACCTAAGTTTCTATCAAAGAACAAACCTTATGTTATATACTCATATATGAATATGAGAACTAGTTAACTAATTACAACACCATTCCAAAGCCCAACTTTATGAGCTTGTGATACCAACATTTTTGCCAAACATACAATGAAAGAGAAAAGGATAACTCTGGAAAGACTTGGTTTTCATCCAGACATTTCAAGAAAGCTGCTATATCCACACACCATCAGTCAACCATCTGAATGCTGAAGTGGATTCCAAAATTTTACAACAGTAATTTCAAAAGCAAGATGTAAATGGAAAATTTATTCCACTGGGAAAACTCTTAGTGGCCTGCAAATAAATAAATTCAAGAAGCACTTCTTGTATTATTTGTGTATCTTCCTTGTATGTAATGGTGTGAGAACAGGGCACAGTTCTGACAGGTATCCTATGCTTATGATAAATAAAACTAGGCATCCTATGCTTATGGTAAGTAAAAATAACAGTGCAAAGAAGATATTGAATATATTCAGTTCATTAATAGTTCTACTTTGAGAAGAAAGACTCATTAGAACAATCTAGAATAGCAGACTGAAACTTCTAATGTAATAGCATATTAACATTCTAGCTCATCTTTTCCTACATCTCCTTCATCACATATTTAGCTCTGGTTTCAAATTCTGTCAGGTAAAATCACAAACAAATGAGAAAATAAATTAAGAAGCAAGAATTGTCTTCATATTATTGAAGAAACAAATCCCAGCATATTCTTTATGTTATCTACACATTACCTTTTCACTCTAATGAAAGAGAAATGGAGAAGGTAGACTATGTTATGGATAAGAATTCATTTAATACAGATTTGCAGCTGTTACAACAAAAACTAAAATGCTGTGTCTTCTTTATTACGTTCCAAATACAATTTGGATACATTGATTAACTATTGATTAAGTGTGATAAAGCAGTGACTTGCACCTTCACAATTCACACCCATCAGGGAGAGGTAAGTGGCAGGACATTCCATCCTACTCACATCAACTGAGGAGCTATCAAAGGAACTATCAAGAATGGAAAGCATGGGATTTCACTAGTTCAGCTGAATTAATTCAATCAGACTTTTAGTATCAAGTACAAAGCAATCATTACCATTAACCCTTTCTTCTCTGACCACATAGTGTTTCAATAGTATCCAAACAAAAACTTTGTTGTTCTCATGTGGATATGAAGAAAGGCCTAATTGAGGCAATAATAGTTTGATTCCCTCTCTCTAAATGGCCAGCTGTGACAAATACACTATGTATGACTGCTGTAATATATGGTACACTGACAGGATACATAGCCTAGAATTACTATTTCAGAATATTATCACTTTATCAGCTTCTCACTGCTCCCTCTTGTCAAAAAATGCATAACTTGAGAAGATAAATGTGGATCCAAGTGCCTAACCACGGCTGGAATTTCTGGTATGTTGTACTCCCCAGTAAAACAAATTATAAAACACCAGCAATAAAATGATAGTTGCTAAAGATGCCCTAAAATCCTTAGTTTAAAAAGACATGTAATCAACAACATTAAGACTCAATCTGTTCCAAGGACAAAAAAATGTGGGCAAAGTAGAGCAAGTGCTGTCTCACCAGGAAACTTGCATTAGTCCAGAGTAGTGCCATAAAACCAATGAAACTTCTTACAACTTCAGATAAGAAAAAGAAACATCTCTATATTCCTACTGAATCTCAAGTCAGAGTAAGTCTTAAATTGTTATATAATATTATACCAATAGCCTTTAGAGAAGCCAAGTCATTCTAAAATGAAGTCATTAGTATGGTCAGAACAGTAACATGTCATGGACAATGGGCACCTAAAAAAATCACCTGGTCCCATAGCATGCTGTTCTCAAGCAACTTTGACAACATTTGTCCCCAGCTCTTTTCCAGATGCCCTCCAAGACTCCTCTCATGGGAAAATAAATAAATAAATAAAAGGCTTTCTCCATAGGACCTCTGTAAAAGACAACTACAGTTCGGAAAGGTCAGGATAGGTCTCCATGACATATACATAAGTGGCAAATAATTTTAATATATTACCCAAAAGACATTGAAAGTAAAGGATGATCTGATCAGTTTTTTAAAATGGACATTTTAAATGAGCACAAGAGTTTGTTAAAACAACTTCTGTGCAGCTCCATGAAGCTAAGTCCAGATTTATAAAGTGCTAAATGTAGGCATATCAGAATTTTACCTCAGAAATAAGCACTCAACATAGTCTTGCACATTAAGTAGCATATACTACACAGAAAACTGCATCCATAGCCTAGAACTACTTTTCAATTTCCATAATACCACAGAATCACATTTCACTTCAGTTACGTTCTTAAAACACCGTCCACTTGAATTTAATTTTATTAACAATATTCACGGTAAGACCTATTTTTAGTTGTATCTCTTCCTTTCCTTTTGGTTACGAGTGCTCCAGAAGAAGTCTCTATACATGAGATCTGTGTCTGTCCCCGTCCCCTCTGCTCTCTTTTCACATACCTCTTCGCTACTCGTGTGCCATCAGCTTCACCCGTCCTGTTACAAAACACGCTGTAACCACCCAAGCACCAGCCCTGAATGCTTCCAGGCACAGAGCTGTGCTCCTGCTGGTACACGAGGGCAGCAACAACATGCCAACTCCTGCAACGTGCACAGACTGACCTGACAAGTCAGACTGTTTCTCTAATGTGTTCCAGAGAGAGCAATTATTTGCTTTCACAGAGCAAGCAGAGGTCTCACCCCTGAACCGATGGCTCGGCCACGGGCAGCCCGGCAAACGCGCTCCTAACGCCTTCTTTGCGCCCAGCGTAGTCTTTGCTTTTTATAGCCACAGCTTCACGTCACGCTCCTTCGCTTTGCCTCTCTCCCCTCCCAAGCCCCTAACCACAGTGAGCAGTCCCTCCTAAGACTGTCAAACTCTGCGTAACAACTACAAGAGTCTCAGCCAGCTTTTCCCCGCCGGACGCCCCACAGCCTTTGCAAACTCCGCGGCANGGGGCGGGGCGGGGCGGGGGCTCCGCGCGCCCTTCGCTGCCCCCGCACCGCTCAGACGCGGCGGCCGCTTCCCCGGCAGACAGCGGCTCCATCTGCAATGCAGCTACTGCCGACCGCCACGGCTCCGGCCCCCCACGGCAGAGCACCTGCCCGGCCCTCACTGCAGTACAGCTGCGGCTGCGGCTCCGCGGACGGACGGGACACAGCCGCCTGGAGCTCCTGGCGCTGGTGACGCCGTCAGGGTTGTTAAACAAGGACAGACGGGAGAGGAAATAGACAGAAAAGAAGAACAGAAAAGGGGAAAAAGAAAGGAAAATAAAAAGGACGGGGAGGGAACGGCAAAAAGAGTGTTCTTTGCAAAAGGACTTTTGCAGGCTCTTTCGCCGTCCATCCCCCCCTCCAAAACCTATTACTGCAGCGTACCCTTGGGACAGGGCAAGATTAATTGCTGTGTGTTACGAAGGAAATTATAGATGCCATTAATCAAGGAAGCTGTAAGTCATCCACGTTTGTAGATGTAATTCAGAGATTAGCTNCAACTCCGCGGCAGCGCCAACTCCTGCTCACTGCGCAGCGGGGGCAGTTGGGACCCCACTCTCCCTCCCGGCAACGCGAACAAGGTCCCGGCTGCACCGAACCGAACGGGAAGAGGACAGCCCGCGGGGCGCAGCTCACAGCCCGGCCCCGAGACCGCCCGTACCTTCCCCTTCTGCCACCTTCGCCCCCAACCTTGCTGAGGCGTCCCGGCGCGCTCACCCGCACTCACCGCTGCCTGCANCTTCTGGGATTATTAAACAGCCAATGACAGCATCTCATACATTTCCATAAAGAGAAGTATTTCTTAGAAAGATGGATATTTACTTCATGTTATGAAAGAGTGTTTTCAATTGCTGTTACATTTTCTCTTCTAAATAATGAAAGTGTTGGGTTTTCCTCCCTCGATGTCAGAAACTTCAGTCTTGATAAAGAAACAAGACTTTTCACACACATATCTTTCAGACATGGATAAGAAGCAAAGTCAGGCAAACTATTATGAGTCCCCAAACCACTGCTTTAATGCCCTCTCTGAAATAAACAGGCATGGTTGTAATTTAATAGGTTTGCCTTGATATCTCTAGTAGATTTCTCTTTACTTGCAGTAACTACTGCAGCAAAATAATTTTTATTTTTCAAATTTATTTGTTTTCATGAACTCTGAGGAACGTAATGAGTCAATGCCATTTCTATTCATTGCATCTAAAAGAACGTCAAACATTACGTGAACCTAAATATTCCAAGTGGAAAGAAGAGTCTTCCCTAGTTTGTTGTTGTTGTTGTTTTTCACAGCACACGTGTGTTGTGGTATGATGAACTTCAATCAATCTTTCATAGTATCACTTGGATATGTCAAATTCATGTCTAAATAAAAATTTAGCCCAAATATTTATGACTAATTGCGAGCTTGATTGCATGTGCTGCAATAATGTGATCAATCTACAGTGACATTCAGAATTTTGCAGAAACCTGCTCTATAAATTCAATAAAGGCATCTATTCTATCACATGGAAGTGAGCACAGGCAAAAAGAGAGTTTTTTTTAAAAATATTCAAATCTAACCCTCATAATATGTAAGCTAAATATTTACCATGCTAACCAAATGTCTTCTTTTCTAACTGTGATGCAAAATCTAGGAGAAAATCAAGTTTAAATTTTTCATTTTTAAATCCAAAGGGCAAAACTTACACTTCAAGTGTAGAACCAAGTCATTGTTGTGAGGCATACCACTGTATACAATCAGATAATTTAGGTTGGAGAGGACCTTTGGAGGTGGTATAGTCAATCCCCTGCTCAAGGTTAGATCGGCTTCCTCAGTACCTTGTCCAGCCAAGATTCAAAAATCCCAAAGTACGGAGATTCTGACTTTTCTGGGAAAAGTGCTCAATTTTTAATAAATAAACATTGCAGAGAATTCTTTCTTTTTTTTTTTTTTTCTAAGAATTTCACTTGCTGCAACTTGTGTCTGTTGCTGCTCATCCTTTGGGTGTCTGAGAAGAGTATGGTTCTGCCTTCCCTGTAACTGCTCCCTTCATAGTTGAGGTGACAATTAGATCTTGCACCTTAACTTTCTTTTTTTCAGACCTCTCAGAAATATCTCTAACTGTTCGCAAATTCACTACTGATTTCTATTTAATATTATAAAATAAAACTGGTGGGGAGGTGAAGAGTATCCCTGTCTCTCAGAGTATTGAGAATGGATAGCTAAAATGAGTCATCCATCTTCTAAATGAGGTACTCATGATAAGACTCACACAAAAGAGCATGGTTAAAGAAAAACTTCCTCCTAAGTTCCTATTTCTATCAGACAGAGCAAAGATTCAGGTCAAAATCAGTTATATCCTATTTGGCCATATAAGTTGGTCATTCAATAACTTTGTAGGTGCTGTAGCACCCTGAGTTTTCCCAGGCCTTATGTGAAAAAATGTTTAATACTAAATGTTATGTTTTCCCACTAACAGTAATGACATTTGCCTGAGATGCAGTTTCTCATGTACGTTTGAAAGCTAGTACACATTTTTATGCAGGTGGCCTGTGCTATGCCACATTGCTTGTGCTGAAATGGGTTGTGAAGTTCTAGAGATGGTAGCTCAGATGGAGGTTGGAAAAAGGAAGAACTGGCAAAAAGGGTAGCCTCAGTTGAAACTATTTTTTCTTTTGTTCACACAAGCTGCAGTTTGTCTATCATCTTAGCAAAAGAGAAAACCAGAATTTCTAGCCATTGTATTAATCTTACACTGTTTCAACTGTATACCAGTATTCTAATTAGTTCTTGGTATTTTTACTTTTTCTCCATTTTTACATTGCATAAATTATGCATTCTTTCTCTCTGCATGCATATATATATATATATAAAACTTACAAAAGTTCTTTGTTTTAAAGAATTGCCATTTCACACTAGGAATAAGCAGGTAGGTATATCAGAAATCTAAAATTCTGCTACAGTGCAGAATCATCATCACATTTTCTAAACGAAACTAATAGCCTTGCAAAATGTGTTTGCAATTTGTTTTCTGTGTGTTTTTCAGAGTCTTTAGAGCAAATCAACCATGAGAACTGAAAATAAGTTGTCTCAAGTGTTCCGGGAGATTGTCTTTAAAGAATCAAGCAAAAAGTTTTTTCTCAAATCTGTTAAGAACTTGTGAAACCTTTCAGAGGGTTTGTAATGATGAAAAAAATACAAGGGAAAAAGTCTTCCCTAAGGAATTTGACAAGAGAAAATATATGTTCATAGTCAAAGTGCTAAAAAATGGAACAAATTGGAGTGGATAAGAAAGCTTTTGCCTTAGTTCATCACTGCTGTGGTAAATTGACTGAGTTGTTACTATTTTACATATTCTGTACCTTATGAGACATTAATTAGTTATTTCAGTGGGCTGAAGTCTACCCAAGGAGTCACCAGCACAGCAGACCCTAATTGGCATTCCCCTTCACAGTCTAAAGAGAAAGCAATATTTTTCTTGCACTGTATGGACACAGATAGCACACACAACTACACCACTGAGTCCATTGAAATGTTTCGGGCAAAAATGATGGTGAAGTGCAAACAGACTTTCATTGCCCATGCCTATGATACAACTCAGCACTAAACTACTCTTTTCCAAATCATTGTCTTCTAGCCTTGTTTTAAAATAAGAAAGAAGTCACCATTGAATAAATGTATTTTGTCTTCCTTCATTTGAAATATTATTCTGATACAAAGTAAAAAAATAATCTGTATTTTTATTGGGAGACTATTCCTTACAAGAACAAGCAATAGAGCAGTTTGAAGGCACTCCTTTGGTATTTTGGCCACATATCCTAAAGCATAAGAAACACAAAAAGATACTTAATTTTTCGTCTGGTTTTTACCACCGGTTTTGCCTCAGTGTCATGGTTTGACATGAAGCTGTTTGTGGTAAGGGGAAAGGGGCTGTAAAGATGGCTTCTGTAAGAAGTTGCTCAAAACTCTCCCCAGCTCTGAGACAAAGACAATTAGACACTTCCATGATCACTTTTTCAGAAGAAGCTGGAAGAGGAGGGTTCTTCCTGTTCCTTCCTTCTTCTGCCTTATCTTCTTTTCCAGCTGGCAGTGGTGCAAGGAGTGGGAAAAGA
>WBNH01012778.1:0-16266 GCA_013401255.1 Urocolius indicus | reverse complement strand
TCTGTTTTGCCCAGAACCATAGATGTCAGTGAGCCCTCCCTGTCCATGTGTCAATCCACAACATCCTTGGTTATTTTTTTTTTTCTTTTTTTTTTTCCCATTTTGTTGGTGTCTCCGTTGCCGTAATGATAGTGGGGGTGGATGGGGGACAGTAAGCAAGAGACTGTCATGGTGATCCATTGCTGGCTGTGCCAAATCATGACACCTCAGAAACAAAACTATCTTGTGCCATACCTCGAACATACAAACTGGAAGACCTTCCAATGTTACTTTTCCTAACACATCTTTGAAAAGGCTTCCACTGAATAATTTTCTTTTCCTATAACATCAGCTAAATTGTTAACACTGTTTTTAATCTACTAAAAATAGCTTATAAAGAATGCACTCGAATGGAAGCAGATGCTGGACATTTCTCTCCTGTTTAAATCCATTTTTCTGTGTATCAAAAAAAAACCAAACCTGAACACTTCAAAGTAATTGAATATAAATTGCTCATTGTGGGATGTTCTGCTATGCCGTAAAGGCTTTCCTTGGAAGAAATTGTACTTGAATCAGATTTTAAGAGATAGATCATGGTATTTTTTTATCTACCACTACCAGCAATACTATCAAAATGAGAGAAACAAATATTTTTAGCTGTCAAGAATACGAAACCTGACATGCTTTGTAGGGACAGGAAGAAAGACTGGAGAGCACTTGGAGGGAAAGGAGGACAGAAGAGCCTTAAATCATATTGCCCAGAACAAGGGCAGACATCAGGGCAGAACAGTGAGGGAGTGGGCAAAATGGTTGCTGGAATCTCTGAATGACATTTATGTAACTAGAGCAAGGAAATGTTTTCAGGGCAGAACTAGCTAATGTATTATTTTTTTCTAATCCACATGGGGATTTAGCTTCTCAGGTAAATTTATTTTGCCTAAAGCCTGCAAGCTTGCTGTTAAAAGCTGTGTGCAATAAGCAGTCAAAATTCTCTTCAGATCAATGAGGTTAACAGGACCATTCCAATACTTCACACTTTAAGAAATTGAAAGAGGAAATAAACCTCCAAGCATCCACTTCAATTTGTATGTGTGGTCCTCTCTGCTTGCCATGCCAATAAGCACGTGAGGTCTTTTAAAGCAAATCTTACTGTTGTACTGTTGCTCATGACAAGGCAGTTTGGTACTTTCAGATGAAGAGGTGACATACAGGGTGACATACAGTTGTTTTAGTAGACCCCAAAGGAATGTTGTCAGTCATGGACAGCTAAAAGTCTATGCTATCTTATAGGGGCAGGGTATATGGAGTACAGAAATCCCTGTGCAGAAGATTGCATTGTTACAGTGCAGTAAAGCATTCATTCATTCTCACCAAGTTCTTCAAGTTGTAGCTAATATGGATCTACCTTGATAGAGTGCTTGAATGCAAAATACTTATAACAGCTCTTGTGTGTATACATATTTTAGGCAACATACATAGTTCTTTATGTAATAGAATAGATCAGACTGACCAACTATTAGTTATTCATTCAATTGAAAATTCAATGTATTTCTATAAAGGGATATATATCCTCAATCTTCTGTATTCCACAGGTATGAGAAAAGATTGTTTCATCCCAAATTAATGTCAGTATTTTAACCTCTTCTTTGCTTTAAGCTAAAGATATAAAGAGCATGAGAACAGTCCAGTCCTGAAACACACTCTGCACTGGATTCTCTGCTTTTCTTTCACAAAAACGTAACTGTAAAGTTGAAACTCACTCATTCACTGCACATCCAATATACCACCACCACCAACAACAAAAAAAAGGCATGTCAGCTTTAGCATTATAAAAGCTGAATGACAAAAACAAAAAACTTTATTGCACCATTAATTACACTTGTAATACCTACATGAAACTCCAGCTGGATATTACCTTTCTTAATGATAATGAACCTTCTTAACATTAGTTAACTACAAAACGGGAATATTTTCTTGCCAGTTATGAGGTTTACACTAAAATTAAACTGACAAAGGATAATTTACTGAAACATTGTCCTTTTTTGTTTTTTAATAGTTTAGAGACTAGGGAAACTCTAGGGAGCTGGCAATTCAAAATATAAAGGTCAGTTTCTGTTAATAAAAGCAGAATATAAATAGAAGGAAGACATTTTCATGAAAGTCTGTCCTGCAGTGGACTAATTGCTCATTGCTCGCACTATGAAACATGAAGATAGTCCTATTTCAAGACATACAGCTTAGCTGAAATTTAGGCAGAATATTAAAGGCTTGAATCTGCTATAAAGGGTCATATAACAAGGGTACGAAGGGCCAAATTCATACCTGAATTAGGAACTGTAAAAATCCAGTCTGGTTGAAGAAGACTAGGAAGACTTTCCTGGATTTGCCTGTAGAGATCTAAAAATGTATCCCCACAGCATCCTTAAGTATGCTGCAAGAAATCACACAGAATCACTGAATCTTAAGGATTGGAAGAGACCTCGAAAGATCATCTAGACCGATTCCCCTGCCAGAGCAGGCCATCTAAAGTAGTTCACACAGGAACTTATCCAGGTAGGTTTTGAATGTATCCAGAGAAGGAGATCCCACAATTCATCTGGGCAACCTGTGCCAGTGCCCTCGCAGTGAGGAAGTTTTTCCTTGTTTCTTGGGAACCTCTTATGTTCCAGCTTATACCTATTGCCCCATGTCCTATCATTGGACATCACAGAGAACAGCCTGGCTTCATCCTCGTGACATTCACCCTTCACATATTTGTAAACATTAATGAGGTCACCCCTCAGTCTCCTCCAAGCTAATGAGCCCCAGCTCTCTCAGCCTTTCATCATAAGGGAGATGCTCCACTCCCTTCATCATCTTGGTGGCCCTGTGCTGAACTCTCTGTCCTTCTTGAAATGAGGGACCCAGGACTGGACACAATGTTCAGTAAGAACAAATATAACATCACTCATTCCAGCCCTACTGATGTACTACTTTCCTCCCTTACACAGCTGTATGGGGTAAGATTGTGCTCTTTGGCCATGGGACTAGAAGCAGAGTGGTGAGATCTCCTGGGCTTTCATTTGTTTCAATTTTTAGCTATGAAGTTTTACTGAGTTCTTTCAAGTGGAACAAATACACAGACACTATATATTAGTATGCATTTTACAGAAAAGATTTATAGGATCTGGTCTGACACATAAAGGTTTATGGGGTCTTTTCATTCATTAAAGGAGGTAATAAGATCATCCTATCACTAACACACATGGAATTGAAAAAAACCACTAGAAGTGGTCATGGGGTTTTTGCACTACAATCTGAACAACGTAATTTTCAGTCTTAAACTTCACATGTCCTTTTCTGTGTTGAATTTCTCAGACATGACCAAATGCAGGCTGCACTTCACTGTGACTTTGGCTTAGAAAAACTGAAAGATCACCGTTCCCAGGTACAGGATTCAGCAATGGTGTGCCTGTCATAAATAGGAACTATTTTCAACCGTGAGTTTCCCATTTGCTCTTTACCATCAGTTTTACTGTGATGATTTGTTTTGTTTTTCACAAAAGATACCATTTTTCTACTACACTGGAATATTGCTTGGCATGCAGAAATACCAATTTCATGGTTTTTCAATAGAGCCTCAGAAAAGATGACATGTTGTATAAACTGACTTGATCAGTTTATTTTTTTTTCCTTTTTTTAATTGTCTCAGAGTTTAGGAATTTTCTGAACATGGATAAAGCTGACATTATCCCTACAAAGCAGACAAAATCCTCATGAAAGAGGAAGCTAGAAATGCAAAATGGGAAATCTGGAAATCTGGAATCCTGTCTCCTACTCCACAAAACATAGTTCATTATGGTTTAGGTTTTAATGTATTTTAAAAAGCTTTCAGGGCTATCGGTTTGTCACTCTAGAGTAATTGTCCTAATGCAATATGGAAAGAAGATAAAACAGAGTCTCTGGAATTAATCTCAAATCCTATTGTCAAAAAGTAGTTATGATGGCTAACTGAAAATCATTTGAAAAGCCATACTTAGACTCTTCTGAAAATTATTGCAGTCTTTCTGGGCAGTGGTTTGAATTTCCAGAGAACAATCTGGCCTAATAACAAGCCGTTGTTCCCCACCCCCAACCCTTTTCTCTAGTGGTACAGTGAAGGGTATGCTCCACAAAGCCCCTGGTGGCACTAATGACGCTATCACTCCTTTTTGCTGAGCTGTCATTTCTCCTAATTATCATTTATATTGGGTTCTGCTACGTTCTGATAATAATATTGCCACATAAATACTTTAATTGTTAGGAACACCATGCAGTAGTTATTCATAAGAGAATTTCTGCCTCCTCAACTTCTCTGAAGCTTTGAAATGCTGATGTCTTTAAGATGGTGCCTGCTTAACGCTTATTACCAGGGGAAGAAAGAGCTGTCCATAAAAACTTTAATTTTATACATGCAAATGTCCATTGTTTCAGCAAAATGGGTAACTGAGCAGCTAATTAGAGAATACTTGCTTGCACAATTAGCCAATTTGCAAGAACAGATGCTGGCTTACTAGTTGCAGTGACATGCAAGTTCTTATCACAGGTGACTCCTTTTGACCTCTTAAGCTACTCTTCCAGGGAAGATGTGGGGAGGGAAGGAAATGACACTCTGCCAAGTATTACATTTAGGATTTTATGCTTGAAGATAACATAGAAATAGTGTAAGGAGTCTTAACAAATCTCTGGAAATTCCCTCACCCTTAGATCCAAGCCAAGCACCAACTCCATTACCTTCATGGTCACAGGGTAACTAGACTAAGTGTGGTTGATAACCTTTCTCCTTCACTTCAGTCTTAGATGGAAAGCCAGTTGATTTAGTTACCAAGTAGTATGTGTAAAGATCTACTCAAACTAATTCTAAGTTCTAAAATGTGTAAATCCTGCATTTAAATCCAGCAATATATATTTTTACAACTGCTCATTTAAATCAATAGGTCACCCTGTTATCATGGATACACGTGAAACGTTTCTTATTATTGGAGTGAGTTTAATTTGACGTGCTTTGACCAATTCATATTCTACCAAGGAAATCTGGGGATGATGCTTCCATAACTTAATCTGGTCTATTTTATTATTTTCCTTCAAAAGAGATATCTCTGTTATTTCATAAAGGAAGATGGCCCTAAGTATTCAGATACTAGAATATCTCTGTGTAACAGGGCATAGGGTGAAGAATGGTAGTTCTCCAAAACATGAAAGCTAAGCCATCTGTTTCAAGAGTAGTATCTATCTCACAGACAAGGATTTGCCAATGCATAATTCTGGCTCTTCAGCCACCAGAACCTTGCCCTAGAACTTTCTATTGCCTTTTACATTACAATCAGACTAATAATTTACAATAACACACAGAGAACAGTGTCAGTTCAGGTCACTGCTTCCCCATCACTGAGAGACCTGAACTGATCAACTTACCCAGCAGGGTCACTGCTACAGGGCAACCATTTATGTGGCCATCAGCAAAATCTGAATTTCAAATAAAGAGAAAAATGTAAACTGGTAGAATACAGGTATTTTGCCTTTGTGTAGAGAGATGGAATTGCAATTAGAAAACATTCTAACCTTTGAAGAACTTCTGTGAAATGCTGGATCTCTAAAATACTCTATCCTAAGCCTTTGCAATAACTGGATTCCTTACCTCGTTATAATGAATTTATTAATTTCCCCTCCCAGAAGAAGTGGGAAACATCTGTTGTATTTTGCCATTTTAAAAGTATAATGAACACAATATGTACATCTCTGGAACAAGTTGTTCCAGTTTAAAGTTGATTTTTTTTTTCTGAATAGAGATAAGGGGACAGATGCTCTGTTAATTAGTGTGAAACAGAAGTAGAGCTTCCCATAAGTTTAGACAGTACTCATTTAACTAATATAAACCTGATCAATTCTAATACTGTTTTCTACAGAGATAAATTTGCCGATTATATCTGATTTGCTTGAAGAAGACTAAGAAAAATAAGTCAGCTTATAACATCACACAATAAGGAACTTCCTGAGTTTTTAGAACTAAACTTTTTTTGCAAAGCTTAATTCTATATTTACTTTCTGATTTACAAAACTAAATGTTACCTAATGCAGTTTCCCAAATAGCTGTTCTTCAACAATGCTGCTCAAAAGACCAGCTTATAAAATGGAGATACTTATAGACATATTTTGCTTTAGTGCTGTGAGGCATCATTGCTTGAAAAAAACATGAAAACAAACAAAAAAATCCACACCTGCAAAGCACTATGTTGCAAAAGTAATTTAAAAAAAAAGAAAGAAAATTACTTGGAGGCCAGGAATATGATGACATATTCCAGATCATAAATTAAAAACAGGTAGAGAACATAGGCAAAGTGTGTGCCCTACAGCCACATAGCGACTTAGTGAATAGTAGCCTCTCAGAATGGGGTAAAGTAATAATATAGATACTTAAACTGGAGGAAACCATCAACAGTTTAGCCAGTTAGAAGAGAGGAAGTGCGCTTTATCCATCACTTAGCAAGAACCCTTAAAAAGTACTCTGAGCAACCAGTAGGACAGTGAAGAAATCCTGCAAATTATTCAGCAAATGGAGTTCCAATCTCAGAAGTGATGAAATGGAGGTCTTCTAATATTATCAAATAAATGAAATCAAACTGTCTTTCCCTTATGAGGCATGGGGCCATACCTGTTTTGTGCTTGGGCACAATGAGACCCTTCACTTTCCATTGACCAAGCAGGTACTTGCATTAAAGGAGAGATATGGGGTCTGAAATGTCCCTTTTCCCACTTTTATCTAACCTCGATGATGTGTGGACCTATTTGTGAGGTGCTAGTATTGACTTATTGTAAGTCATTACTCAGATTTTTTATATATATATTAACAACAATTAATATTTTGGAAACAAAACTTTTTCTTAGGATAAAAGATTTTCATAAAAATCTGGAAACATCTGGACATGCATCTGCAGATCAGATTAGCTTCCAAGCATAAAAGGCTATTCTGTCCATTAAAATAAAGGGATTGCACTGCACTTGAGAAACAGCCTTTAGCAGGAGAGCTGGAAGTGCCAAGCATAGTCATCTTCACTAGAAAGTTGTTCTTTAACCAAGCAAATGTGACCTTTATAAAGACAATCTGCACTGCATCTGCAGCTAGTAGCTTTACTATATCAAATATGTTGCTATTTGTGCACTTCACTTGAATATACCTGTTGTCAAAAACCTTTTCATAACTTAGCAACCACTTTTAGTCATCTCTGGTTTCATTGTCAGACTTGGTCACTTAATTTTTGCAAATAATTTTAACAGTGTTAAGTCCTGGAGAAAAATATGTCATCACACAATGGACTATGCCAGTGCATTACTGAGTTTCATTGGCAAGTAGAAAATCGTTGCTGGTGTAAAACTTTGGGGAGCTCATGAATTTACAAGAGAAAAAAAAAACCCAAACATTTCAATGCTCAAAGCAATAGGTGTGAAAATAAGCTAATTCACCAGGCCTGAGATTCCAGCTGAGTGTCCTGAAGTTTGCAGTCATTTCCTCTCATTGCCTCTAATTGTATTTGTTATTTCCATATTGTAGTTCTGATAATTTCATCCCACTCTGCTGCTTTAAGTAGAGATATGATTATCCATTGATACATGTATGAATTTCCACTTAGTTTCCTTTAAAAAAAAAAAAAAGGGAAAAAAGACCCTGAAGAAATGCCATTAAAAGCCTCTTCTCAAAAACTGCCATGTTAAAGCATTGTAAACAGTACTGTAGTTAAGCTGCAAAGGATCATGCCTGACAAGGTGTGCAGTTGCTGGGACACGGCTACTACATGGCTTAAATTACTTTTTTAAGTATTCATATTCACTGCAGGAAAGCATTCATATTCAATTTTTTGAAATTGAATAGACTACGCCCTTATCTGCATTGTTACTGGTATTACATTGTGCAAAATATTGCACAGAAGAGAGTCTGTTTAGAAACTTTAAGACCTGGAAGTCAGCAAATCAAGGATTATACATCTGTTTTGGAATCCTAACCCTGCTGTGTGCCAACACTCAAATAATTTACAACTATGCCCTCCTGAGGCCCTCTACCCCAGGTTCCTTCTTTCCAAGTTAAGCTTATGTTAAAAACATTGCAGGCACGTGCTACCTCCACTGAGGTTCCCATGATGGCTAATGCAGGTTCTCTTGAAACAGCATTGGTAAATCAGAAAAAAAATCTGTAATTTTTTTTCCCTTTTGATTCCTGTAAAACTGCTTATGCTAGGTCATCTTTCCTTTCAGTATCAGCTGTAAACTTCTGGACCCTTGAAAGTAACAGAATAGCCAAATTAAATCGTTATTTAAATAAACCAGACGAAACTTATCCTCTCATGGTAAGACTGTGATTAAAGGATTTAATTGAATTATAGAGGCTTAGAGAGCATGAAATGAAAGCAGAAATACATCAAGAATCACCATTTCGTGCAGAAAAATCATAAAAGTGTGTAATGGTCCACAAGGTAATATTTATCTGGGAAGAGATGACAGAGGACTTTATGACACAGAGCTAGAAGGCATGAAGGATATAAAGTGCAATAAAAAAGGATAAACTCAGCAGGGCTGATAAAGAATAAATATACGAATACTAACCCACAAATAACTGACACACCTATCATTTGTTCTCTGAAAGGTACAGGATTTTATCTTTAAAAAATTTAGCTTCTATGATGATTCAAAAATGAAGCAACCTGATATTTAATTTATTACTTCTGAATATTGAAGTTAAATGTCATTTCCTGTATCCAAGGCTGAAAATACTGTCTCCACAATCTACTTCATCTTTCAATTCATCTTTTCAGAACATATTAGTAAGTCTAATAAAGCTCCAAAAGAAATGCATTACAGCAGATTATACTTTGCATTTCTTTAAGGAAACTCATCTACTGATAACAGTTAAGGTATTCTCCTTATTTAAATCTCCATCTATAAGGGCATGTGTAATGATGAAATAAATATCAAAAGAAAGCACCATCTCCATCTGTGGGCTATTGTATCTAACTGCATCTCCAAACTGCCCCAAACCACTGAACTTTCTGTCAATGTTCTGAAAGTTGGACTGCTGATGAATACAGTAAGTTACCATATCTAAAACTGTGGTCAAGATAAAAATAGGTCAAATTCTGTTAACTGTTATGTTTACAAATGTGTTGGTTTTCCAGGGGTGACTGGCTATAATGGTATTATTCAAATGTATAAACTTTGTTTATAATCATGTGCAGCATTGAGGCCTGAGGCCAGTCTGCATGCTCTTTTTAAAAATACTGAAAATCCCTTTGATTTATGTGTAATAGCCTATTTTTAAATCCTCAAGACAGAAAACTTCCCCCTAGTTACCACATGCCTTTAATACCTTTAAAAGATGCATTGTTTATTTTTTGTACAGATATTCAACTTTTTTTCTTCATGTTTTAGTTTGGAACCACACTAAATGATGACTCAGATGGACATTGTCTGTCCCAGACTAGTTTTAGTTTTCTTGAGTGATCTTTGTAGACTGAAGACTGAATTTTAACTATAGGTTTTAAAGGAATTTAGTTGGAAGGTAGGTCATTACACACCATACATGACTAGACAGGAAGGTAACACTTGTTAATGCTCAAATGAGTCAAGTCCATTAGTTAGACTGCTGTTTACTGTGCAGGCAAGACAAAAAGAATCATTGGGTCACACAGAAATAAACTTCCATTTTTTGAATCTCCAGTAACAAGAAGCAATTGTGTCTCATTAAATCAACAGCTCATTTCTGCACTTACCTATATTAAATTATATATTCATTCACATTATCTACTCTGCAACAGTGTCACCTTACATTTTCTCCATATTCATATTAAGCTGGAAAATTTTATGGTTGTAACATTTGTATTTCTCAAGAGATGGGATAATCAAAACTCAGGCTGCAGGGTGAAAAGGATTTGCCATGGGAAGGCCTTCCCACAAGTGGAAAGGGAGCCTGAAGAAAAAGAAAAAAAAAAAAGGCAGAAAAAAAAGAATCTTTTCCCTTTGCCATAATGTGGAAAGTGATGTGCTGGACTCGATTAAAACACATTCACTTTTCTGCTTTTGCACTACATACACAGGAACTGTGATGAAGAAAAAAAATGTACACCTTGGATATGTTTAGGTTACATGAGCAGCACAAAGGATGAGTTCACACTTTCCATCTTCTTTTCCAAATTAATCAGAGTTCTCATATGACTTCTTTCAGGATTTTCAGTAGGATTTTGTCTGTTTGCTTTGTCTTAAAGCACATTAGAGGTGACTTGTTCAAGTGTAGTACTTCCTCCTTTGATCAACTCTTGGCCACCAGCCTACACCACTGTTTTAACTTAGATCTTATTATTTGTATAAAGATACTATTAAAAAAAACCAAAAAAACAAACAAAAAAAACCAGTCCCCACCCCCCAAAAAAACCCCAAACCATAAACAAAAAACCCCACCTTCCATGTTCTAGCCTATATATAGTTATTTCTAGAAAATATCACTACTCAAAGGCAAGGCTGGAAGGAAAGTTCAGAAAAAAGCACAATCACATTGAGAATTTAGTATCTTCTGTAAGATCCATTATATTGTTATTTTAAATTAAATTTAACCAGTTAGTTCCTTCATAGCAATAGACAAAAAAACAGGCTGCCTGTGTGAATGCTGACAGCTATGATCCTTTTTTTTATTCCTTACTATTTCCTTTTGTTATACAGGGAGTAATAAAGTATTTGTGACTGGCACACCATATAGTAGGCAAACTTGAAGAAATATATAACGATTTTTTTGAGGGTCCTGCTACTTAAAAATAAAACTGGTATCTTTAGGACCCTACCCACTCAGTGAAAATCTGTTTCCACTTCAACGCAAATAGCACTCCTGTAACATGCAAGCTGCAAAGTGCTGTCGCCTTTTTGGGGTTAACCTGCAGAGCTCAGCCACTTCTTTCATTTCCTAAAGCCAGGATAGGAAGCTGGAAAATGCTGCATCTTTTCAGAAGTTTTTCTTTTTCTTCAAATTCTTTAAGGCCAGAAAAAAGCGGGAAAATGGGATAAAAAAAATGTTTCAAGGGGTGAAATGAGTGAAGACAACTGTGCAATTTGATGTTAAATGATTGTGATGAAACTTAATGATGTGACACTATCATTTACTTCAATAAAACTAATACAATATAAAGTTGAAACTCAACATTAATATACCATTAATCAGTATCTTAGTAAAATAATTTAATTACTGCACTATGCTTACAGAGAAGTGATGAATGCTTAGACTGTACATGTAGCTGCAGCCTTTTTTCCCCAAATATTTACAGATAGATCAGTTGTACACCTAGTCTGTGCGTGTTATTACATGTTATTACACACATTGTGGTCAGATGATCTTACTGTAACTAAGAACCATTTAGCAGTGTTTCCATTTATGATTTATATTAGCTTAAAGCTAAAAGCTTTGATTTTTCTCACTAAAGCAGAAGCTACACCTCAACATCAGCCTAGGTTTTACAAGAAAGCTTTTCTGACTGCAAAAAATGGAAAATTTTAGTGATACTTTCAGCTAAGATAGGAATTAAATATATGACCACAGTATTTGATCTGAGAAAAGAGACCCTAGGTCTTCATTAGAACAAAAATTAAAGAAAAAAAAACCTTAATATGTTAAAAAATGTAATGAAAAGTATGGGTCAGTGCTGCCTGAGGCTCCCAGGTAGCACAGCTGCCTGAAGATCTTTTTGTTTGGAGCCCTAATGAAGAGCAGAGTATTACATTATAACACTGCATCTCTGTCCTGAGATCTGCACAGGGTTGCAGCATGCTGCTTATGTGAGAGCTCCATGTCTTCTTCTCTATATGCAGTTTAAAAATACTTTGTTGTGTGCAACCAATGTAAGCAGAGGCTGATTTCTCTTGAGAGCAAGCAATTTAAAGTACAGCTACCTAGGTCCAGCTACTGATAAACTGCAACTTCTTTTTCTCACCATGCCTTCTCCAGTGCTGCATGTTTGATTAAATTTCTTTCCCAAGGAGAAGCAGATAGCAATATGAGCTGATGATTTGTGGTTTTGATGTGAAAGAGTTTTGCTAAATAAGTGTATACTGTGTTTTGTTGTTCCTTTCTGCTTTCTCCTTTGTTCTCCTTTCTGTTCCTTTTGTCCTGGAAAAGGGGCTGAAGTGCATTAGTGTAGCAGGAGGAGAACCAGGGAAAACTCAGCCTCCTAAAAACTGTAGCCTGATTTCTCAGCATTGTCTGCACCTAACTGATTCATAGGGAGATTGATAAATTTAGGTTATGGAAGCTTTTTTTATTAAAACTTACAATATTATTTACAAAATCACACATAAAGTTTTATGAAATTGCTAGTCTTGTAAGCCCACAGCCAGAGCTATTAGAATGACACAGCTATTTCTTGTAACACGACTATTGCTTAGAACTGATGGTTTCAAGGCTGCTGTGTGCCTAAATGAAGTTACTGTTGCTTAGCACTAGTAACCACAAGGCTGATTTTGTCCTTCAGTTGTAAACAGAACTACTATCTAGAGATGACAAAGCTATTGCTTAGGATGACAGATCATTAGGTCAGTTCTACAGTTTGGACATTGCTTAACACTAATAACTACAAGGCCAGCTTAGCCCTAAACGGAATTACTATCTGAGGATGACAGAGCTTTTACCTAGGATAACAAACCATTAGGCCATTTTGTCCTGTTCTACGGATTGGACAAATGTCAAAGACCCAGAGGTGAAAAGCACACTGCAAGGAAGTCTTGGATCTTAATTCAGCAGCGACCCCCGGCGACCACCGAAGAAGGTGAGAAGACACCAAAAGAGGCATGAATGAGGCATAACATGGGCACTATGGGTGGGCCCTTTCTTGGAAATACTATGAATATTCATGTTTGCTGTAAATATGAGCTGAACATTCAAAGGCTGAGGTGGGCACTAGAATGTCATTAGAATCATTAAATCAGTTATTATATAATATGATGAAGTAATGCACTAAATTGTCTGTTCTCACATAATTACCCTTTCCAAAACACTCTCCTGAAAAGCCGGTTCTCACCCTAGCAGCTAGATCCAAACAGCAGCTCCTCCCACTTGATAAAACTTAGAACACAGCAACTGCCCTGCAAGCATACAGGAGTGCTATAACACTACAAGCTTGTCTGCAGTATTTGCAGCAGCTCATTTGCAAAGTATACCCTTAATGGAACTTAAATCTAGGAACACTGATGATGGATTAGCCAGAAAATCCTCATAAAGGAAGCAGGGCAAAGTTCCTTACAGAAGTATAATTGTATTGTTAGAATATTTATCACTGAGGTTGGTTTAACCTTTTTACTAACCTATATACATTTTTTAGAATAAATTCGTATTTCTGTGCCTAGTGGTTGCTGTTGCTTCTAGCTGTCAAATTCCAGCCCAGTGGGGAACAGGATCCCTTAAATTCATGTTCCCTTTGGTATGTGCTTCCCCTCTGGAGAAGCTGAGGGATCCCACAGCCACAGCATTGAGAAAGATAACTCTGCCAGCTCTCAGCTGCTTCTACTTCTCTGCACTTATCATTTCTTCATTAGGGTCATACCAAAAGCCTCAAGCCAGGAGTGCACCTCTTGTGCCCACCACCCCACCACCCCCACCTCCACTTCTGCTCCCAGCTTCCTGGCTCCTTCCAGCTGAGGTTAGAAGAAGTCCTATGGAGACTCATTGCCTCTTGTCTTCCTTGCCCTCCTCAGGGAAGTCAGGCTGCTCGTGTGCTCCAGCCTGTCCCTGCTGTGGGTGCGAACATAGGAAATCCCTTTGAAAGGAGTTCCCAGGAACTCCCTTCCTGTTGCAAGGAGTTGTGATCATAGCTATATTATTACATTCAATGTGGTTACATTAGCAGCTTAAAAATGCATGAAATCATCTAGTCCATTGTATTTGTCCATGGCCAGTTGAAAAGGAAAGGAGTGGCATAAATAATGCCAAGAAGCATTATTGCTAATATTCTCTCTCATTAATAACCTAAAATTTTATCCTTAATATAGGTAGATGGAATATTTAGAAAACTCATGTTGAAAATTAGCAGCATACTTTACAATCAGATATTACAAAACCCACCTGGATAAGTTCCTGTGTGACCTACTCTAGGTGGCCTTGCTCTGGCAGGGGCTTTCGACTAGATGATCTTTCAAGGTCCCTTCCAACACTTAGGATTCTGCAATTGTGTGGTATCATCACCCGGTCCTGCTGCAGCTTCTCCTGTTGGCAAGCAGAGCAGCAGAAACATTCCTTGCAGGAGAGCTGGTTTATGGATTTGAGATGAGTAATTCTAAAGCAGAAAGCTTGTTAGGCATCAAAAGGCCAATTTTGAGGCTTTGATTGTTTCATTTGGGATTTTTAGGTGCTTAATTTCTAATATAGGGAAACTAAAGAGATTTTATTTTTTTTTAAAGGATAAGCAACTACTACCAGGAGGTAATTTCTCACATGGCAGTTTTGCAATACGATTTTCATTCTAATTATTCCTTTTTTCTTTTGTTCAAATATAAGCCATTGCAGATGAAACTATACATTTGTCTTCTGCAATTTAAACCTTTGTGCACTAATGACTTTAGCTAGGTGTCATAGCAGGCTCTAATGAGCATCACTGACTTTCATTTAACTCTACAGCTTGCCATTACATACTTTAGAAGATCTCTTGGTTTATTCATAGCAATCACTAGATATTCTTTTTCATTAGACAGATACTAGTTTTCCCTGTTGTATCATTCATTATCAAGGTAACTATGGCCTCTAATACTGGCCTCAATACTGGCTGATACTGGCCTCAAAACCCAGGGCAAAAGTGCCCCAAATCCTATTTGAAATGCAATCACTCACACCATAAATTATCTTAAAGATGATCACAAACAGCCTGAAATTTTTTTCATATATTTATGAAAGAATGAAAGAAAAAAAATCAAGAAGATGGCTCTTTATAACCCCTCTTTTTTTTTTTTTTTAAATTTACCTTGATTTACCTTATTAACTGAATTTCTTGCAGTTAATTCAAGGAGGAGGACTTGAATTATAAAAGCCTCCATAACCAACTATTAAGAACTGTCAAACTCCCACCCAGGTTCTTAGCTCAGATTTTAAACTCACAAAAGTTTAACACTTCAGAGCTTATCCCTGAGTCAATTTTGAGAGGGTTTTACCCTACTAAGCTGTCTTTCTAAATTTCTGACTCTGATAACAGGAATGTTGCAAAGCAGCCCAGAAGAAACAGAATTTTGAAGAATTTATTGCTACCATTGATGGTCAGGCCAGATATTATAAGGCTAACACACTTCAAAGTAATAAGATCTGACAAAAGCCAAATTCCTTTTTGTACTACAATGCCAGTCATTAGTTTTTATTTATTTTACATGATGTTTTGATATCTTCTAAGTTTATAATTTTTAAGGAATGGATATAAATATTTACTTTTGTTTAGGGATTCTCTTATTTTTTTAATTTTAAATGTTTCCATGCTAATAGTTTCTTCATTTTTCTTCTGTAATGTTGTAAATTTGACATTTTTTTAAACAGTTTCTATTAAACTTGATATAATGTTATTAAAAAAATAAATCTTAAAACATGTGCTATCTCCTCAGTTCTAGGTTTAGTAACATGGTTTAACTGCTGTTCTGATCAAATACATAATTGCTATTTAAATTACTACTTCAGACAAAACAAAAAGCTTTTCAGACTTTACAGATCAACTATTTTTACAAACCAAGTGTCAGTTTTCATACTATTTTATCTCATATCTGTGCCTGATTTACGGTGACCAGCCTCTAAATTAAGATAAATGTAGCCATTATTTGTATTTAAATCTCATTATACTGTCACTTCATACAATGAAGACTGAAGATGCATTTAATTTACGTGACATTACACTCACATCATCATTGTACATAATCTGCCACAGATACTGTATCCTAGCACAGGTCCTAGAGCATTAATCCACCTCAACTGATTAATGCTACTTTCTAAATCTCCTCAATAAATGTTTGGCTAAACACTATTTGTATTTTATTATAGTGGTGTAGTTCTACTACATAACCATGCTCTGTGAGAGAACTGGAAGTTACAACTGAGAAACCTCATGGGTTGAGATAAAGACAGTTTAATAGGTAAAGGAAAAGCTGCATGTGCAAGCAAAGCAAAGCCACAAATTCATTCAGCACTTCCCATGGGTGAGCAGGCAGGCATTCGTGCATCTCCAGCAGCTGCAGGAAGGAGTGAGAATGTAAAAACAACATATCTGCAGACACCAAGGT